>VZRF01011821.1:270141-393755 GCA_013396875.1 Vireo altiloquus
CGCCCGCCATGGCCGCCTGAGGGCAGCGAGCCGGCGCCACAGCGCCCCCTGCCGGCGCGGGACCAGCGCCCCCCGCCCGGCCGGGAGCCAGCAGCGCCCCCTGCCGGCCGTGCCCGAACTGCGCCAAGGGGAAGCAGCGCCAGGAGCGGGAAGGGAATTCCTGGAGTTCGCTGCTCCCGTTTGTTGTGGTACCGGTGCTGGTGTTTGTTTGCCTCGTTACACACACACACTGCTAAAGAACTGTTAGTCCTTCTCCCGTGTCTTTGCCTGAAAGCAAATTAATTTCCAAGTTATACTACTTTGGAGGGAAGGGGCTTGTATTCTCCATTCCAAGGGAGGTTCTTGCCTTCCTCAGCAGACACCTGGCTTTCAAACCAAGGCAATGTTAGGGGTCTGTTTGAACATAACAAGTCCAGGCTGAGCTGATCTGCTGAGAACTCAAGCAGACTGAAATGGATGGGAGAACTAGCACTGCCGAGCTCATCTTGCAGCCTATTTCTCTCTCACATCATCCTGATAAAATTCCCTGTAACTTGCTAGAAGAAACTTAATTTTTTACATTGACGTATGATGCAGAGGAATGTTTTTAGGGCTTTTTTGATAGCAATGGTCACACAAGCTTTCCTTTGCTTCCTGATATAGCCAGGAAGCTACTCTATTCTTTAGATAGAGACCAATATATAATACAGGCCTTGTCCATCTTTCTAGAGCAGATGAGAAATTTTTCATCAACAATTGCTTACCACCAAAATAAAATGATCAATTGTATTCATTTAAATCAACAAATCTCAGAAAATACTAATGTCACACAGACTGTTCCATAGCCTTTCCATTTAAAAAAGTGAAACAAAGCCTTTTGAGCAGTCTAAAATGCCTTGTTCAAAATGATTTTTCCAAACAAAATCATTTGGTTGGTATTTTAAAAATACTGGCAAGCTGCAAAGGCTGAAATAGAAATGAAATGTTTAATTTTGGAAGAACATATGCTTCATCAGAATTTTTAACATTCATTTTGGAGTCAAGAGAAAAACTGATGCCACAGACTTTCTTGTCAAAGGGAAAACTTGCTTCTTTGCTAGTCCTAATATTTATCACTTCTGTTCAGTGTTAACAAAATGCAGAAATACTTTTCACTTCCCGTGTGAACGAGGGGAGCTCTGTTACATAGCTGCCACGCTCCAGCCCAGAGGCAGAGCCCCCTGCACATCCCTCATTGCATGGAAAGGCTTTGTCTCTGGAGGTGACAGCAGCTCCCTGTCACGACTGGCCTGAGCAGCGAGCAATAGATCAGCAGTGCTGCCACGCTGCTGTCAGTGCCTGCCTCTTGGCTGGCAAAGCGATGGATCCGCTGGGGCTGAATTAATTGAATCCCAATCCTACAGGCATCCTCCGGAGACAGGAGTTGGACACAACTACCCCTGCCTTTGGCACTGGAGTGCTGCTTTTGTTTGAAAGCACCTCTTTCCCAGAATATGTTTAAAAGTGATTAGCAATTGGCAGGTAAACAAGTGACTGAAAGCTTGGTTATGCATTGTAATTCAAATCTGGGGTTAGCACGTTTCTGCTCTCCCTTCACACACGCTGGAGAGACCAGGGAAAGGGGACACGAAGGCCTGGATGGGTGTGAAGCTGCTCTGCAGTGACAGGCCAAGAGCAAGCAGCAGGAGCACACGTCCTTCCCATCTCCCCTCCAAAGTATGGTCCCTGGAATGACCTGGCAAAAGCAGCTGTGGCTGCTGTGCACCGCAAGGTTCTTGAGCCTGGAAAAGCACCCATGGGTGATTAGTCCCTGCCTACAGGAGCAGGAGGCACCCACCAACCTCCCACAGCCAGTGCACAGTTGGGGCATGGAGAGGGGGATGCCTCTGTCAGAGGAGATAACAAAATCCATGCCTGATTCTGTACAAGCAGCTCCAGCTTTCTCACCGGAGGCTGAGGTAACGAGTTTGCTGTTCATGTCCCAGTGAGCACCAGAGTTAAAGGGCTTTTTGGAAAAGGCATGTAGAAAGGGGAATGCTTCAAATGAAGCATGGATAAGAAATCCTTCCCCATCCCTATCATGATCTTGTTGATGATGAAAATGCTAAATTAATAGAATCATAGAATGGTTGGGGTTGGAAGGGACCTGAAAGATCATCAAGTCCCACCCCCTGCCATGGGCAGTGACACCTTCCACTAGCTCAGGTTGCTCCAAGCCCTATCCAATTTGACCTTGAAGTTGTTCCAGGATACAGGGGTGGGTAAGTGCTCCTGCTTCAAAGAAGTGTATTTGAGGTGTGGGCCCTGCAGAAAGGGGCAGCTCCTGCCAGAAAAAGAAGAGTGTACAGTCACCTAAAAGTCTAATTAGTCACCTCATGGTCTAATTAGTTACCTAATATAGACACCTAATCATCAGGTGTAGAGTTAACACAACCAGAGTTGACTCACGAGAGCTTGGCATGTACACCACTTTCCTCACACTCCGACAGGCTGCAGGGCAGGAAAGGACTGACAGTGTTTGTCTCCTGTGATATTTGCAATTTTCCCTTTTCCTACCACCTCAGAGAAAAGCAAGAGTCATGTTCCAATCCTTATATAACCATTCCCAAGCTGTGCCCATCCCACTGAGACCTGGGCATTTCTGTCTCTTTTGATAGTGTCTCTGTCCCTCAGAAAGACACAAAATGCCCCCAGCACGACACGGGCTCTGCAGCAGAGGCAGGAGCTTTGCTCCCAGCAGCTGGTGGCAGACACCAGCCCCTGAAGTTCCGAGCCTGTCTGCAGGCACAGGCACTCACACGCCTAGGAGCAGTGGGGGTCCCCCAAACACCCATGCATTAGCCTGCTCTCAGGGGCCAAACAGCTCCTGAGTCACTGCACAGCCTTCAAACAAGGGCTTCGTGCACTGGGTTATAAAAAGATGAGGAAAGAAGTCTTGAAAACATTGGGTTTTTTCATCTTTTAGCGAGGTGGCATGGGAAGGGGTGGGGATCGTGTGTCTCAGTGGTGGAGCAATTCATGAGGCCCACAAGCTTCCCTGAAAGGAGGCAGGGCAGCCCTAGAGAGATCAATCGCAATTTTATCTACCCTTTTCAAGTTCTCATTTCTTTTTATCCCGTACTGCCAGATAAAAATCTCTGCCTCAAACATGGGTAAGGAGATAGAGCTTTATTATACCATTCCAAAAACATTAGACGCTGTAGGCTTCACCCTTTTATGAGTTCACTTTGCTGGCACTTCCCTCTCTGCCCCCCCAAATCTCTTCCCTTTAATATTTTTTCTCTCCAAATCAGAACAACAGGCACAAAACTAATTATGTGATATTTCAGATCCATGTTGTGTTAATGGCACCAGATCGTGTGTGACATTTCCGACTTGTTAGACTATTATTCTCGCTTATTGTTATCTCTGCTGCTCTGAATACAGGCTCAGGGCTTTATATCCCCCCCATGCACCAGGCTCCCCCCGCTTCCCTCTCTTGTTCTCATTTATCAGTGTGTGAGGATCTGTGGAATATTAAACTGGGCCATGCTGGATTGCTCACTCTGCTCATTGTGGGCACTGGTGGAAGGGAAGGTAGAGATGGCAGAGCAGGAAAGGTAGGGAAAAACAAATGCCAGAAGGGATTTGTAGGGAGAAGCCACCATAGCAAGAGTCAGCCCGGGGGAATCACTCTGACTTTAGGCAGAGTTGTATCAGACTGGGAGATGTCCTCAGGTGACCTTCCAGCGATGGCTGCCCATCTCATCTGCCTTGTATTCTCCAAGGGTGGGCAGGAATTCATGGGAGACCCTTCTGATATAGCTTCATCTCCCAAAGGCCTTGCTTGAAGAGACAAAATTGTTCTTTCTGCTTAGACCTGTGGGTGGGGCCTCATGCAGCAGACGCAGCAGCCTGACCCTGGCCTTGAGCTCCTGGGCTGCCCCTCAGAGTGACAGCTCCTGGGCTATGTCCCACCCACAGCCTCTGCTGCTGACCATAAACCCAGAGAAGCCATTTAACTCTGGGCACAGAGATGGAGGCCGAGGTCCAGAAGCACCAAGAGCCCAGTGAACATCAGCTGCTTTGCAGCTGCAGCACGAGGCAGAACAAATGGCAAGAGCTGATCAAGGGGTGCTGCTGCCACCACACGCCTACCAGGCAAATATCCACGATGCCACCTCAGGGACTGGAATTCTTATGGGAATATCATGGTGCAGCTGTTGCCCCCTTAGGGCAGTTCATGGTCCCAGAGGTCCAGGGGAATATGCAATCATTACACATAGTTCTAGCTGCTCCTTCACCTGCCTGAGGAGCTCCTATATCCTGAGGACTGCTGAAGGTATTGGCCCAAATGCTGCCATCCTTTTGTTTCACTTCCTGACTGATTGTGCTCCTGGGTCTCTTTAGTCACACAAACACAGCAGCTGATTTGTCTCCATGCAGCACTCAGTGAGATGGCGGGTGCCAAGTTCTTCCTGCTGATACAGGCAGTGTGATCGTGCCAGCACTGAGACTACAGGGAAAAAACTGAGAGGGTCCTCTTGCCTCCACTCCTGCTTGCTGAGGCTTCCCCATGTGCCACAAATCTCTCTTCCCTCTCCATCCAAATTCCCCCGCTCCCTTCCAACCCCACCCTTGCTACTGCTCCATATGTGGTTGCTCTGTGCTGCCAGTGAGCAGCATTCCAGAAAAAGCCCACATGCCTGGTGGCTCTGCCCAGTAGGTCCATGAAACTCCTTTTACCCTGTGAAAGTGTGTCAGGAGAGATCTATATTGATCTGCAGAAAGGCAGGGCCAGAGCGCAGGCTTCAGACATAGCCATCCAAGCCAGGACATGCTTCCCTGGCCTGCTCCAGCCAGCACCTTCCCAGAGGATCCTGGACACAGTTCAGGGGATGGCACAAGCCAGGGACTGTCACCAGTGAACTGCATGGGAGAGGCCAAAGCTCAGTTGTATCAGCACAAACCACACCACATCGCACCCCCGCAGGACCAGACTGGATCCTGGCTCATTACATTTACTAGAATAGATACAGCCTTAGTACAAATGAGCTTTAGAGAGAAGTCTTTGCCATGAATATTATCTCCAGCTTTGTTCTTCTAGGGCTCAATCCAAGGAGGGTTTGCAATCGTGTACTGCTCCCTCCGTGCCAAGGAGCTGAGAGGGGGTGCAATATCAAAACCTGAACGTTAAGCTAAATTGCTACATGTAACTCTGAGTCTGTCTTGGTTTAAGCCCCATCCAACTCTAATGCCACCAGCACAGCTGGAAGTCACCTGGACTTCTGACCATGGGAACCCTTACAAGGGCCATTAGTGAGGCCACAGACATAGGCAGGGCTCTGCCAGTTGCCAGACAGGACTCGGTTGTCCCTATGAGTCTGTAGGTTGTCAGCTATTTAGCAGACACACATGGAGACCTGAAATAAACTTCAGCTGGGAATAGGCTGCTTCCAGTAGCATCTGCAGGGATCTGCTGCAGAACAGCTTGGCAAGTACTGCTCGTGGGAACAGTGCTGTGCGTTGTGCGCTCGGGGGCCCCAGGCAAGCAGCAATTTGTGGGATTTCTGTGCAACAATTCCTGTCCAGAGACACTCTGTCAGCCCTCCTGGTTCATAACTCACTGAAACTCTCACTCTGAGCAGTTCCAGGTCCAGCTCCATGACTGCATTCTCATGGGCTCTCTACCCCTGACTTGAAAAGAAGGACTAGAAGACAAAAAAAAAAGACACTGCAAGGAAGCTGCCTCACTGCATCCCCAGCCCCTTCACAGTGGGGTCTGTTGCTCTCCTGCTGTAGCCCCTTGCACCCCCTGCCCAAACATCCATCTGTGCTCTCTGCCTGTTCCCAGACCCCTCTGCACCATGCCCTGGTCTCCATGTCAGCGCTCCTCCCTGGAACAGCTGCAGCACAATATGCTCCACAGCTTGTCAAGGGGGATGGGAGAAGGAGCAGCAAGATATAAATAAATAAAATAAAATACGTCTCGCTTAATCCTTTTATCGCTATACTTCTTTCAGTCATTTACAGAGATAATAATCGCCCAGACTCTGCAGGAAGCACTGATGGAAGCAAGCACAGAAATCTCGTGGCAGCACCCTACTCTCTCATCTGCTGTCACTTGGGTGTGAGGCAAGAAAACAAATCCTTACAGAGGGCAGCCCAAGAGCTAGACCCAGTGGGGGTGGCTGGCAGGTGAGCAGGATCGGGGTCAGCAGGACATGGAAAAGGGATAAAAATGGGAAGCAGAGGAGAATCAGAAGCAAAGCTATAGAAGGAGGGGAAATGCGAAGAGAGGGAGCAAGCTAAAACAGCACCCTGGTATGAAGGAACAGAGCAAGAGAGGGAACAGATGATAACAGCACACACATCACTTTAAAGCCTGTCAGTAAAATGCTGCTTTCCTTGGAATGGACTAAAGGTCAAACCACTGCTCCAAGCCAGGGTTGGGAAGCCCTGCCCAGGGCTCCTGCCTGCTCTGTCCCAGGGTATAGGAATGTCCAGAGCAAACTGGATGCCCTGCTGTGCCCCCAGCAGGGACAATGCTCCCTTGGGATGGACCAGACATCCTGATGGCCACTGGGGTCTCTGCTGCATCCACCAAGGAAGTGGGAGAGAAAAATGTCCCCCTGGGCAAGGGCGAGAGAATCACAGCAGGTTCCTCCTGGGGGAAGTGGGCTTTGAGCTGGCCTAAAGCCACCCAAACATGGCAGCAGGAAGAGCTCAGAATGTCACCTCTTAGCACATGGTGACTCAAGTGCTCCCACATAAAATGGCAGCTGTCTCTTCCAGTAAACAGATGCCTTCTTGGCTTTAAAGGGCAGTGGATCAAGGTCATCTTTTCCTGAGGTTTAGCCATCTCTTTCCTTTCCCTTCAGATTTGCTAATATGGTACATCAGTCTGCTGGCTCTTCAACACATCTCTTCCAGTCACATCGATTCACACATTGATTTGCTTAAGTGCAGCACCAAATGCTACTCCATTCTTCATGTGTTCTTCCTGCCTTGGGGAGTTCCCTACAAGACCCCAAAGGAACCTGTCCCTTATGAACAGCCCCCACTCTCTGGGTGCCAGCCAGGCCTGCAACCTGCAGCACCCAGGAGAAGGGATCCTCCATCCAGGAAACATCAGGTACCTCTGGGTATGGTCTTTAATTTCCTACAATACTAAGATCTACAGTGCAATGCCAGGAAAACAAGTTATTATCTGCCTTGGCTTTATCCTGCCATAAACTGTCACCATGGGAAGGCTTAGGGAGCTGTGTGTACAAGGACCACACACACTTTGAAGGAAGATCCCTATATGCAGATCACTGGCTCCTGCCCAGGGTTCCCAAGCATTAGCTGGGCCGTGGGGAAGCTGCCTCTGGTTTCTCTCCAAGGGGAAAACCGTCCCAGGAGGGTCAGGCTGAGATTTCCCAGGCAATCCTTGCTGAACCCATGGGTTCCAGCCTCTCTGCTTCCTTCAGGACCCTTCCCTGAGCCCAGTCAACTGCAAGCCTGAGGGGCAGTGCCCTCTCCACATGTCCTGAACAGATCTTTGTGCATCCAGAGTGTTTTCTAAGCAAAAAATGCCAGTGGTTCTTTGTGCCTGTCCCCATAGAGAGAGGCAGTGTCCCAGGAGAGTGACAGGGGAAAACGGAGCTGCTTATTCCAATGTGCTCCTACATGGGAGCATTGTCAGTGCTGAGAGCATTTCGTGGAACCAAAGAACAGCTGAAAACAAAGCAAAACACAAATCCCCAGAGAGCAGCTTTCCTGTTCCTGACAAGGATATTCAGTTGATCACCAAACGTCACCTCTGCCTCAGCCCTCAGGTCCCTTGGGCTCCTGATTTTATTCCCTACCTTGGTGAGGAGGTCGTAGAGATGAGTTTGGGGAGGAAGTGACAGGGAAAGGCTGCTCTGGCTGGCTCTGTCCTCTGCCTAGCACACTGCCTGCCCTGGCTTTAGGTCTGATGCCAGGGGAGTGACACACAGCCATGTTGTGTTTCCCACATGCATTTCCAGGGTACCCTCATAAAATCTGACCTCCATGCTATAAACCTGTGACTGACTGCTGAGTAAGTCATTTCCTCCTGGGTGATTTAGCATGGACTGTCCACGGAGCTGCAGTTTGTCTGGATTAGAAGAAGAATTCATCAGGCAGCAGCATGGCCCACCTGCCTGTCTCCTCTCATTCCCATCTCCACAGCCATTCCCTGCTCGCTGCCCCCAGCAGTCCTGCCCTCTTTCTCCCCAGACAGCCCTGAGCTGTGAGGAGGGGGAGAAGCCAAGCAGGGGAAGAGGTGCTGGGCTGCCTCTGCTCTTTGCCTGTCATAAAGCTCTCAGGGCCAGCTTTGCAGTCAGGGGAATATTATCTCTCCATGCTGCTGTTCATCTCTTTATGGCATCATTTGACCCTTTCTAACATCCATTGATTTTTGAACTACCCTTTACTGCAACGCTTTAGATCCCTTTGGTCTAAATTACTAAACATTAGTGCCCAGGGCAAAACATGGGAACAAATAAAGCAGTAGGGAAAAGTCCATTCAGTAACTGTGACTTCACTGGTGCTTGTGCAGCCCCTTCTCCCTCCTTTGCTGCCCCTCAGCCTCCTCCTTCCCTGCCCCCAGCACCCGGAGGCACCTCACCCTGCCACAGCTGTGCCCTGGGAACAGGCAGGATGGTGCCTCCTGTGGCACACCTGGCAGCAGGGGCTGAGCTCACCCAGCTCCATCTCACATTGGCAGCTCTGCAGTTTCCCCAGGCACGCTCAGGTTCTTCCTTTTGCCAACCTGACTCCAAACTCACAGTGCCTGAAGTCGCAGCCAGAAGAAGCTCCTGGCCAAGCCTTGCTAAGGCAGCCTAATAGGGCAACTCAACAAGAGGTGAAGGCTTCTGCTTTTAATTTACTAGAGAAATGACTTTTCATTCCAGATTAATATGGTTTAATTTATTTCTGTTTTCCTGAGCTCAGCCCTGGTCCAGCAGTGACTGTCTCCTTGCCTCATACTTGCTACTTGTCCAAATGAAATACTGAGGTATATTGTCTACTATTATGGTAAAATACACAATATATCACACTGATGCATTCTGTGAGTATGACATAAAAATGACAAATGTGCTCTGGCCAAACACTGAAATGTATTCATCCTGCATTAGTGCAAAATTAATATTAATATGCTAGAAAATGGCTTGGGTGATGAGGGTTTTGTGTCATATTAGAGAGGACACTTCATTCCTTCCTCATTTTTTAGACAGCATCAGCCCTTAGTGCTGACAGGAGCCCCAGGATATCTACCACAGGCATATTTTCACAGAACTCCAGCCAGGACCACAGAGGATGAAATGCTTGGACACAACACAGACCTGAGTCCCACAGAACAGATTTAGAAGGCCAAGGTGGTACCAAAATTAATTGCCTTTCCTGTGCTGCAGATGCTTCATGATTTATCCCTTGTATATCATCATCCCCTCCCCTCAATGTCTTCAGTCAGTGACCGTGTCAAAAACCACCAGGAGGGAGGAGTGGGATCCATCCCCATGAGTGGTGGGATCAGTTCATCAAATTTGGATTTGGCTGGGTTCACCTGCTGAGTGCAAGTCTGTGTCAGATTTTCATAATTACTGCCCTCCTCTATGAGGTGTGGTAGAATAGCTGATGAGTACAATGCTGAAGATAATATACTTTACAATTAGGCCATTTAATTATTCCATTGTGTGATTTCCATAACCACAGGCATAGCTCTGCAAATTTATTGACCACATACAACAAAATATACCAAGTGAAGAGGAGAAGCAGCAGTTTTAATGTATCAATCATAAAAAATTCTTTCTTCAACTCTCATCTGAAAGACTCAAGGCCTGAAAGTGGCTCCAGCTAAGGTCTGCACACTGTGATTAATTGCCCCGCCAGTGCCATATACATACATACTATACACATATTATGTGAGTAACACAAAGTGGGGAGAGGTGAGGGACATTCTCACCTTATCTAGCCATATCTTAGGTAACGTTTTCTTACACAATAGGTTAGTTGCTGCATCTTTTCCAGATTTCCTGGAATCAACATCCCCCACAAGCCAGGCTAACCCAATGTCAGCAGCTGAGTGCAGCTCACCAAGGCTTCTCTTGCTGCCAGAGGATGAGCAATTCCCGGCCAGGTCTGCCACATCCATTTCTCTCCCTCTGGCCAGGGCTTCAAGGGAAGATGAAACAAATAAGTGCTTTGTCATTATGGGTACAAAATTACAAAGCCAGGATGGATCCAGAAACACAGACTTTCAACTCCGCAGGCCCCCAGCGCAGTTCCCTGTGCCCCCCTGCCCGCAAACCCTCCCTCACAGCCACGAATTACTGAGCAAAACAGCCTCCAGAGCAGCCCCAAAGGAACAGTTTGTACCCTGCCTTTCATCTCCAGCGCTCAGGCCTTTCTACAGCACCATCAATACAGGATGGAGGAGGAATCGTTAGATGAGGCACTTCCATCAATATCTCTGAGAGGAGCAGGTGACATGAAAAAAGGTGAACCTGAGACCTCTTTAGACTGGAGACAAAGAAATTACAAGGATCTTTTCGATGGGTTAGCATTTTGGTTTATATCTATATCTATACCTAATTTATATACCTAGAAATGGAGCATCCATTTTTCCTTTGTAAATGGGAAGTGGAGGCTGAAAGCTGCAACCTTTGCCTAGAAGACTAAATGGCCTTTGGAACAGGCTGATAAGTGATAAAAACAACCTGCAAAAGCATGTATCCTTGCATCATTTAAGATGACCTTTGAGAAGGGAGATACAGGAAAAAGGGAAGAAAATGAACAGAGAAAAGGAAAAAATGCTGGGGGAAACAAAATTTTAAAACCAAACATTCCACTGCTTGCATTTGAAGCAGCTGCTACTAGAACAAGAAAATAAAAATAAAAATAAAATGAGATTCGACATTTTATTTCCCCCATCAAACAATATATCCCAGCTAATGGCAGTAGAATAAAAATTTACCCAATGCAGCCTGCGAGCGAGGCTAGAGAGGAAGAGGAGAGAACAAGGTAGAGGGAGGGGAGAAAGGTTATTATAAATGTGTCAAGCTTGTTTATGGCCCTTTATCAGCAAGTGCAGTGGAAAGAGAGGCACCGTTAGCGCATTTTAAAAGTGTTTGGCAGCTTTGTTTGGGAATGTAAATAATCTTTATAGTCAGGAGCATTTATGTTTCATGGAACACGCAGGCACGTGCCACCTGTGCCGACAGATTTTTGAAGGACCTTCTGACATCCCTGCAGGGCTCTGCCCCCTGGGTCTGCAACATGGGTGCTTCATCTGAAGGTCTGAATCTGCATATGAAGGAAAGGGCTGCTCTGGGAATAGAGAGGGATTGAGGGGAGGACGTGAGAATCGTGGAAAACCCTTCTGTCAAGGTCAGATGCTGGGCTGGTTCACCTCATCCCTGAGCAAGGGGAGTTCGGCTCCACTTCTAATGATGTTGCTACAAATGTGCAGGACAGCAGCTCTGATGCTCCGTGCAGACCACAGCTATGCCCAAACTGCAGCCCCCTGGGAGCAGGATGCAGCAGCAGGGGATCAAGTCCAACAGAGGATCTGGTCATCCCTTCTCCTGCTTCTCCCACTTTCTACTACAATTAATGTGATAGGCAAATTGCTGCCATTTATTTACATGGAAAATATATTACCAGGAATACCCACGCCCTGAAGGGAGCTGACATCTCATTTTTCATGGGCAGGACAGGGAGGGAGAGCCCTGAAGAGCAGCAGTGGCAGAAATAAACCAGGAGACTGCCATAAACACGGAGACAAAGGAGGACACCGTGGCACCTCTCCCCACTGCTGCAAGGGAGATTCACGCTCTGCAGATTAATTCTGAAGCAGTGTTTAACACATCTCCCTTTGGGGATGAAGGATTTGCCCTGCGTTTCAATGAGACATTCAAAATCACACTCATCACTCTCAGAAATTGCACTTAGTTAAATTGTCACCTCTCAAGCAGGAAGGCACGGCTGGGAGCTGCTCAGCCCTGGAGGAGAATGGGTCTGTGGGGCCGTGGCAGGGCTGGCAGCAGTTGGGAGCAGCAGCACAGGGCCTCGAAACACCAAGTTGAGCAGCTTGAGTCAAGGGCTTGAAGTACAGGCAGCTCATGGGATGGCCACGGGGCTGGCAGGGAGCTGGGGGATGGAGGGGTTGGTGTTTGGCTGATGGTATATGGAGCAGAGGAAAAGAAAAACATCTGGAAAGGGGTAATGGCCAGACAGCAAGGTTTTCCTTCTTGTGTGGGAAATGCAAACTGGTCAAGCTAAGCCTTCTCTCTCTGATCTCATCTTGTATGCCTTCATCTTTCCTGCGCTTCCTGGTAGACAAAAAGATAAAATTCAGAGGGAACATGCAGTGTTGCTGCTCTTGCACATCCTGGGCTCCCACAGCCAGCAGAGGAAAAGTGGAACAGACCAGAAGGATCAGCAGATGAGTGATACCCAAAGACCCAAGTCTACCATGGACCTTGGTGGTGTGCTCCACTGTCCACCACACACAAAAAGTGTGACATGAACAACCTTGGGAATGTCTCCATCAGCACAGAAGGGCAGAGCAGATGCAGTGACAGCACTGGCTGTGCTCTGCTCTTGCTGTAAATCCACTTTGAGCTGCAGGGTGGATCCAAGTCACAAGGCTGAGGTTCTCCACTCCAGTACAACTGGCTGTGGGACAGTAATCAGAGCGATTCCTCTCCCACAGGTCTCCAGAACTGCCAACTGATGAGTGACAACTTCAGTTGCTGCTGACCTGAGGACATCTGAACAAAAATGCAAAAGCCTTTTTTACCCTCTTATTGATCTTGAGATTATTCACGTCTGCTTTATGAAAAGGTGTAACTGCATTAAATTGACAATTTTGAAGGTGTGAACACACTATAAGAGAGAAAGGTGGAGTTTTGTAAACTCAGCACACCAGCACTTTCCAGGAGGCCCTGGAATACTGTAAACCTGTGTTCCCCTCCTGATAAAGAGCCAGCAAATTCACTTTTCCATGTGCAGCCAGGTACCTAGAAATCGTCATATAAAGGAATTTAAATGTAGATGTGTGATATTTACTGCAAAGCACGACCTGTACGCAGCCAGGGGAAGGAATGCTTGAGCAGGAGGAGTAAATGACTATCATAGGCAGAAAACCCACTGCAATTCATGCATCACGCAAATGGTTGTGTATATTAAAGCAATGAGGACAAAGGGTATTGATTTAGCACAAGTATCAAGAGTCCCAGGTGCTAAAACCTGAAGAAATACAAACTGTGCTGGGCAGAATAACAACAAAACGAAATGATAAAAGGATATGAGTGTTTGAAAAGACGCATAGGACGGGCTATAAATTCTAATAATCCATATTTCTCGAAAGCAGCAGCTATTGACTCAAAAACAAAAGAGCAGGCATTGTAATGTAACAAATGTCAGACGGGATAGCAGCAGGAATTCAATTTGCTCTGGCCATATATCAACTTGAAACTTAATGTAATGGCACATAGTTAAAGCTGCACCCTCACTTAATGGCTATTACCAGTCCTGGGTGGGTTTTCCAGCAAGCATAAAGCAGTGAGTAATTGGCCCCACTCTGCCTGCATCACTGCTAATGAAAAAAAACATGCTCAAGCCTGGCAGCAGCGGGCTAAGGGGAAGGCAGGGAACCCTGGCAGAAGCAGGCAGCATTAGAGCTGCCAAGAGCCTGCTCTGCCAGGATTCCTTGAAAGAGTTTCAGGAGAGACCTCCTGGACTTGAACTGACCAGCATCTCTTTTGTAGAAGAGTCAGATCCTTGAGGCAGCAGCCTGACATCCTTGTTAGCTTCCTAAGGGAACAGGAAGCAGAGGAGGAGAGACCCAGGCAGTAATCCCCCTCCTGGCCCTAAGCATGGAGTATCTAGGTCTGCTCGGGCAGGGGCTCTGCAGTTGGCCAATTAGAGCCACTGTAATTACTTCTCTTCGTGACTGACTGCAAACAGTGGAGTTAAAGGACAGATTTCCTGTCCCACAGCTACTGCAGCTGCTCGAGTGAAGAAGCAGAAGTGTCAGCATCGCTGAGAATGTGCTCTGACCATATGTTAGAGGCAAGAGACACTGAACGGAGGGGGAGGCAGTGGGGAAGAGGGAGGCAGGATGAATGTGGGACAGAAACCTTTGTAGCAAGGAACTGTAGAATCACAGAATGGTTTGGGTTAGAAGGGACCTTAAAGACCATCCAATTCCAACCCCCTGCCACGGTCAGGGACACTTTTCACTAGATCAGGTTGCTCAGACCTCCATCCAGCCTAGCCTTGAACACTTCACGGGATGGGGCATCCACAACTTCTCTGGGGAGCCTGTTCCAGTGCCTCACCACCCTCACAGGGAAGAATTTTTTCCTAATATCTAATCTAAACCTTCTCTCTTTTCGTTTTATTCTGTTCCCTCTTGTCCTGTCACTCTGGGCTCTTGCAAAAAAGTCCCTCTCCGACTTTCTTGTAGCTCGTTCAGGTACTGGAACGCCACAATTAGCTCACCCCTGAGCCTTCTCTCCTCCAATGCCTGAACAATCCCAGTTCTCTCAGCTTTTTCACACAGGAGAGGTGCTCCATCTCTCTGATCACATGGAGGCCTCCTCTGGAGTCACTCCAGTGAGTCAATATCCTGCCTGTGCTGGGAACCCCAGTGTGAAGCATCCAAAGCAATTGGGGAGGGCAGAGGTGACAAAATGTCCTAATCACCCCACTGCAGATAGGCAGAGCCATTCCCCATAGGCACATTAGACTTTTAACCAAGAGTAAAGCTTGCAAAATGTTACCTTTCTAGGGATATGCCACTCCAAATTTCAGGACACCGTTTTTGGAACAATCAAAAATAAATCAGCCCCTGGGAGAAACTCTCTCAGGTTTGTCATTAAGCCTCACACATGGCAGAAAAGGACTCTGGAAGGTCAGTGCTGTGTGAACCTCCCTGCAGCACAAACACAACCAATTTTATTCCGTATCATGAAATATGGAATTGCGGCCTTTGACTTTGCTCTTTCAATGCTTCTCAGGAGGCTATTTAAATACCTTCCACAGCCTTTTATTAAAGCAATAAAGATACTCAGAGCTTGTGACTCAGCTCTGCCTCCTCACTTACCACGAACCATACCTAGAACTTGCCAAGATGCCCAGTGGTGGCACAGATTATCCCAAGCAAAAGTTGGCAAGCAGTGCTTTGGTTGGCACAACTGGTTTTCATCATGCCCCGATAGCACAAGGCATTGGTTGGGTTTCAGCATGGAAGAGCTGCTGAGCTGTGGGAAGCCTGGCACAGGCTCCCTGGGAGCCCAGCTGCTCTCCCTGGGAACAGGAGGTGCCTATTTTGCTGAGAATTTCTCAGTTTCTGTCCCTGGGTGAGGACACAGCCCAAACACCACACCCCAACAGAGAACAAGGTCAAGCAAGAGCCCAGCTCTCAGTTTACCCTTGCCTTCGGTGTTCAGTGCACACGGGAGGTCAGGAGCAGATTTTGGTGTTGACCAGGCAGCTGATGAGTGCAAATGGAGCACTGGAGGCTGAGTGTGCTCATGGGAACCAGACCCTCTGAGTGAGAAGCTGGAAGGGGGAAGGGATGTTGTACAAATCCACATTCCAGATTAAATCTCATCTTTAAGCCCCGAGTTCCAGTAACAGTATCTGTTTTAATGCCCACAGGCCTTGCTTTCCTCAGTAATCTCAGCCATCAGTCTCCCGTGACTAACAACACCAGGAATGAATCTCTTTTGAAGCTGACAAAACTCACTCTGAACTGATTTTCTCTTGAGCTCTGTTTATCCGAGACTGAAGAAATCAATCACAGCCTATATTTACCCCCAGATCTGCACTGATGCAGCAAGAGCCACCAAGAGTGGCCAAGGCTTGTCTTGGCAAGCACAACACCTGCCAGAAGCACTCCCATTTTCTGGCCCCCAAGCCCCTTCCCCTCTGAAGGCCAAGGCTGTGTTGATGCATCTTGGCTGATTCCCAAGAGACCTGCGGCAGGCTGCCTGGCAGAGAGGGGACCCCAGCCTGACTCACAACAAAACAGTTGGAAATATTCTGGGCGTCTTTACAGCCCCATAAAGATTTTATGCAGTGCATTTAGCCTCATGTCTCTGCATTCATCGTGTTAAATGCTGAACGTTTTACTTTAATACCACAGTGGCTACAAGCAGGAATACTTAACATCAGTAAATAAGAAGTAATCACATTTTCCCAGTGAATGGATCAAAAATGGCCACTGGCAGAGTTAACCTTCTGAAGTTGAAAGCCAGGAGCTCTTGCTGGGGTTTCCAGCAAACTATAGACCCTGTGGGGCATCTCCAGGAAAAGAAAATAATTAGAAAAATAATGGTATAAATAATAAAGCTTATGCAGCTTTTAATTGAGAAACTGGTCTGTAGATTGGGCACGGCACACTCATGCCCAAAAGCCAACATTATACATTCAAATGCAGGCAATGGAGGGAAAGAGAGACAGAAGCAGACGGACTAAGACTCTCTGCATTTGTGAGTAAAATCTACCAGAAAAGCACATTAGAGCTCCTTGGAAACTAGAGCATTTCATGGAGAAACACACACACACAGAAGAGTGGCTTCTCAAGTGAGCCCAGATTATCACAACAGACTCTCAGGCACGGCTCCTGCAGATCTCTAACCAGCCCTGTCTGGGCTTTGGGCACACTTCTGCCTACCTGGGAACTCCAGGCTCCAGGACCATCTCCATTCCCCTGGATGCAATCACTCCTTCCTTGAGGTGGGCACATGGCCAACTCACGGCACCACGCTGCAGCCTTGGGCCTACATGTCCACTGGGAGGAAAGGCTCAATGTCTCACGAGATAACAGCTTCAGTGTGGCAGCAGATTAGCAGTATATTACATTTGAGCCATCTCAATTAAAATGATGCTTAACAAGTCATCCTGACAAAGAAGGTCGAAATCTAACTGGATGTGTCATGGTTTTACCTTGACTCACCTTGCCATGTCAAGAGGTTGCCTACAGAAGTTGTGGCTACCCCATTCCTGGAAGTGTTCAAGGCCAGGTTGGACAGGGCTTGGAGCAACCTGATCTAGAGGAAGGGGGGTTGGACTGGATGATCTTTTAAGTCCCTCTCATCCAAACCATTCTATGATAGTAGGTAACATTATGTGATATGATTTTCTAAACACACCTCTCTTCCACTCCCTGCCTCTGAGCTTCTATTTCAAACTTCTCATGTAAAATTGGCCCTTCCTTGTTTCTCTCCAACATTTTGTCATTACTCTACCAACCAGAAGACCAATTTAACTCATTTGCATCCTAATTTAACCACACTCTCAATCTGTCACTCAACTGTCAGCGGCAATGTTAGGAAACAACACTTCAACACGTTTCACACCACATCACTACTAAATAAGCTCTCTTAAGTCTGAACTATTGGCTTCTGTTGGTACCTAGTTGCATCACTCTGGTCTAAATCCAGTCCTTGGCTATAGAAAAGACCCTCATGAAGCAGTCTGATCTCCAGGTTACTCTTTCAAGGGCATAGGTGGTGCTGATACCAGTGAGCCTGATGCACAGTACAACAGAACTTCCTGTCCAGTAGATGAGAAGGGTGGGGTAGGCAGAGACAAAGTCTAGGAGAAGATAGTACATGTCCCTGTCAAAAACACCCTTCCCAGCTTGTTCGATTCTACAAACACAAAGGTACTTACAGAAAGCTTCTTCAAGGCTCAAGCTATCATCTCCCCTGAATTGTTCCTGAGAACTTTGCCGTGCAGCTCTGGAAGCAAAGCCTGGCACAGTTGATTCACAGCTGTGTTCTACAGCTTTCCCAGTCACAGAGGGGCTGGGAATTAGGCTGTGGAGACAGAAGGTGGGAAGCTCATTTGCTTTCTCCATCTCAGTCTTTTTTTTTCTCTGGATAGTTGTCCATAGGAAAATGGCAACTTTGAAGTTGACAGCCAGACACCAGTGTTGTCCCACAACTGGTGGGTCACCAAAGAACATGACAAGATGTTCAATTTCCTTCAGCAGTCAGAGAACTTCCAGAAGACCCTTGGTGAGAATACCTCAAGTCTACATGATGATCCACGAGGTCTGTGCTGCTTGCACAACATCCCCCAGAACACCCTGCGTGCCTCCCTTTGAAGTTGTGACCTGATTACCATAAGCAACGCACTGCAGATGTACCTCTGCAAGCCCAGAAGCACCAGGGGAAATGAATATATTAGTATTTATCATATTAATGCAGATCAAGCTGGGTATTTGTTCTGACATTTCAATAATAGCTTTTTCTATTTTTTTTTTCTAGCAGCAGCTTGTATTTTCTTCTCCTTTAAATAATTCATTGTTACATTAAACTTATTTTAAATTGGGGTCCCTTTTTGATCAAACTAAAACCTTATTTGGATAGCCAAAGGGGAAAAAAGGTATAAATGAAAACTCCCTCTTTTCTCTCCTCCATTCTTTCACTCCTTCTTTTTTCTCTCTTGTTAAAATCTCTTAATCAAAGTGACAATCTGTCTTTCCCGGGAAGGAAGCTGGTGCCTTTGAACAGTGCTGCTCCGAGAGCTCTGTGCTTTGATGTGGGATTTAACTTCTGCCTTTAGCAATCTCCAGTGTCAGTGCATCATGCACTGTGCCAGCATGTGCCCACGGTGTGTTTTTGTGTGTCCTTGTGCCCAGACAGAGCCTGACCCACCCACACGGGCAACAAAAATAAGTAAAGAGGGAAGGGGACACATAGCAAATGGCACAACCACGAAGAGTGATGTGACCCTCATGGAGTTACTATTGAGCACAGCTCAGAGGGGACCCTGTTCTTTGCCTTCACCCACAATGACAGCATCAAGCACTTCATCTGTACACGTCAGTGCATACAGAACAGTGTGACAGGAGGCTGACACCCTGCACAAGGTCAGGTGTGTCCTGGGAGCCCTGTGCCTGCACCATGGCTACACCCTCCTGGGTGATCAGACAGTCTGGGATTGTGGTGCTGTAACGCTGCTTGCTGTCCTTCCCTCGGCTGCTCCTGTTCTCACCACAGTCTCTCTTCTACTTTGACAATTGTTTTCCTCATCCTTTTTCCAGGCCCAGCTGACCTCAGTAGTGGCTCTGGGGGACAGTGAGGTCTCCACCTTGTCTCTTCTTTGAGGACACAGCACAATCAGCAGATTTGACCTCAGGAAAAACATTTGGGTCAATGGACCACCTCAAGAGCCTGGGCCCAGCCTTGTTTCCATGGGTCACTACTGTCCTGGTACCTTGGTCACCCATTCTGTTGTGGCATGAAAGTCACAGAAAACAAAACCAGAGCAGAACTACTGACATCTTCCTATTTCACAGGAGGAAAGCTCCCTCTCTATCACATAAGGAAGCACCATCACCTGCTGCTATGATTTTACAGCAGTTATTCATCACATAATTCCCCAAGACCTCTGCTCTACTCCTGGCAAATGCCTTCTGGGATTTCACCCAATCCTGCAGGAATCACCTTTCCCATCAGTGTTGGTACTTTTGTCATCCTTAGGAGCAGTTCTTCATCTGAGTGAATCAGAGCTCTTGGTTTTGTGTACATTGAAGATTTTACAGGTGCTTCTATCTGTTATCCCCAGTGGTTTTCCGTAGCAGCAGGCCAAGTGCACAAATGCTTTACAAAATACTGAACAACACAAACCTCAGAACTACAGATCTCCAAAGCAGCTTCAAGTCAGAGAAAACAAAACCTTGGCAACAACAGAATCCAGCACAGCCTCAAGTTTCTTGTACCAAAAGACAATCTTTAGAGCAAAACTGGCATCCGCTCACAATGCCATCTATCAAGAGTCTGAGGAATTTTTTGAAGTTTCCTATTTCAAGTTTTCCCCACTTTTCTCCTCCTTTAAAAGTTTATACACAAACACACACACACAGAGAACTTTCTTCTGCTTTAAGAATAAACACACATAAAACCACATACACAGGAACACATTAATTTTTCCTGGATATTTTCTTGCTTTTATGTGTGTCCCATTCCTCACCTCTTCTCACATAGAATAGAATAGTGGAATTCTATCTCACATTTCTATAAGCTGTGGGGATAGCATGGCAGCAAATAAAACTGATTTTCTCCCTACTTGCCTGCTCTGGGAACCTTTGCTGAGCTACTGCAAATTTCCTGCACTGCTGGGAAGAGCTCACACCTTGCCCATGGTGACCAAAGAGGGAGATGCCAGAAGAGATCTATCTAATTTCCAGCATCTGCATTGCAAACAATGAATGATAATCAAGACAGAAAATAATGATAGTTACAGAGTAGGAGGACACAATTCCCCAGACTACATCTAAGCAATTGCTGCCCCTTTCTGGTTTTTGACTGAGACTCTCTGGCCAATCTGATCTCTGCTGCAGGCATGTTTTTCTCATCTCCATGGTACTCTTAGGTTCATCTCCCTCTATTTTGAAAATCTGTGTTTTCCTTGGCTTGGATCCTTTCAGTGCCCTCCCCAGTACATTATCCCATTGAGCATATATTGCTTTCAGAATCTTTTGTTCCCCCGCTCCAGATCCCCTTCACTGAATACCTATTTCTGTACATCTTTGATCAGCCAAAACCAAGGGTGATATCCCTTCCAGAGGGAGGGAACACAGCAGCTGACACTAAAAAGCCAAGGCAGTCTGGAGAGGCCAGTGATGGGCTGCCTGCATCCAGGGATTGGGGTAAAGGACACAACATAGGCTTGAGGTAGAGGTCAAGGACAAACTTCTTGGGGAAGGAAACAGAGAAGGAAGAGACAAAAAGTGAAAAGATAATGACAGGGAATGGGAAGAATATGAGGAAGATGTTTTACAGTGGACAGGAAGCATTTGTTTCACATGGACCAGGAAACAGGGAGACCTCCAGGGAGGGCTCCCAGGCATTCATTGGGGCTAGAACACACACAGGAAACTTCCACCTCCAGCTTTTGTAATGTTTGATGTGGGAGGCAAAGTCTGACAGAGGCACAGCTCTGAGATAAAACTTTACTGCTTCCCTGTCTGTCCTGACCACTATTGTATGGATGGCTAAGTCCATCCCAACACACCTCCCCTCCAGGCCCTGCCTTCCCACAGCCCCTCTGAGAAGGAGCACACCTACTCAGACACTGTGCAGATCTCTGTGCATGGCTTTGGGAAATGGGGCACAAGATGAGGCTGTGCCAAGTCTTGCTGCGAGTGCCAAGTCTGTTCCCCTGGTGCTGTCTTGGGTGTCAATGAGGCAGCTCTGCCATACACAGTGTACATGTGCTGCCCAAGAAAAGAGCCAGGAACAGCAACTCTGCAGAATCCCTGTGTCATTTCTAGCAGGCAAGCAAAGCAGAAGGACAGGAAGAGCATTTCCAGGCACAGAACACCTGTGCAGAGAGCCCTGCCAGTCCAAGGGCACCTCTGCTCCTGCTTGGTGCTGCTCCCTAAATCGGAGCCTGCTGGCTGCAGTCACTGTGCTTTGCTCTCCTGCATTTCACATGCCGCATCTCCCTCCTGAGATTTGCCACCAGCTTAATAGAGTGCACGCTGGAGAAGGTCCCCCCGCCCCTACCCTCATGCATACCCAATCAGGCCTCCTGATTATGCAAATTAAATACAGTAACATCATCACCACCAATACACACCACACATACCTCCCCCCCAATGCCACACTTCTACCCCGCCCCACTCCAGCACAAAAAAAGGAGGGGGGGGTGAAGAAGAGTAACAAACCCTTCATTCATAACCAGAAACGTTAATTATATGTAATGATGGGCAGTCAACTCCCTGAAGCATTTGCATAATTACTAATGCTAATGGATTCAGAGTGCCTCTCTCCTTCTCGTGAAGGAAATTTAATTGGAAAATGCATAAAAGCATGAGGAGGGTGGTCTGAAGTGGCACACACAAAGCACAGGAGCTCTCTGGAAACGGAGGAAGAAACCTGGTCACTCCTCCTGGCTCCTGTGGCCAACCTGCCTTTTCTTCCTTTGCCTGCTCCAGCATCACCCCCGTTTCTGGGGAGTAGGCACAGGAGAGATCGAGGGTTAGGATTAGAGGGCATCCAGGTCAGTCATCTAGATCCCAAGGGGATTATAAAAATACAATTTAATGAAATTAGGAAATTCTCACCCAGGTGCCTCAAAGACAGCAGGTAATAACACATGCCACTTGCTTGGCAGGAGGATTCCTTGGGCCCTCTGGGCCCACAAATCTCCCTTAGCTGTGTCTTTATTCCCCTACACATGCTGGTGGCTGCTGAGCTTCCCTGAGGCAGAACTTGCTGCTTTCTCCCCACTGCCTCCAGTTACACTGCCACAGGCCTCGGCTCCATTCCCAAGGAAAAGCAACCTCACAGCAACTGCTGCACAACAGCCAGAACTTCTCCGTGCCCTCAAGGAATGTTTTTTCATCCTTTTTGGCGACCTAATAATGGCTAAAGAGATGTCAAACCTGGGACAGGGCTACCTCCTGTGGTCTCCTCAGTCCCCAGACTCACTCCCACAGTTCTCCAGGCTAGGGCATCTCTACGGCCAGGATTTGGGAAGGGGTGAACAAGAGTTCATGTGGCCATGTGTTTGTTCTTCCACCTTTTCCTTGCATCTATTCCCTCTCTCTCTGGAGTTTGGCACTGGGTCTGGGTCTGCCCTGCAGACAGTGCACAGGAAGTCAGCTGTGCCCCCACTGCTCTTGCCCTCCTCAAGGGGCTGACTTCCTGAATGGAGATAAGTTTTGCATTGCACTGTGAGCAGCTGGTGAGGCAGCAGATGGCTGGGAATCTGTGAAAGTTAAAAAAAATTTTAA
Organism: Vireo altiloquus; assembly: GCA_013396875.1. Lineage (NCBI taxonomy): Eukaryota > Metazoa > Chordata > Aves > Passeriformes > Vireonidae > Vireo > Vireo altiloquus. Next base: position 292,874 of record VZRF01011821.1, read on the forward strand.
AAGTGCCGCTGTCACAGCCCCAGGTATTGTTCACTCATTCCCAGTGCCACCAGACTCCGAGTGCATATCAAACAGGGTACGTGCCCTTGGAATCATCAGAGGCAACTGTGCCAAACAGCAAGAGAGCCACTCTAATGTCCCCAGCCAGGCAGCCCAAGAGGACTCGCCGTGACAATAACAAAGCTCTGCATCATCGCAGAGGGACAATCAAGCCTTCATCCTGCCCCTTTGCCATCCTTCAGCAGTGGCGCAGCACCCCGAGGGACTGGACACCAGTCATTGCTTTATTGCACTATAAAGCACTGTGCACACCTTTGGCAGTGCATAAATAACAGCAATAATGTGGTCCCTTGAGCAAAGCAGCATTTCATCAGCAAGAAAATTGTCCTCTCTCTCTCCCTCTCAACATTCCGCTGGATACTGCTGGCAGCCCCTCGCTCTGGGAGGGGTTTGCACATCTGCTTTCCCTTGCAGCCACCCAGTGATTCAGGGAACGTCTCGGCTGGCTTTCATCCTTCTCTTGTCAGATCATTTTGGTTAACTTTCAATACTTGCGAGGACTAGAGCTAGGCAAAAAGCAGCTCTGGCAATGAATCTCTCTCTTTCTGACTCCTGACTTGCCTCAGCAGCTACTCCAAGCCTGGGTCCCCATTTTAACACCACCAATAAGACAGAAAATCCAACTGGCACCTCCACGCTCCAGAACCAGTGCCTTAGGCAAGCCTGAGATGGAAAAATAGTTTCAACTATCCTTGTTCTCTTTTGTCAGCTCACCAGGGACCACATTAGAAACCTGCCATATTCAGTAGAAGCTGCAGGTTTCCAGCACCTCCACACAACAAATGGACAAACCCCCCAAGGAGTCCAGCTTGTGACATGGACAGCTGAAGGATTGGGGCACACAGAGACAATATTTCTTACTTGGGCGTGTTTGAGTGAGTGAATCTTTCTCGGATTATTGTTTTAGCTTTAAGTGATTCAATGATAACAAAATCTGAATTTTACCAGTATACCTTGTTCACTCTAGATCCCCCCAAACCCAGGGTGGTTATACTATTTTCCTTAGGAGAAATCCAAAGTTTAAGCTCTCAGCCTACATTTCCCTTTACTTTGTGGGGTTTTTTGGCTTCTTTTTTTAAATAATGGCACATTTGGATATATAGATATTTTGCCTGGATTACAGAACACTTTGAAGTCTGGTGCACATTTGATCCATTTTCCCAATACAGTAGAAATGGACAGAAACCACAGGGCACATTTCCACTCCCTCCAGCTAATGTCAATGCTGAGAGTAGGCCAGCATCACTTCTTTTAGAAAATATCCTTTTTTTATTCATTTATCACTAGAGAAAGGAGAAGATTGAAACAAAGAGAAAAACTGCAAGAAACCCCACTAAACAGTGTAACTGCAGATTAAACCTTGTCTCAGCCAAGAGTTCAACCTGAACATATCTAAAACTGTAGCAAAGTTAATCTATGCATTTCCATTGAGAGAAAAACAAAGCTTTTTAATCGTTGTGTGAAGCCTGCACCAGAGACCAGGAATGAGAACCATAAAGGTGGTTTTGCTTGGTGCTACCCCAGAGCTCTGCTTTTGGCTTTGTAACCCTGCCAAAGGCGAGACAGAACAATTCCGCAGGAGTTTACTAAGACAATATGAAAAGCAAACAACTGCCACAGCAAGTATTACTTCATTTTATTGTCAGATTTAATGCTGTCATGTGCAAAATGGGTTTGAGGGCCCTCGGACTTTTTAAATGAAGGCTGCCCCGAGCCCTGTGACAATATTTGCCCAGTCTCAGCTGCAGTGTGGAGGGAAGCTCCGGCCCTGTGCCGGGAGCTCCTGCCCGTTCCCAGTGCAGCAGGAGAGCTGCGGCAGCACAGCAGAAATAATGAGCTCTTACAGCTCAGGATGAGAAACGGACAGGAGTTTTAGGGGACAAAAAGGAGGAAGATTTCCTCAAAAGCCAGCACAGGCCCTCCCTCCAATCCTGCAGCGAGGTTAGAGCTCGAGGATGAAGGAAATCAATGAGTACAAGTTGAAGGACTGGAACTGACTGAGAAAGGCACTTCAAATGCTCACTCCCCCAGAGACAGTGTGGAGTGACTCAGGCTGCCTTGCAAAGCCTGCTTCGTTTCCCCAGACTTCCTTGTTGTTTGAGATCAAGGGCTGGCTAAGTGATCTCAAACAGCACTAGCTCATATTTGTACAATATCCTCAAGACCAATGGACCCTAAAAGTCTTCACAGATTTCATACAGAAATCACCTCAACTATCACTGCAAGATTTTTAAAAGATAAATCCACCCAGATTATCACATTTTCTGAGCCTGTTGATCTCTAAATATTATTTTTCCCCCTATTTTTACCATGGCCTGAATCCAAATTCTCACTGTCTGGAGGATTGTTGGCCCATGAACGAGAATAACCCAGAACAAAAAAATAGAGATCTATAATAAAAAATTAATCTGAGAATTATTTCCTTCCCTTTATCTTGCTCGGGTAACAACCGCAGTGGCACCACCAGCAGCACTACAGCAATAACTCAAGGCAGATCTCCTGAAGATTGGGTGTTTTCTAAACTGAGTGGGGAAATTATTTTGCATGAATCATTGAAAGTACCTATAATTGTCACAAGACTCATGACAGGTTTTGCAGAAGTTTCTCTGTTGCTTGTGGTGGACTCAGATGAGAGACAGCACACAAACAAAACCTTGTAAAGGTTAGGACAGAACATTTCTGAAATGGATTATTGCCTGCAAATACAGAGTAACAAAGTGGCTTCTGTGAAACCACAAAGGCACACAACACCACTATTTAGTTGTTTGCACAGATCTCTTGAATCAGTAGCAAATTAAATAACATTGTTCCTACAAGATTAACTTGTAGCTAAAATGCTGCATCTTCATAAGGCAAAATCTTTGTTTATTGACAAAAATATATTAACTTCTTTCTCAGTCCAGGAAATAAAGATATCCTAGAGAAGGACAATTTTATTTGCTATCTCTGATGCTACAACCTTTGGAAATATAAAAATATTTTCAATAATCATTTATAACTCCAAAGCTGAATAGGAAGCAGCCCACTGTCTTCATGATGACTTTGAAAGCAGTGCTGAAACTTCATTTGGAATATTTTTAAAAGTTAAAGATTTACTGTAATGCAATTATTTCAATATTGGCAAAGTGTCTCCACTTGTAACTGGTAATGTTCATTTGTACACGGAGTTGTAATTCCCAAGGCTAATGGAATACAGGAATATATCATACAGCAAGTATCCCATGGATAGATCATCCTTTGATCAAGGAGGCTGCATTGCAAAGTTTTAAATCTATTTTAACTTGCCTCCCAAAGTGATTCAGCTTTCCCATGGGGCCCTTGCACATCCTACATTTGAAAAGGGTTTTTTTAAATGTTCTTAAGCTGCTGGGAGTGACTTTGGTGCAGGGGAAGAGAATCAGATTGTTCAGCAGCAATTTTAAAGCTCTTTCAGGCTGTCCAACACAGGAAGGCATTTCCAGTGCTCCACACTAAGGGTCCTTTCACAGCATGCTAAAAGCTTTTTAATGATAGAGCTTTTAAAATTAAAACAATGGCTAAACACATTAAAGCTAACTTACAAAAGGGAGTTGAAGAGAAATTATTTGACCATAATGGCAACTTTAATCTCAGAACACATTGTATCCAAAAAAAAGGAAAGGAATTGCATTCAGCGTTATGCATTAGCTCTCAAATGTCTGCCTTCACATTTCATTTAATTCTAGGGTCTTAATCCAATTCAGCCACCGATAAAAATTGTTTACTTCTCAGGAAACCATGAACATTACTACTCCAAGGCCAAAATTTCACAAAAAGCTCTGTGGAGCTGTACCCTGACCACAGCACACACTGAGAGCGAGCTGAAAACACGAACACAGGCTTCAGAAATCCTGCAGTCACAGCTGGCCAAAGTTCCTTGAACTCTGCGTCTCCAACTCTAGGAGTGTACCTCATGTCCTTCCCTTGGCAGCAACAGAAATAACATTTTCCTTGAGAAACGAGCTGGGTTAGACTGCAGAAGTAGTGACTCTCTTAAGGCAGAGTTTCAAATTAAAGTCAATTTCAATTATATATGTAAAGAGTTTTGTGAAATCGTTTCAAAAAGCAAAGTTACATTGAAATGCATTGGGACTGCTAATAAGTATTTTATTTTAGATAAAAATTGACACTTAGGAAAATTGAATTTTGTACTTGCAGGCAATGGAAAAGCAGACTAGAAATGCTAAGGAAAATAGTTCTTTAAAATATCATTTAAAATAATTAGCTAAGCGAGGTAGTTGTGCTAATTCTGTGATATTAGGGCCCCAACTGTGTCTAGTTTCCAATCTGTGACAGACAAAACTATTGTACAGCCTTTCCTCAGCCAAACAGAGCAGAGGACCTCGACACTGCACAGGCTTTCAGCTCCAGAGAAGTCATTTCCACACCCTCAGGTACAGCAGAGACACAGCCCAGGGAATTTTCCTGACCTGGCAAAAGGAAATTAGTGGGAAGATCACCTTTCCTCCAGGCCTCCTCAAGGATGGCTATAGAAAAGACCATTCTGGCAGAAGGAAGCTCTGCAGGACAGTTATTTTTCTAGGTGGACTCTACTTTCAGCACTCGTGGTTCCCATCTCACGTGAACCTGTGCATCTCAGAGTGGTTTTAAAACACATATTTTGTCCAGACATTTCAACATTCTGGAACAACACTTTAAACATTTGCTTTGATGCAAAAGTTGAGCTTCTCAGCTGCTTCTGAACATCAAGGCCCACACAACTAAGCACACCAGCCACAGGACTGTGCTCTTCATCAACCTAAAATCAGAGCCATCCCCATCCTTTCTGTTGCGCAAGCACCGCCCAGGTTTGTGTAACGGTGAACACCAGTGAGAGCTGAAGTACAAGCACTACCAACCTCTGCCACCCTGTTGAAGGCTCTGTCCTTGAGCTGCTCAGAGCTCTGCAATCCAGGCCAGTTGCACCTTGGAGCTGCTGTTTGCTCACTGTGCCTTTATTCCAGCACCCAAAGCTCCTTGCAGACGTGCTTGGACCAGGAGGTCACATGCAAATCCAGTCCAGAGCCCAGAACTGCAGCCAGGCTCACACACACACAGGCAGCATTCTCACAACTGCCTTCCTTAACGAGGAGCTGGGTTAGATGCTTAAATAAAACCTGGCAAATTTGTATTCCAGGCATGATTCCACCACAGGCTCCCTGTGTGACCTTTGGGAGGTCATTTAAGCTCTCAGTAAAAATAAGACTGATAACACTTCTCCTATCTGCATTGCCTACTTAGACCTTAAGCTCCTCAGCCAGACTGTCTCCTACGTGCACCGAGCCTGCAACAGTTGGGGCCTCTCATGATAATTATCTGCCCCACAGTAGTTAACAGCAGCAATGCACGCAGCAGTGCCTTGGACAGGGATGCACTACCCCAGAAACATTGCAAAGGGAAACAGGCACAAAGCAGGAAGTTGTGGGTGAGCAGAACAGGGATATTATCGAATGCAAACTTATTTCTGAGCTCTGTGATCGAACTGGAAGGCAGGTTTTGGGCTGTAACGAAAGAAATCATGTTATTACCCACTTGCACAGCCTGACAGCACAGCCCCATGCAGAATGCATGAAAGCTTTCCCTTTCTATTATGCTTAGGGGCTGTGATGGAAACTCATTTTTTCTTCTTTTCATAAATAAAACCATAAATGGCTAGCAGTCTGGAAAGGCAAAATCTTGCAGGGGGGAGCTGCTCTCATGTTTTATCAATGAGGAAGCAGAGCACTGGGCATCATGATTTGTCTGTTTGCCTGTTTTCATTATCTTTTTAATGTTAACATTAAAGTCTTCTGGAGACTGTATTTAAAAAACCTGGTGTCGAACGACTATTTGAATAGAGATGAAATGCACCTTTGAGAATAGCAGGTAATAGGGAGGCTTTGCTTCTGCCTGTGGGCTGAGAAAAGTGTTGTAATGTCAATGCTGGGGGCTGCTGAAAAACTCTTTCCTGTTTCAGGTTCTCTGTATTGTCTCCTTTGACCTTTGTTCAACAGCAACCAACAGAGAGCTGGGGCCCACGGGACCCCAAACTGCAGCACTTTCTGGCTGAGACTGACCACGAGATGCTCTGACTCGAGGCTCTGAGTGCTGCCCCAAACACTCACAAGCTGCTTCCAGGTTACAATCCCAGTCCACCCACTGGGAACTCCAGTGCTCAGGGATGCTCCGAATAAAAGGGAGGTGCAGAGGTAAAAACAGCTCTACTTTTATACTCCCTTCTTATGCTGTACAAAGCAGAGCCTGAAACCCTTAGGCCAGCTGTTGTTTTGTTGATTTTTTAACTTTATTTCGTTGTTTCCATTTCTGCTCAGGGGTTTTTTTATTAGACATTCAGGTCTTGTCAATCCTGTTTCTCTGGAAGATTTTGTGGAGGGGTAGAGAACTAATAGGTTTAGGATATCAGGAGAACCAATAAATTGCAAGAGCCCTAAAAAAATCACAAATAGATTTTTATCTAAAATGAGGCAGTTGCTTAAAGGGTACCACAAAGATGCATTTTACTAACATAACAAATGTTCAGGCCAGCTTTTGCTTAGCAGGAGGTACAGACTGCTTAGGAAATTTGCTTCACAGCCCACCCAAAAATGCTGAGGCAAGTGCAAAACCCATGCACTCGTGCTTATGTGCACATATACACAGAGATTTTTAACAAGGAGTAAGCAACTTTCCTGTGAATTCTTCTGCTCCTCTTACTGGTTTCTCACACTCTCCCTGATTTCACCAGTGTATTCTGTGCAAGAGCAGCTGATAATTATCCTCTATTGGGCATCAAAGCCAGAAATGATGGGTGAGATCACTTATGCCACATTTTCATTTTTCATACACACATATATATGTTGCTTATGGCACAATTCAGTCCTTCTGTCACTGCTCTGCTACAGAATTACTGGCAATGGGGAACAATATCTGCTTGTGCCCTTCTGTCCCTCCTGATGGAGATGGGAAAAAGCATGGAAAAGAGTGAAAAAGATTTACGAAACTCTCTGAAGCAAACCTGTTACCTCTGAGACTCCTGGAGCAGTTATTTACATGGATAGTGTAAAGATGAAGGAAACTATTTGATTTCAAAATCAAAAACCTGATAAACTCTAAGGAAAAGTAAAAACATCAGAGCCCAGAAAGTGAATCATTAGCTAACTGTGAGTGACAAGGTGACTTCACTCCTGTGTTTCTTCCTTGCCTTCTTCATGAAGGCCTATCTACAGACCCAATTTCTACCCAGGAGCAAGGGTGCAGGCTGGGCTCCCACCTGACTCCACAGAGAAGCCAGCTGATCATGGGGGAGCCAGATTCCTTATGGAATCTGTGATTAAAGATGCTGTACCCCAACTGCACTCGGGCAGGTGCTTATGTGCACAGAGAACTCATTAAGTTGATAGCAAAACTGAAAGGGAAATCATTGGGATCTAAAGTGCAGGCCTAAAGATGAGCACAGTCCCCAGTGCGCTCCTGAATCAGGGCCAGGATAAGCAAAGAGCAGAGAAAAGGGAATTATTTCAGCTTTTTTCCCTTCTGGATGCTCCATATGCTCCAGCCAGCTGTTGTGGGTTTGTTCATACTCATTTCAGTGGGTATGTGTGACAGACTCTACCTCCCTTCAGAGTGACTCAATCATACAGGGTCTCAAATGGTTTGCTTGAAGCTTTAATGCAGGTTGTGTCCTCCCCAGAGCTCCACATCCCCCATCTCTCCTCCTGTCTAATCCAATGGCTCTAACAAGTCCCACCTTGTTAGGTGTGGTTAGAGGAAGGTTAGGTGACTCTTCTATCTCTTCAGCCAGAGTTTCCTCCTTCACCTGCTGCACACCTGCCATCTTAGATGCATTTTGGCTACCAGAGGGAACATACTTCACTAAAACGACAAGCAAACCTGTTTTGGGAAAGTCAGATTTATAGCTGAGAAGCTATTCTGAGGAACAAATTCACAGGCTTGGAGCTTTCATGGCCCTCCGAGCCTGAGCTGCTCACCGACACCCAGCAGCATTCCCAGGCAGCTCTGCCTGCCCCACTCCAGCCATGTCACTGTTCCCTGTGAGTCCCCAGCTCCCCACAGGATCCCAGAGGGAGCAGAGGCTCGACCAATAACTCAGCATAAGCTTTCCAAACTCTGAGCTCTGGGCTGAGGAGGACCTTAGACCTACAACAGCAGTTGGCACACCCCGGGATCAGACCCCTCATTTTTTCCCCATGTCCTCCCTGGCAGAGGGCCCCTCTGCTAGGAAAAGTCTTTGGGGTTTAGTATTCTGTCATTTCTTCCAAAAACTGCTGTGCCACTCGCCCACAGTGGGTCTGAAACATGATGACAGGAGAATTTGGCTGTTTTCCTGCTACTGTCCCAAACAATCATATCTCCAAAACACTTGCAGCCTTCTCAGAGCCTTTCTTTTCTTATTACTTCACCCATTCAAACACCAGAAATCCTTCCCCATCATTTTTTCCAGTAGATTTCCCTTCCAGTGGCTCAGAGTGGGTCCTCCCACTGTTCCCCCACATGTTGTCTCTCAGCTTTAATCAAAGTCACTTCCTTATTTCCCATCTGATTACCCAAGTGCTGCCTGGCCCTCAGCCACCCTCAGAGCTGGCATAAGCAGGTGCAGCTCTGACAAAGTGACATCAATCTATGTGCACCCTGAATTGGAGTTGTCTTCCTGATGGAGACCTCTCGATCCCCAGCATTTCTGAAAGCACAGTCGCATGGTTTGCACATGTGACTGAAGCACAGGAGAGGAACATGCCTCGTTCTGTACATGCCTCATTCCTCCTCTCCCTCTCTCTGAAACCTAAATGTGCTCTTTTCAGCTGGGGTGTTGGGTCAGAGGGACCGATGAGGTTGCTCAGAGGTATCAGCAGAGCCTTCATTTACCCTTCTCACAACCAAATCAGTGTCTGTGCTCTCCCTTGTTGTCCCATTTCGAGGTTCTCCCGTTGGAGTCCCTTCCCAGCCCAAAGGTGCTCCCTTCAGCTCCTGCTCCCGGCAGAGGTGTCAACACACAATGAACGTCTGACTTTCCTGCACCACTATTGCTACAGCACTACACAGGCACTGGAGACAGTCAGACACAGCCTGTGCCTTGCACCTACAGCTGCCCCTGGCAGGAGGCACCTGGCACTGCACTGTAGCAGCACCTGTAACCCAATGAGAAGGGGAAATGAACTGATTCTCCTTTCTAGCCTGGCTCCCAGCTGATGGAAGAAATGCCTGTCTACAGATTCATCTTCTGGGAACTCCCAGAGTCCCTGAGCACACGCAGATACAAACTAGAGCCTGGTTTTTGGAAGATATATTTGTGCCAGAAGCCTTGAAAGTATTTCTAAGCTACAAGCAACACTCTGCTGACTCACATTTCTACTGAAAGCCATTCAGTTTTCAGAAGCATCAGTGATGTCTGCCCGGGGACCTTCAGCTCTTTGAGTTACTAGGTTTGCTTTACTAGAGAAGCCAACACAAAATCCTATGTTCTGGACACCAACAGGATTTGAGCAGTGGAACTCCTTGTTTCAAGGGGCTGGATGCTATAAATTCTTGTAAGCTGAAAGAGCGACTGAATGAATTCAAGGGAGAAAACCCCATCTAGAGCTACTGAATGTAGGAAATGACATTTGGCTAAGAAAGTGGTAGCTGGAGAGTGGTTTCTGGAGCTGGAGAGAGTATATTAAGAGGTGTCACTACATGCTTATCCTGTTCCTACATTCATCCTCAGGCACCCACTATTTACCACTGCAGGAGAAAGAACACTTGGCTGGATGGATGCTCTCATTTAGGCTAAGGCAAGCAAAACACCCTGGAATACACCTGTACAACCTGCACAAACCCTCACAGGCCTGACCACCATCACTGCATTGCACCAGGAGCGACAACAAAGAGCCACAGTGTCACAGATGAGTGATTTGCCTCTTGATTCACCTCAGAGAGAGCTTCTGTCTAGGGTTAGAGACCTGCATTTACCTCTATTACCTTAAAACACCCAAGGGAGTACAGGAGAATAATCATCCCAAGCTCATTTTACAACCTCCAAGAGTGGAGAGCATGGCCACAAGGCAAGTGACCTTAGATGAGCTGATTTCTCTCTCCCTGAGAGCAGTGACTGATACCAGCACCACCACACACAGCTGCACTCTCAGTTTATATCTGCATTCCTCAGCTTGGATGGGATGAATCCAAACTCCAGCGATATTTGCAGAGAACAGAACCTGCACCTCATTGCTGTATGATGAAGTAATGCACCGCTGGAGGCTCAGTCTTCCACCAAAATTGTTTTTGAGGAATTACAGGGCAGCATCTCTATGAGCAGCCTGAGAAGGGCAGTTCTCAAACACTCCTGTGCCTTGGGCCACTGCAGGCAAGTTACCTGATCAGAATCACCCCTGCTTTTGGCCAAAGGAAAAACAAACACCTTCTCCCACGGTGACTCTAGGGAGAAGGATGTGCAAAGAAAGCCTCCCAAGGTCATGGCTGAGAAAGCACATCCACAGCTGCACCAGCAGCTGTCAGGCTCTGCCGAGATGCCTTTGCTCAGGAGGTCTCTGGGAAATAGAGGACATCACTGAGCACAGGGACTAGGTATGGACAGCATTTTTGAGGCTCCTATGACCTGGGCACAGAGAATAAAGCCCACCTGCTCATTCCCAGCACACAGAGCTGTGCACCGTCCCTTCAGATTCAGGAAATTCAGCATCCTGCTGGAAAAACAAAGGGAAGTGCTAAAGGCCAGAGCTTTTCCTTTTTTCCTTGACAGCTCTGAAACACCAAATATACCACAGCATCTGGCTAAGCAGCCTGGCACATGCTGTCGCTCCCTTGCCAGGGAGACTGACTGACAGATTAGATCAGACACACAGATAATGGGCTAGGACATCTTGAAGCCCCATCTCAAGCTGACTCCTGTTTGCAGCATTAATCTCCAGTGACAGAGGGCCCCCCAACATGCAGAAACCAGCTGTGCAGCACTGTAAGTAGGACATCATGTCATACATGCTAAGGGGAGCGTGAGGGACTTCTGAGGTGCCTTGGTGCATGCTAGCACAAAACATCCCAGTAAGAAACTCTGCCACTGGCATGAGGAAAGGCTGAAATGGCTGTTGCGAACAGTGAAGTAGAAGAGAGAAGTCCCAGGATACAGACAGGAGGGTTGAAGTCTCCCTAACGTCAGCCTGTATGTAACCTATTGCTAAGCTTCCTATTCAGTAGATGTACAAAGCACTTTCCTGTCACTGGGAGATCTCAGATACCTCTAAAATGAATGCCAAAGAGCAGCCACAAAATTAAACCTTGATCAGGGAGGGTGGTGTCCCACAGTGCCCGCGTTGCACACGCAGTGATCCATCAGCCCTGTCGCTCACGAGCTGGCCGCAGCCTCTCCCTCCACGCTCCAGGTGACCTCTGCCTGATCTCCACTTCAAATGCTCCATCTCCAGCCCCTCTGTCTTCCCTGGCGGCACATCCACCCTCTGCTCCTGCCACAGAGCTATGAATCATGATAGAATAATAAGCTCGTTTATGAGCTGCACACAAGCCCACAAGACCAAAGAGCAGAATAAATCGCTACAAAGCCCTCTAAGCCGATTTATTCATTCAACAGTTCCTTGCTTTGACTCCAGCCTCCTCTAACCAGTGTCCAAACGTTGTGGTAGTACAACAGGAAAAACAGCAACCTTCTTTCAAGAGGTTCATTACTTTTGTCTTTTGAGATCAGAGATGAACTGACTTGTAGGGGATTTGGAGCCCGGCATGCCAGCTGAACGCATCACCGCTCTGGCTGCCTCCCAGGCTTGCAGTGAGGCCTGCAGCCCTGGGTAATATGTAAATGAACTGCTAACACAGGCTTGCAGCACACAGCCTGGCCAGGCAAAGATACTGCCTCAACTCCAGGGCCCTGCTGTCCTCAGGATAGTGCATGGGGATTTAATCCTGGGCCTCTCTCGGGGCAGAAAGACTTCCAAAGTTGAACACAGCTGTTTGCTGACTGGTGGTACAATACAGGGTCAATAAAGGGGTCTTGTTGTGGTCCTTCTTTCACACCAAGGACGCAAACACTCAGCAGATACCAATCCTCCCAGGTAGAGCTGCATCCATAGGGTAGCTGAGAATCACTCACCATGTGTCACAAATAGGAAACAGAGGCAAGGCAGGTTGAACACACCAATCTGAGTTTGTCTTTCTAGGCAGGTACAGAGCTGGGATAGACATCTTCAGATTCCTCCTTCCTGTCCCTCACCATCTTAGCTCCCCTTTCACCTTTCCCCCAAACCTTCATGCCAATAGCTCGAGTCAGCTTGTCATTTTTGGCCAGGCCTGTCTGTTCTTCAAGCTTACCCATTCCTGGGCTTTCTCACTCCAGCCTCCCCAGGATGCTGGCAGGAAAGTTGTACTTCTGTAGCTTTTTCAACAGCTTTGTCACAGCTCAGGTGCAGAGAATAAGCAGATCATGTGGTCACACAGGATTTCCCAAAACCCAGGTAAGTATCCAAGCCTGGAGTTGCTCCTTCCCAACCTCACACAGAAAGTGAGATCTATTATGACACACATGACCCAGCAACTGGAGATCCCAGATCTGCTTCTCTATCTGCCCTTGAATTACCTGAATGGCTCAGGTAGAAAGGTGTTCTCACTTGTCAGAAATGCTTGCAACTGCTCATTAAACACCCACTTATTTTATTTAGGAGGGTGAGAAAAAGTGTGCAATGACTCAATAATTAAGCCCAGTGGAACATTCATCTGGGATATAGGAAAGGGTCAGGGTCCCATGGCAGACTCCACTGCTGCTCCCTAAGCCTCTCTGTGACTCCAAGGTGCTACATGAATGCAGAATATTGCTCTCTTATAGATGATTTGGACAGGAACTATGAAGGGAGAAGCAGCAGGGCACAGCTATAAGAGAAGTAAGCACAAGATGGCATCTATTAGCAAGCATCCAATTTAGTGACTACCCATAAACCAGGCAGCATGAATGAGAGACATTAATGGATCTCTCACAGGCCTTTGCCATTACTTTTTCACATGAGCATCGCAGCAAAAAGGAAGTCTTAAGAGTAAGTTGAGTCCCTTGATTCATTACTCCCTCTAAAGTCCTAAAAGCCCCATAGTGAGACAGAAAGCACCAAAACAAACCGTAAGCAGCTTTTCCCTGATCCAGAGGAGTTTTACCCTTTGGGGAGGTAGTTGGCCATTTTTACTGATGTCCTCCCTGCCAAATCCACAAGATTTTCTGAAATCCCTCTGCAGAACAGTTGGCTTTCCAGCTGTGTTGCCTTCATGCCAGGAGTATCCCTAATTTATCTCTGTGGGGATCAGAGGAGCCAAGAGAAAGGAATCCAGTTCTTGTTCAAATGAATCCCCCTTTGCTTTCAAAAGAGCCCAGGAACATCTCAGGTGGCATTTTTGTCCATGACTGAACACTGGTGGAAGGTATAATACATGGCTTAAAGGAACAGCTCACTATCAACACAATCAACTGCCAGGCTCACATTGCCTCTGCTTTGCAGGAGGACTCTGGGCTTTGAAAGGCTTTTACAACTTTCTGTCCCCTACATAATTAAAAAGTGATTTTTTTGCAACACAGGGTGTTGCAAACAGGGTGGAATCACATTCAACATCCTGTTGACGGCAAGAAGCTAAAGCAGGGGAGAGAGAGGCACATTTTTTCAACTAGAGGATAAACAGCCTTCAAAAAAATTGTGGAGACGGAACAGAAATTGCAAGGAAAGGAGAGGCTGGAAGCGAGAGGAGGGGCTATTCAATTCCTGTAGGGGTGTAAATTTTGGCAAAGTACTTGCTTCAAGATCAGGGTCAAGGTCCATTTAGCAGAGCAGTGGGGGAGAATCTGAAAACCAAATTAGTAAAGACAATGAATTCTTCCCTGTGCGCTCAGTGCAGGCTCAACTCAGCACTCATTGCAGCTGTTGGAAATCTTCCAAATGACTGCACTGACCCTCAAAGCCTGCCAGCAAGGCCTGGGCTGGGAACCACCAGCAGGAGCAGTCCAGGGCCCAGCCACACCTGGAGTCTCTGAAGGTATCCCACGAGCAATCTCTTCAGCTCTGTGGGGAACAGACCAAAGCCTTCTGCTGGAGTGCAGGCAAAGCTGCTGGGCAAGAGAGCAAACTGCAAAAAGCAGGCTGAGCTCCCTCACTGCATCAGTGGCCATTGGCTTTAGGAAGGACAGGGCTGTATCTCTCTTGCAAAGACAAAAAGCAACTTGCTCTGCAGTTCAGGGAGAAGCAGTGGAGCTGTCGTGGCACAACACGAGCCACAGCTCACGTCTGTCCTTCCCTGCTGCCCAGCTGGGCACTCGTTATCCCAGCACTGTGCTACTGTAGGCTCAACAGTGCCTGAGCTGCCCACAGAACAGGCAGAGCCCTCCTGTGCTACCCGTGAGAGCTCCTGCAGCAGTGCCACTTCTTGCATGTGAAACAGCCAATTTAAATTTGGCTCTTGCCTGTTCTCAAGAACAGCAGCCTCAGAGCAATCATACTGTACATACAAAAATTTTCTTTTTTTTTTTTTTTCCTCTCTTTTTCTAAATCAGCACTGGCACTGATTTCAAAGGCATGCAGGCAGTGTGGTACTTTCAAGAATCCCTTGGATTCAAGAATCAAGAACCTGAATGTTTTGGGACACTTATTAAGAGCCCACAAAGTGCTTTGAAAAAGGGACTCGGCCCCTTGAAGGCATTTTGTTACTGCAGATCCTACAGCTGGATGGCTTCAAACTGGTTCCATAACAGAGAGATTGATCCAACACCTCACTGTATTCAGTTTAGACATTTTTTCCTCATTTTCACAGGCAAAATAGCCACTTAAATTTGACTTTGCATCAATAAATTGCCCAAGATAATAGGATAGATGAAAAGAAGAGCTGACTAGCAGGAAAAAATAATAAAAAGGTGCTTGACTGCATGAGTCAGTTCTGGCCTGTGTGTTGGCAGCACAATTAGTCCTCCCCTTGCAGGCCACATGCTTTGGTGTTGTATTTGACAGACAAATCAATCCTCCCCTTCTTCTAAGCACTGTCTAATGAATAAATCAACAAGGTCACTGGTGCTGCTGCTTCGCCCTTTCCCTGCCAGGCGGCTGGAGCTGGACCCGCTGCCTGCCTCCATCTGCTGTGCTTCCAACAGCATCCAAGTGTCCTGGGGAGCAAGATGGAGCAGTTAAAACATACAACTGGACAGCAAAAGTCCCTGGGTTTACTCCTGACTAGTGTGTTGTCTTGGACAAGTCACACCAACCCTTGGGCCAAACAATGCATTCACTCGAGAGACCTTGCCTGGTGAGCCAGCTGGGGGAAGAGGGGGAAACAAGGAACAGTGCAGAAAGGAAAAAGTATCAAAGGACTTGATGTCACTGGGTGGTGTGGGAGCTGCCACACAGCAGGCAAGGGGACAGGGGGACACGCTGCAACCCAGCCCACCTCAGCCCTGCCCCTCCTGCCTGGCACAGCCCCTGGCACAGCAGGCCCAGGGCTTTGCTGGAGAGCCCTCAATGGTTACACCATGTGCTATAAACAAATTGCTATGATGAGTTGGTCTTGTGTGTGCAAAGGGGCCCTGAGCCAGTTGAGGCAGTAATAACAACAATAGCAGTCATTCACTCAGCACCAAGTAGGTATCAAACATTTGCAAAGCACACTGGCAGATGAGGCTCATGTCCCAGAGCGCTCACTCTGAATTGAGAAGAAGGAGAGATGGGAAAACACACACAAGGAGACTGGTGAGAATGGCAGCATGTCTGAGGTCTGCAAGTGAAGCTTCTGGCAGACCTGTTACAAGCCTGCCACCCAGCCCTATCCAGCTGTGCTCGCTATTTTTGTTTTACCCAAGGCTGTTCCCGTGATGGATTTGCCTCAGAACTCCATACCAGGCCACCATTCCTTCCACTGCTGCCCAAGTAAAGTATTTCCCACAGCTCCTCTAGCTCCTTCACTCACACATCTGCCTCCATTTAGCACCCCTGAAATTCCAGCAGACCAATGAATAACACAGGACCAAAATGTTTTTGGGGGACCACAGAAAGGGCTTCCCTCAGCCTGAGCCAAAGCCTGGGGTAAGAGGTGAAGGTGATTTCTGTGGCAACCACAGGACTGGTTGGGAAAAGGGATGCAAAGGAAGAGCCAGCTGAGAAGGCAGAGGCTGAAGGGGAAAGGGGTGACACAAAGCTCACCAGGCCTGAGTGTCAAGCTTCTGACCTTGTGGAGAGGATTCCTTCAGAGAAGAGCACATATCCCCTGCCAAGCCCTGGGCAGCAGTCAGTCAGACATAGGAGAAGCATGACTGAGCTGGAAAATGGCTGAGGGCTCCATGGGACAAGACTCCCACCCTCAAAGGGAGGCATTTTCTCATTCATATCCTTTCCCTCATTGCCCCTGGCACTGCCAGTCAGTCCTCAGCCCCACCCTGCTCAACCCTGCCTGTCCTCTTTCCCAACCTGCTCCCACCTTCCCTTTTTCCTGCCAAGCTGACAGGCTGCTTCCAGCACCCAGGGAGCTTTTCCCCTTTCTAGGCAGTGAAGTCCCTGGAGAAAGGCCCTGCCTTCCCTCTGTTAGCTCTGAGAGCCTGTGATGCCATGGGAGCCAGTGGCTGCTCCATCCCTAGCTGTCACCCACACATCCATATGATTGGTGGATATGCTGGCACACACAGGAGAGCTGTAGGAAACTCGTGCAGGGATAACCCAGCAGCCTGGCATAGCAGGAGAGCCCTGAATACAAACAGCTGTGAGGAGAAAAAACAAAGTAGAAAAGAAGGGAGAGCAGAGGCAGGAGGAAGAGACAATGTGGACTTGCAGGAGGAACACAGGAGTCAAGCAGTGCACCTCAGTGCAGGACAAAGGATGCAGCAGGAGAAAAGCAAGAGGCCAATGATGTCTTTGGGGAAATGATCTTTAAATCAGTCCCTTTTCCTTGATATCAAAATGAGAATGAGTTACCTACCACTAACTTTGCCTCCTAGAATGGGCCAGGAAACCTTGGTCCTGAGAGAACATTGTGGCCTGGAGAAGGGTTTGTGTCTTCAGCACACCAACTTGCCCACCAAAGGGAAAGGAGATACTCTTAGTAAAAACACCAGAACAAACCCTCTGCCTTAGCTGGGCTAGCCAGAGCAAATCTCTAATATTCTCCCCGAGGCATTCATTGAAAGTTCCATTTAGATAAGAAGCAAGAAGTGGAACACTGCAATGCCTTCTTTGTCATGCAGCACACTGAAACCACTTCTGCTCGAGCCCAAAAGCTCTCTGAACAGCTGAGTGCCCTCACTGGCTGTTAGCCACAATATCAAGGAAAGGCCCTGCCAGCTGCACAAGAGAGAATGCCCATACAGTAATGAAAGATGACTAACTGTTGGGCCATTGGTACAGATATTAATTACAAATACAGCTTTCTGCCATGCAGGCATTCTAGTAATCATGTAAACAACAAGTTCAACTGCCTCTTTCCATCAAATTGATGGAATAAGAAGAAGGCAGTCCTCTGGGCTAGTATGAATCACCAAAATGCAGCCACCCCCCAGGGTGGGATGCAACTGTGTGCAGTGACAGCACCTAATCTATAAAGGCAAAAACAAGCATGACTGTACCAGCCAAAACAGGAGACAGAAGTGAAACAAGGCAGAGGCTGCCAAAATTCCTCCCTGCCACAACTTTCCTAAAATTAGAGGAGAGAAACCAAAAGCAGATCTCTTGTTATTAACTCTGTCTCTGGCCTTGATGCACAGTGACCCTCATTAGTGACTCTGAGGGCTAAAGGCACCTCAGAGGCTCACACCCCACCTTGAAGACACCCCCATTACCAACCATTTGCACCTTCCCCACTGGCATAAGCACGGCAGGGGTTAAGGATGTTGCAAGGACAGAGCAAAGCACCAGAAGATGAAGAGCCTGTTGGACTTGGCATGAGGCATCGCTCCACACACTGCAACTTGTAGCATCCCTTCCCACACACGTCCCTCCCACACCTCAGGAAACAAGAGCACTGTGGGAGGAGAGATGTCTGCTGCTGCTGGCTTGGCCTCCCTTCACTGCCTCCCTGCTCACCCCAGCACGGCACAGTCACCTGTATGGTGACTTCGGGACACCAAGGTGCACAAAAGCTGCTGCCTTCTTTCCTGTTGGTGTGTTTGACCACGGAACACCCTCCTCTCCCTTCTCCCCTTCACTGTCTTTTACAGCGGTCTGGGTGTACAGGTACTCAGTAGATGCTGAGCTATAAATCCAGCTCCAAGACAATAAATACAGCTTGCTGAAAACACACATTCATTGTCAGTGAGCACAGGAACCCAGGGTTTTGCAGACAGCAAGGCTATTAAATGCTGCTGTCAGAACAGGTTTATTTGACTGGATCAGCTTTTGTAGATACAAGCAAAATGGAATTTAGTCCTGCTTGGGATCACCCCCAGCACTGCAGTCAGGAGTACAGGCAGTGGCCACTGCCTGCCAGCTCACAGTTGCCTGCTCAGGGGCAGAACACACAGCACAGTCATCAAGCCATCAACAGAAGTGCAAAACCAGGCCCCAGGTCCATGAGCAAGACTAAGCTTTGCAGCTTTTTTTTGTCTGTATCTAATTTGAGAGACAGAACTACTCCAAGTTTAAGCTCTCAAAGGAGTGTCAGGAAACAGCAAGGTCCTGCTCTTCCATTAATGCAGACAAGCCTGGAAGCAAAGGTGTGGACAGCAACCTCCCCAGCAGGATACAGTCCCACAGCACCTGAGTCAGGCAGCTACAAACAGGTCTATTAATAAATCATCAGGCAGAAGTAAGATAACAAACCAGGTCTGAGGTCAGTCCAGGAAATCCAAACACTCCTCAGTTCAGGAAAGGGCTGGAAGCAGATACACTGAAACTCAGGAAAGGGCTGAGGGCCAGGCCTTAAACGGTGCTCCAGGGCTGGTGGGTAGAGAGGTTGAAGGAGGGCCCAGGTGAGGGTGATCAGGGCAATTAACGCCTGTTAATTAACGCCTGCACTCACTGCCCTGACAGAGAAACACTCTGTTCTAGGGGACAGCTCTGCTGCCCTGTGCCTCAGGAAGAGCCTTCTGAAGGGAACAGGGCTGCTTATATTTGGTCCCTCCTGCCAGAGCTGCTGTCAAAGAATATTGAGCTGAAGATGATGAGGAAGCTGCAAGAGATGGCAGACTCTGAAGGAGGAAGGGAAGATGAGAGAAGGGAAGAAAAGGGAAACTGAGAGACAGAGAAGGCAGAGGACAAATTACAGTCATTGGACAGAGGCAGGAAATCCTTGCTGCTCACACAGAATACAGTCACTCGCACCAGTGCCTTCCTCCAAGCCCCACTGAGCTCCCCAGCCAGCACTGCCGTGCCACAAAAGCAACTTTCCTCTGCAGTGCCGACAGGACAGGCAGGCACCTGTGACACACAGCACCTCTGTGGCCCACTGATCCCATTTCTTTAAGCAGTACTGGGATTAAGAGAAGGGACAACTTTCAACAGGCAGCATAGTGAGAGGGTCTATCTTGGGACCACAGAGACAACATCTCCTCTGCTGAGAATCCAAAGAAGAAATTTTGCTACAGGACATTTAGAGAGGTGACCCAGATCCCACAAAAGGATGCTGAGCAGATGCTCTGTTACAGTGACCAGCACTTCCTGCAGATAACTGAAGTTTATTCCTAGCAACTTCCAGGGGAATTGGAAGGAGATTTCTTGTTTCACACAGCTTACTTCACTAAACCAGAAATAAATTGGCCCTTTTTTCCTGGAGCGTTCAAAACAAAGCCAATCCCCCATGTGCCAAATGACCATCGCTTCACTTTAAGCATGATCCCCATGCTTAGAGTGAGCTTTGGGTTCTCTCTGGAAAAAGGATTTACTTTGCAGAAGCAGCCCAGGATCAGTTCCTATCCCAGTGGAAGCCCTACAAAGCCACATCACTCCTTAGTTACATGGTTATCCAGCCCCATGAGACTCACTGCCAGGTCCTCCCAAGCTACAAAAGCCAAGAAGTTATATCAGAGATCTGAGTGTAAGAGAGCAGCATGAACCACTGGACTGAAACGAGTGAGAGGTGAATCAGGCTCTGCATATGGAGGCATCACAGCTTTTTAGGGTCTCTACAAAGCAACAGAGCTACAGGCAATAGAGCTGAGCCCACAGGTGGGGGGCAAAAGGAAGAAAACAGGGTCAGAGCAAACACTGAGCAACATGGACAACCCTTTTTACTTCAGCCAGGTGCCCACTAGATAGCTCCCTGGCTAAACAGGGCACATCCAGCAAAATTCCTCATTTCTGCTTTTATGAGATTTCCAAAGTTGCTGGGGGAGGATTTCTAAATTTCACTTTAAATTAATGTGAATCAAGTATTGAAAACCCTATGGTAACTTGGCAAATCTCTGCTTCAATACAGAGTCTCCCTGTAATTAATATCAGACTGTGGAGCTCTGGGATGTACTGCAAGGAGATCACTGGAGTGTCTCTGGCTTTTTCCTGAAGGCCTAAATTCGGGCTGAACAATAAGGAAATCACATGGGGCAAGCACAGCAGTTTTGTGGTTTCAAAAAGACACAGCCCCTCTCCATATCAGCTTACACAAGGAGGGTTCAGCCAATGCTCCTCATGCCCCTGGGAGCCTAGGAATTACTTTGGAATCGTATTAGCAGGCCCACTGTCAGAAGTCTGGAACTCATTTTGCAGCATTCAACACCTCACTTAGGAAACCTCACAAGGTGTACCAATCAAAAACTGGAAGGCTGTGGAGGAAGACATGCTCCTGCTGCAGCAGCTCTATTATTAGCACAGGCCAAGAGCCTGGCCGCTCCTCTCCAGCAGAACTGGCTTCATTTCTGTGCCTCCACACACAGTTAGCACAGGATTTAAATGCCCCCATCGACTTGGCAAAACAGAACTGCCAGGGCACAGTGACCCCAGGTCTCTGCACCCAGGGCATGTCCCCACAGCAGAGCAGCACTCTGAGCTGACCTCACTGCCCACCAGCACAAGGGTCCTGCAGAGAGCAAGGTCTCCCCCAAAACTGCACTTTGGCCACCCAGTGCAAGCCCGCCCCAGGAGTACCACGGCACAGGGAGGCAGGGATATTCCCCAGGGAAATAGATCCTTATGGAAAATGGTGTGAGCACAGAACGCTAAGCGAGGCACAAGGTGTGTTCTGTAACTGCAGGTTACACTCACCCTAAACCATGGCTGCCTTAAATCAATAGGAAATAAGATGCTGAGAAGCAGACAGCAAAACAATGAGAAGTGGATGAGGAGAGACCAGGAAGGAGCTACTCCGAGCTTCTAAATAAATCTGACAGGGAATATTCATCTTAAATCAGGGTTGCCACAGGCTGGTTGGAAATCTGCCTGGCCAATTTTCCTGTCATCTTGCCAGTTGCTGGGGAGACAGATGAATTTGCCAAGAGTGGGTTTTTTAATATCCAAGAAGAGGATTTGCTGCACAAGCCCAGACACACTGTACATGCCCAACTGCACTGACTACCTTCGTTCTGCTCATCTTAAACTGCTCTCCCAGCAGAACCACACAGGTGTTACATCAGTTCCCAAGATAGGCCCAAACTTATTCAGTGGAGTCAGGAGAGCTGTGCAACTAAAGCATGGACACAGTGCACACTGCACTCCCTCTGACCCAGGATTTAGCATAAAATCATCCGTTGTCACCACAGACAGCTCTCAGCCCCAGTCTGGACACATTTTTGTTGCGGGTGTGAGCAGAGATGAGATGCCATATATTGCTTCCTCTCTACAGTCCAAATTGCTCCCATCTTGGTAGCCTTCCAAAGCCTTTTCATGGTTTCCTTTCAGGAGACACATTGTCCCACAATTGGCCACAAAGCTCCCACAGCATCTCAGCACAGAGAACTGTGTAAAAACCCTGAATACATAATACAGCAAGAGAGACCAAACATGAGAGACTCAGGATTGCAGGTGCAATTTCCAGGATGGACACTTTTTGCACAGCCAGCTTGACCCAGCCTAGGTATCTCCCACGCCAAGTAGATGGCGTCTGCCCTCACAGAACTTTTAACACATGTCAATTAAATTTTGGCAATTGTGTGCATAACCTTGTGAAACTACGGCAGTGGGTGATTTAAGCCAAGAGAATGGGGTTACCAACACTTAGAGCTAACCTCAGACAGCTAATCTGGGAAGAAAATTATTTTAACTGGTCAGAAACTGATCTTTTTCAGGCAGGAACGAGATTTTTCCAAGGCATTCCACTCCAGCTTTATTTAGCCCCTGGGAAGGCAACATTACAAGCCAGCTTCAGTAGGAACAAATCCAGATAACCTTAACATATCCAGAAATCCACGTCCTCCCCAAAAACATGCACAGCTCACAGAAAACAAGGGTTAAGAAGAAAACAGCAATTTTCTGCCTGGCATTCGCATAGTTGGATTCTAGCCTGGAAATAAAGGAATATAGAAAAACACTTGTAAAAATACAAACACGATGTGCTCAAATCATGCTTCCATTGGTTTTGAACAGTGTTATGCCTGGAGTGAAATAGCTCTGTTGGGCTTATGCTTGTCCTCAGAAATGCATTCTGAGTTCTCACCAATGCCATGGGAACCACATGGGCATCTCCAAGGGAAGAATTTGGCCAACTCCATTTAACTATTTAAAATTCCAGGGTTATTTGCAGAATACAGGCCAGAGTCCCATAAAAGCAAAACAATTTGAAGAGAAAGATATTCCAGAATGACTGTGAAATGGCAAACTGCACCCTCTCCTCTCATCAAAAGGCATCCGTTTACAAAGTCATCAGCGCGGGTATTGATTCAGGCGAGGAAGAGGCAATATTTACCTAAGCACCTGCACTTACGATGTGTTAGATCCACCAAACAGCCTGCAAGCCCAGCAATCATTCACCATGGGAGAGGAGTCTCTATCATTTCAGCCTTAAAAGAGCCATGAAGCAGCAGATAGAATACCCCAAAGTGTGCATTTTGGCAGCATGGGAATAAGTCATTCTGTGCTAGAGCCAGAGCCTTCTGTTTTGGGTCACGTGGACTCAAATGAGCTGCTAAAATCCATTCTCACGTGTTCTTCTCCCTCTTGTCACTGTAGTCCTCTCTTAAAAATCCCTGTGCCTGGGACTTGAGCAGGAATTTCTCTCCCAGCTTTCTCGTAAGGAATAAAAAGCAAGCACAGAGCTCAGCAGAGAAAGCACAAGAACCATATATGCTTCTTCCCACACTCTTGTCATGTTTCTCCCACAGTCCCCACCTGCTGAAGCCAGCCTGGGTGTTGTGAACAGCAGAGGAGGACAAGCAGGGGTTTAAGCTCATCCTGGTGAGTCCCCAGCCCTCCACTCATCTGCTACTCAGTTCAATCCACCCCTGCTAACTAAATCCCCCTATTCCCACATCCCAACCTTATAACTTGGTTGTTTAGCAGCTACCTCCGGGCATAAAAGAAGAGCAGATGTAAGGAATGCCATTGGGGCTCTCAGCAGAGAAATCTGCAATATCAGGAATCAGTTTAAAAGGCCTGAATCACCTCCCAAAGCAGATATTGATGTGTCCAGAACACAGTTTCCTGGGCTGTCTTTAATAGCATTTTCCAGAATAACATCACTGCTCTAATGTATGCTCATCAGCTCCAGCATTCTGTACTCCCTGCAAACGTAAGGAGATGCATTGGACTTCAAATACCATTAGCCCAGAAGAGGGCTCACCTGGAAATGGGGAGCTATCTTTTTGGAAATGCTTTGGTGGTGAATGGCATCTCCTCACCACTGAGAAAACAAATCTAAACCCCAAAGAGCTCTCAGCGCAAGGCAAGCGGGGTCCACACACTGCCCAGTGATGATTATCAGGACATTTTATGTGCCACTAGATAATGTTTGGAGGTTGATACCAGAAAATGCACACAGGCAATCCACTACCAGCACTTCCAGCCCCTGTGTTGGCAGGGGAGGAAACCCAGAAAAGCAGATAGCAAAAGCAGATTTAAAATGTTCTCCTGTTTGTTCCTTTTTGTCAGTGATTGGAGCAGGAAGGACCTCCTCCTGAGAGACAATCAGCACGTTTTCCTGCTCTGCTCATAGAGAACCTCTCAGATTCAGTCCCACCTCAGTTTTGCCACCATATCAGGACTCACACAGACATACCACAGGACATCCCTAATTTACCACTATCCTATGACAGCTGGCTCCATGACACACAGCACACCCCAGCAGGACAGGACAGAAGCAGGCCACAGCTTGCACTCCTTGACAGGCAGAAAGAACATTTTGAGACCCCCCAAAAGAGTCTTAGACTTCATCCCCCTCTCTCAGCACAAGCATAAGCCCTTTGCAGGGAGAAGACTGGATGTTTCTTTAGCTGAAATGACCAGGGCCCAGCAGCCAGTGGGACAGCTGGGTCACACACAGTGGCACAGCACTGGCACCACGACAATAAAGACAGAGTTATTTCAGTGCCATTTGGTGGCAGGGATGTCTGGGATCACAGCACGGCTCTGGCAGAGCAGAGTGCCCGTGGCTCCCAGGCACAATTTGCAGCAGCAGTGTAATCCCCATCGTGCCAGCCTCCACACAGGTGGAGCTGGCAGCACCCTCAGCAGGTACAGCCAGGAGACACTTCTCATTCCCAGGCCATTTCAACACACTCTTGAACAACTATTTCATAATTTCATGTGTTTCCAGAGCTGAAGAGTTTTGAATCATCTCTGAAAAACCTCTTCAGCTGCTTGTGAGTTACAGAATGATGAAAAGCACACTTTGGGGGGGGAAAGAAACCAACAAATCTCAAAAGCCTTCCAGCCAGAAAGCACGGCTGGTGCTTGAGACCTGACACATGGCACCTCAATGAGGAGCCTCTGCTTTCCTAAATTGGAAAAAGTTGGGCTTTGATTTAACAAAGTTATGAGTGTATGAAAATTGCATACTTAGCATGCAGTAGTAGAAGCCTTTGTGCAGTCTTAACTCTGCATTAGCATATTCTAAGTCATTTAATTAAGTGTTGTAAATTGTTTTTCTGTTAATTATTTCAGTATCGGACATTATTATTTTCCCTTTTGGAAGACAGAATCTATTTCATGAGGGTTAATAATCCTGCTAACTCTTCTTTCCTTAACTGTTCATTGCTGCTGATAAGATTCCACGTGCTTTTGTCAGACTGTAGGCTTCTAGCTCATTTATAATTGGATACATCCTGTACTGAGTATCTCTAGAAGTGCTGATATGATATCCCAGATGGTAATATTCCCTCTTTTCTCTGTGTGTAATTTCACAAAAAGGCCCACTGACAGCTAGTGTTTAAAGGAAATTCGTGTAAGCAGACATGGTAGGTGATCTGATCTGCTTTATATTAGGGATGGGTAAATCCATCCTGATGAAAAAGAAGCAAAGAAGAGTGAATCAGAGCCAGGGAGCGGCACCTGGGAGTCCTGGGCTTTATTCCCAGCACTGCCACTGATCTGTTACAGAACCATTAAACTGCTCCACCTCAGACTTCCTCATCTAAAATGGGCTTATTATTGACTGTACCTACCTGGTAGGCGTCTAGTGGGGATTAACTAATATTTGGAAACACTTTGAGATCCTCTGAGGGAAGGTACAATATAAATGCAAAGCAGTTGCACTGCTACTCTATTAACTGTTGACAGCCTGCTCTGCTCCTTTTGAACTGCCTGCCCACAGACCTGAACCAACAATGAACGCAAAGAATTAAGACGAGGAACAGTCCCAATCAAAAAGCCATCCAGAGGGGAGTCCTCATGACTTTTCCAAGGAGTGCATCTCCCATCTTCCTTGCTATTAGTACGCAAAAGCAAAGCTCTTCATGCAATAAAGGGCTGCTCAGCAAAGCATAAAGAGCTGAAGGCATTATCAGGACTAAACACACATTAAATTCTTCACCCATAACTTATTCAAACATTTCACATCTGCAAAGCTGAGCAGATGGGAATCCAGGAATCTCAGAAGAAGGATCTCACCCTCTGTCCCATGGTACTCTCATCTACATCTTCTCACAAAAATTTATTTGTGACCTTTTAGCTGATTTCACTCCTGCAACCTGAGACTATCCTAATCCTCTGCAGGAAAAAAAGAACAAAAACCCAGTGAGAATAATATTTCTCAACTTTCAGACAGCAACTGGTCCCCTCCTTCTGCAAAATCATCCTCATACCATATACAAGAGCAACTAAGCATAGGACAAAGAGGCAATAATTTTTCAAAAGGCCTATAGGCTGGCCCTGCCCTGAGAAAGAATAAGAGACATTGGACTAGAATAACTAATGTATTTTAACCTCAAAGCATCACATAAACATTAACCTCATCAGCCTGATCTCTAGGATGTGATTGTGTTCTTTCCATTCTGTAAAAGAGTCTAAAAGATTGAGGAGTACCTCGCTCTGAAATCCACTCCAAGCAGCCTAAAATGGTACTGCCCCTCTTCAGCCTCCTTTCCTCTCTCTTCACCCAAAGGTGTTTATCTTTCTCTTAAACTCACACACGTCCCAAAGTAAATTAGCAGGCCAGGGCACCAGGCAGGGCCAAAGGCTAGCACATGAATTTACTGTGCTGTCTTCAGTCTCCCAGAAACCTTTCCTGAGTCCTAATAAAGATATCTGAAACAAGATGCTAATGCTGGATTATCCAGGTAATCTCCCAGAGTTACTTCCCTGGTTTGCCTGGTTATAAATAATGAATTAGGTCTTTACTTATTATTTCTCCTGCCCTTTGGGGTTGCTGTGAGGCTGGGGAAGGAATACAAATTTAAGAATATTAGATCCATTTATTAATATCAATTTCTGCCAATCCTGCATGAGAGATGTCCCTCGCCCCATGCATGGTACTGATACGCTGAAGTGGCTGGGATGTTAATGGCATGGATCTAATAGCTACGAACTGGCCCAGCCTTATTCACCATTCCCATAAATTGAATTTTAAAAAGGCAGATGGGTGCTTCATAAGTGGAAACAGAATCATGTGCCAGTTTTCATTTCTTTTCCATTCCTGAGCACTGGTGAAATGAAGTCTCCCCACTGGCTTTGTCCACATAAGCCTGTCGTAACAATTTAGTCCCATTTTAAGAGCCCCTGTTATTCCCACACTGGATTTCTGAAGCACCACCTTAACCCTCACTCTGCTGCCTTCCTCTGCAGTGCCCATTCAGCTGAACACAGTCACAGCAACCACACAGCCTCCCAGGGATATTTAGGCTGAGAGAACAAGATCTGTCCCCCAGCCCCCTCACTTCCTGCCTCTTGCCTTGCTCCATCATGTTCTTTGACATAAAGGTAATTCATTCCAGCCATAACTACGAGTATGTCTGCACTCGCTGTGCTGGAAGGCCCAAGCTGAGCCTCACTAAAGGGACTGGTACTAATTTCAGCTACAGTCCCAATGCTGGTAGACTCCTCAGTGCAAGCAGCTTTTACCAGCAGGCTCCTCAGGCTGCCCACGGGTCTTTCACCAGCAACAGCAACCACCAAGATCTCAGGAAATATGCTCACAGGTGTCAGTATTTTCCCAAGAACCCAGACAAAATGCTGCCTCTTGCCTTCTATGCACCAATGTGAACATAGGTGGCCACATGAGCACTCCTGGTAGACTTCAACCATTACTTAATTACCTTAATGAGTCTCATAATAACTTCAAAGGCCCCTCACTAAAGGGATCAGTCACCAGCCACCAGCGGAAGGGAGCAGAAGCCATGGAAGCAAGAGTGTTAAGTTTCTATAACTTGAATATAGAGATGTTTTTGAGACCCCAGGCCTGCTCAGAGCTGGGCTGGGCAGGACAGGGTGGGATCACTGCTGACCAGTCTGCACAAGCTCTCAGGCCAGGCAGTAACCGAGACTTCAGCAAGGCCCTCATCAATCTCTACCTCTTTAGCAACAGGCTCAAAGACCAGGCCAGGAGGCATCCCAGCTGTGCTTAAGGCACAGAGATCACATCTGTGCTGAGGATCTTGAGAGAATTCGGGTGTTCATCAGGGTTTGTTTCAGTCAGCTCTTGAATTGAGACACATCCTCAGTAAAGCCAGGCCAGGTCCAGTCCCTGTCCCTACATGTACAGGGAGGGCATCCTTGTGAATTCCAGCTTCCTCTGGAACCCTCACCTACATCTCCCTCCCGCAACACCCAAGGTTTGCCCAGTGAATGAAGCAGCACTCTCCACCATATTCTCCCTTCAGACTCCAGATTGTGCTCATGTTGCAAAAATAATTGGAAATCTCAGCCAAAATACATGATGAAAACAGATTTTGCAGTGCAGAGTTTCTCTAGATTTCAAAATACTTCTGAAATCTTTGTAGAGTCAAGAAATGTCCTGTTTACTTCCTTTTCCACTTTGATGTCATTTCATCTACACCTCTGAAATATGGATCTCCTTTCTTAAGCATAAAAACAGCTCTTTAAAGACCCCTTATGCTTAAAAGGCACCTTTTCAATATCAGCCACATATTTGAAACAAAATAGAGAGCGTATGAATCCCTGCACTGAAGATTGTTAGCACAACTGAAGGGTCTAGGCCTGAGTGATACTGCCCAAGCAATGGGCAGCTGTTACTGGAGACTTCCCCTGGAGCACATTTCATGGCCCTCAGCATTTGCAGGTGTGTTCCCATTTGCTCATGGACCCTCTGGAAGTCACTGGCAGATATTAGAGACTTCCTCTCCTACAGAGTGCCTTATCTCATGAGGAAAGACCAGTCTGCCACAGCACTTGAATTAGGACTTGACATTCCCATGTCTCGTTTGAAGCACAGACCATTTGTTCCCCTTCTCTCTCAGGTGGCATATTTGAGTCCCTTGGGGAACGTTGCTAATTGAATGGGAAGTGAGAGTGTCTGAGCCAGCAGAAGAGGCAGATGGCTACAACTGAGGGACAAGTCAGATGCAGTTCTAAATTCTGCTGCCAACTGAAAACCCATCCCTTGGAGACTGGGGGATTTCAGCAATGGCCTCAGAGTGAAGGTCACAACAGTAGATATTCTCTCTTTTCCATGCCTAGGTATGACCAGAGAGGAGCTGTCTGATCACCACACCTGAGGCATAACCCCCTAGGACTGTCTGGAGACACACTCACCACCCAACCTGAGGGCTTCCTTGTAATGTTGATGTATATGGGATTTTATCCCCTCAAATTTGATAAGAAATTGTTATCTTGCAGCCTTCAGAGTCCCACAGTAAGCTTGGGAAGGAGCAGAGAGCAGTGTGGGAGACATGGAAGGCAGAACACCGTGCTATTCATGTCCGGAAGAAAGGAAAGTCTTCAGACCAGTTCTACATTTCACTGACAGCCATACAAACATTTTAAACCTGGTGTTGACCAGCCAGAGCTGGAAAAGAGTGAGAATACACACACAGACAATTGCTGCTGCTTCTGGTGAATTCTGGATGAAATGGGGTGATCTCAGAGGCCTATGAACAATGTATTCAAAGAGCCAATCCCAGAGCTTAGAAATGCAGGAGCAAGCAGCTAGGTGCCCATCCACTTGGCAAAACAGGAGCAGGCTGAGCATTGCCATGTTTCTGAGGCAATTAAAAACAAAACAGGCAAAGGGAGAGAGCTATTGAGAGAGAGGGAGAAGGAATTTCCTCACTGCACATTAGAAATACTACACAAAGGTTCAATTTTAAACCCACACACCACAGTGTTTGCCATCATTCTTTGTAGATCACTCGATACCATCCCACCAGCCACAGCATCTGACATCAGCCTCTGTAGAGCAGCCTGTTGCAATACCAGGCTTCCACCTTTTCACAATCTCAGAGATAAGTATGAGAAATATCCCTGTCCAATCCTGGGGGGTTGGGCAAGGTGGCAGCTGATTATGCCCCTAATACCACTTGTCTGGAGGCAGCTCCCTGATGCAGAGGAAAACCCTGACTTCAGCACTTTCACAAGAGATATTTAACTGCATCTTGACCGCTCAAAACCCTCCTGGAGTAACCACATTCAGCTCACATCCTTGTCACCTCAAACTGCCTGCAACAGCTGTTGGCATGGTCTGGAGAGCAAGGCAGGCCCACAGCACTGCCAGTTCCCACCTCCCCGTGCCAGCTGAAGTGGGATGAGGGGGAGGATTTTCTCCCTTCTCTGCCCTTCAGCCACATCACTCATTTCCTGCCCAAAAGTGGGAATAGTGCAAATTTTCAGGCATGGCTAGAGTTTATCAGTGGCTGCACATGGCTGATGGAGTGATCCTTGCAGTGTAAGGTCTCTGTTTGCCATCATAATACTGTGTCACACACTCCTCTCCTGAGCAGAGGTCAGGTTTTAAACAAGGACAGAGGAAAAGCAAGTTTAGATGCAGAGGATAAGAATGAGGCAATAGAGATTAGAGCAGCCAGAGGAAAGCTGAAAGTCATACTGTGGCATCCCATTGCCTTCTATCTGACAGACCTGGCTTTTAAACACCACTCCCGTGTCACTTTGTACAGTGACTGCTCCCTGAATTTATTTACCAAAGCAATCCAAGAAGAAAACAAAGAAAAAAAAATCAGGAAGTTACTCAGATTACAAGTCTGCACAATTAAAACCTTGATATTTATGGCACTGTAAGACAGAGGCACATTAATAAATAATACTTTGCTCTTTTACAGCACTTTTCTTCTAATGATCTCCAAGCAATTTACAAGTTTTTGCTAGCTGAGCTTCACCAAACCCCTGCAAGGCAAGGAATAGATAAATTGAGTCCCTTTGCTCCCAGCCAAAGTTAAGATCTCTGGGAGGGAATGTAACACACCAAAGCAGCACTGCCAAATGCACACAAGTACAAAAATAAGCCAAGTGCAGCATTTTTAACTGTTCAGCAATATCTAAAACACCAGCTCAAGCTGAGGCTTCACCATGCTGGGCACTACCTGACACACTAATGATATTCCTTGAGCCAAGGACAGAAGACATGCAAAGGAGAAAAGAATGTGGGGTCAGGACAGGTAGGAAACCCCCTAAGAAATGTCTTGCAGGCATTGCAGTGCTCTAATCAACACACAGCATGCCCTTGGCTGCTTGGGGCTGGCACTCTATTGCAGGAAGAATATTGTTTGAACACCTGAGTTCTCAGGGTCTGGGCTTCCCTCAGGAAGGAGCTACGGCAGCATCTTTGGCATCCAGGGCCCAGACACAACAGAGGCACAGGGTAGCAGATGGCAGCAGGGCTGGGTGGCAGCCAGCTGGCTGGGTTACACTGAGCTGTTTGGGCAGCTGACCAAGGCCTCCTGATCACGGGAATGTCACCCAGGTGAGGACTGCAGAGCTGAGCAGATTCACATCTAAGCAGAGGAGCCAGGAGCTGAAGTGGATGTGGCTTCAGTCCCTGTATCACTCTGGAGTCCTTCCTTCCACGCCTTTATCCTTGTAAAGTGTGAGATTATCTAATGCACTCTGAAAAAGAAAAGTCCTTCCTCCTGGGAGCAGAAAAAGCTGCTGGGTTAGGAGAGGGGACCCCAAAGGCTGGAGGGCCTTCAGGCCACAATTCTGTGCCTGATCCCTGTGGGCCTCACACTAATGCCATTATCTCCACTAGCTCCTGGGAGCTGAAGAAACCTTCTCTGTCTGTTTTGCCCTTAAAGCTCAAGAGATTGACCTTTTGCTTATTCTTCGCCAAGCTTGTTAAAGCCAGGTCCTAAGTGTGCTGACTAATGATGGCAAGGTTTAATGCAGGCTGTGCTGCAGTCAGAACAAAGCCTGCTGCTTGTCCCATGTGAGGAGGTGTGCAAAAGCAGAGATTGTGATTTTGTGCACAGGTTGGCTTCTCCAAGCCTAAAACTGCAGGGCAAGCACAGCAGAGGGGCACTGCACAACTGCTGGGTGGGCTTGCTGCTCACTCTCTGGCCTATTACCAAAGCCAGCTGATTTACCACCCTGTCAAGAAGAGAAATTAGATGCCCTGCGTAGAGGTTTATATTTATTGGAATAGAAAAAAAACTCAACAAAAACCTACTCGGTGACTGCTAGAAATATGTGTAAACCAGTTAAATACACTTTATAAAACCTTACAACAATAATACACTTTTACTGAAACAATCACAGGAGCAATTTCACCTGTACTTACTGTCCAGTCATCTGAGCACAAACAGCCCTGAGATTTATGTGCGAGTGGAAACATAATTTCTATTATCTCCGACATTAAACTTGGCAATGGAAAATCCCATGCCTGGAGTGCAAAATCAATTTCAATAACCAGAATAGCAAGAAGTCAAAGGCAGGACTCGGAAAGGACATGAGTTTCTCAAATAGCCAGCCAGTTTTCTTTATAATGGGAATGCCACTGGGATAGGATGGGACGGGCAATTGGACATTCTGGCTAGATTTTCTCTCTCAGCATGAAATATTGCTGTAGTTACATGAGGCAGGTTCTGGACCACAGTAGTGGCTCTCAGACTTTGTTTTTCCTGTCAAACCCCACACTTGGGGCATACAAGACAGAAGAGAAATGACTGACCTGCAGGATTCAAGACTGCTTTTCACTGTATCCAGGCCTGAAATACAGCTAGTCCAAAATGGTGGCTCTGAGGCAGGAGCAGGTGCGTCAGAACAAGATGTGCTAAATCCTACAGGAGGTAATCTGCCCCCATCCCAGTCCTCTCTGCAGCAAAGGCAGTGTGTGAGAGGTTTCCTGGATAACAGGTTAGGGGTACAGGTAGGGCTGATCCTGCCTTGGACAAGGCAGATGAATTAGGTAACCTGCCAAGATCCATGCCAGGCCGATTTGCTGCAGTTACAAGACATTGCCTTAACCCTGACACACAAGGTTTTATATCTCTTCCCACTGTTGAGGGTGACAGAGGGGAGTTGATGTAACTCTAACAACTCTGAATATTCCTTGTGCCAGTGAAATACCAGCCCCCCCTCTAAGCTTACCCCAAACTGCCATAATCTGCTTTGGAGGCAAAATGCAGACAGCTCACGGAGCCATGAAGATACAAGCACCTGTATGCAGGGTTTGCACCAGCTCAGATGTGATGGTGTGAGCTCCAGAGGTTCCTGAAGGCATCAAGCCATTCCTAGAAGTACCAGCTGCAGATGGGGAAAGCTGCAAGGATGGGTTTAGAAGTGATGCCTTCACACACTTGCATTTAGGTATTCTCTTTTAGGATGTCTTTGCTGAGGACTACTCTACAGCAAGCTGGAGTGACAGCACTGCTGAACCAAGTACTCGGATCCTCAATGCACCCTTGTGCAGACAGCACTTCAGCTGCCTTTTCCCTCACTCCCTGTGCTTTCCAGGGAGTCATGTCACGTTTTAACCCATTACTCTGGGAACCAAGACAGGCTATACTAGGACACCGTTGCCCTGTAAAGGCAAATCATTTGCTTGTGCATTGCAAACACTGTAGGTTCCCCTCTGCAGTAAATTCAAGATGCAAGCACAGAACAAGCATTTCAAGTTTATCAGAAAAGACATAGCACATGCAGACACAAAAATCTTCTAAAAGAGGAAGTAAAATTTAAATGCCATCATCAATGGAAGAATATTCACAAGTCAAAGAGCTCAGCTTCTGCCACGAACTACAATCAAGAAATGAACCCAAGGCATGAACCTCTCTCCCAGCTCCCTTCACTCACGTCTGTATGATAACCAACAGCCAGCGCTACGGAAAAGGAGAGACTCCTGAGTGATCCTCCCTAATAGATTCGTCTTTTATCATGTTTTCATGACCTTTGTAAAAGGCAATTTAAATTCTAATTGTCCTGTGAGCACCACAGGAATCAATTAGTGACAAGAGATGTTAATTGTGCAGACTGGGAGGAGGCATTGCTGGGCTGCTCAGCTCCAACACGGGGTTAAGAGCCCAGGGGAATGCTGGGATGGTTGGGGCTTTAATCAGTCCTCCCTTTCTAATAGTTTCCATGTTGTGCTGCAGTTGTCAAGGTCCATTAGTCTTCTAGAGCACTGAACGAAGCAGTGGCATCCCCTCCACTCCTGCCCTCCCCAAGCACATGCACAAAGGATCAGAAGGAACTGCCACCACTGAGAAAGCAAATCTAAAACCTCACTCTCTTTTTGTTCTTGCTTCCTCTCCCTACAGACCCTGCATAGAAATCAGGTCTTGGGCACCAGCAATTACAAAGCAAATGCTTCATGTTGCTGGGCTGTAAGAGACGTGAGCCTGGTCCTGCCACCTAAAGATTCAGCCTGAGCTGTGCATGAAAAGGAAACCCTCCTGGTTTTGTGCCCGGGCAAAGTGCTTCTCCATGAAGACCCTGGCACTGATCACACTGACCCTTGAAATGCCAGACAAAGGGCAGGCTGAATGCCCAGTATTTAGACTAAACAGGCATGGATGGGGAAAATTTGTCTGAGCCAGAATGAGAACATGCAGCTCAATAGACTGTCCAGCCCATCCTGGCACAGGTCCCTCTCAGTAAAACAGCACAAGCAACCAGGTGCACCCTGAGATACAGCATTGGTTACCTACTTCTCAGGTAGAAGCAGTGCTGCCCTCACCTGTACCCCCTGGCAGGCAGGCAGCTGTGCACAGGAGAGTTACACAGCAGTTCAGGAGTCCTCAGCATCTCCAAGATATGTAGCATAACTTCATGCCAGGAATGTTTGTGCTGTGCCAAGTCACACATCTGGGATGGTTAAATCCCCCAGAAGCAATAACCCCACCACTAGTTTCTATTAAATACCATCACGGAGCACTATCACCACCTAAATTCCTCTACATTACCCACTTGGCCAACCATCAACCTCGGAGCTGCCTTGGGTAGGTGCTGTGCCTTAATTACTTCTGTTCTGCCTGAAGCACAGTAAATGCTCTTCCTTTCTCAGCAAACGTCGTTCTTAGGAATGCTCTCCCCATGGACACAGATTGATTTAGTTTTTAATTATATTTTATTTTTTACATGTGTCACATTCTCTAGCCTCTGGAACAGGTGATAAGGCACCATTTTCTAAGGAGTGCTAAACACAATGGGAATGTCCTATATGACACTCCATCACATATCCTAGTGACATTATTGTCATTTTTAATCTGAGCTTTAGGCACCCCACCCAGAAGAAAGGAGAAGAGAGAAGACCTCAGAGTCTATGAAAGTCTCGGTTCTGATCCTTGGTAGTGGCATCAGAACCTTCCCTTAATTTATGAGCATGAAGCTAAGCATAGCTTTAGCTACCTGTAATTTGGAAGAGATAGTTAACCTGCTTACCAGGAATCCTAATATTTTTATTGCAAATCCCACATGCAGGCAGTTTTCCGAGAGCAGCAACTCTCGAGCACGCTGGGAGGATACTAGATGGAGGATGGCCTAGGTCAGAAAGGTTGCTTAGGGACCAAGTAAGCCAGAGGGAGCATGTGGTGTGGCCAGGTTTGATGTGCAAGCCGGAGGGGCAGGAAGGAGCCTGGAATCAGTGTCACACTGAAATTTCTCAGACATATCCTCTGCAGGGGACCAGAGCTTCACACCAGCACAATGGACTCCTGTGGTGCAAAGGGGAAGAAAACCCGGCAGGTGTGAAGTGCCATCCCCACATGAGGTTCCTCCCATCCCTTGCCAGATAGTCCTTTCCAGCTGCCACATCCATTTGCCTGAGCAGTGGAACAAAGCCAGTTTCACTTCCAACAGTACAGAATTAGCAATTCCTCTACTCACCCTCTGCCCAGCACATCTACAGAGCCTTTTCTGAATTTCCATTAAAAATAATAATGCGTTTCGTTCTGCTTCACAGGGCCCATTGGTCACCTGCCTGTATCTCTTTCAGACTCCACTAGTTCCTCCTTTCTTTCACCAGCATAATCATTTCATGCTCTCATCTTTTCCTTCCATTATTTGGGTGACTGTGGACACGTTTTTATTGCTGAGATTTACAAAACAACTCAGTCAACCCTTACACAGCAGAACTGTCCCTGTTCGGGGAAGGAGTGATTGTGTGAGTTGATCCCCACACCACACACATGGCTCTGGAGATGAAGCTGACCCATCTCAAACCTGGGGTGACCTGAGCCCCAGATGGCAGAGCCCAGGGCTGCCATGCACAGTCCTACACAGGCTCCTGGCACACATGGGAGAGGTTTGTTCTGGTGCATCACATGCTCTGCAAGGTTTGATGTCCTCACACAAAATTAGCCAACAGCAAACCCAATCTTTTCAAACCAAAGAGGAAACAAGTGCCTTCTGAAGGACCATGACAGAACTAAGTAAAACAGGCTCATCCATCACAAGATTCCCTGAGGCACCACTTGCCCGTGCCTAGGGACCAGCTGAGCAGTGAAACTCCCTCTGGAGGCTGCTAATGCCTTCCTCTGCTCTCTGAAAAGGATGACAGAGGCAGGCTCACTCCTTCTTCCTTTCCCACTTCATTCATTCATTCCCCAGCATCTGCATTGCGTGCTGACACAGCCTGCACTGTCCCTGAGCATTCAGGGAAGGCAGGAGGAGCTCCAGCCAAACCCACGGCCTCAGCAGAGGCTGCATTCACAGCCAGCCACTCAGCACAACAGTGGAGCCTCATGTGTAAGCTTCTCCTGGATAGGAGAGCTGCCTATATAAAGAGCTGCCAGAGGAAACCTTATTCTTGGCAAAGCAACTTCTGACACTTCCATAAATCCAACAAATTAGTCAGCATAACACCTAATCTGCTAATAACATGGATATTGTATATTATATGTGCACATGCGATAGATATTAAATACAGAGGTGTTAATAAAAAAATGATCAAGTGTATCATACACACCTAATAACCAGTCACTACTCCACACAGAGCCAGTCTTGCCTATGCCTTTATCTTCAGCATTCATTGAGTGTGCCTTAGGGGTCTCAATTTTCCTAATCCTAATCCTAAATGTAATCTTGAACCTTCCTTTTAACCCTCCAAAATTGCTGCCCTGAATGCCTCCTGCGATGCTGTTACTTATTCACAGTTAAAAGCAGCATTATTTCATCAGCCCAGCTACTTCTTGCTCTCCTGATTCCCTCTATTCACAGGCAGCTTTGCTTCTTTCCTTTTTCTGTTCACCTGGAATAGCCTGTAATGGCTCCCCCATGGATCCTCACTACCCACCTGTCTCAGTCCAGGCAGGACAGCTGGAATCAGGTGCCTTGCTGAGAGCAGGGGCTGGTGGTTTTCATGAGCTGAACTGTGCCCAAGGCTGGTGCTAAAGCTTCAACAACTTTTTCTTTTTTTTAACTCTGCTCCTGCAAGACTGGTCCTATACAAAAGGAGAGAGGCCCAAGCACAGGTACCTTCAAAACCACACCAAATTCTACACCTCAGCAACAAACCATCTCTTCAACCAGACACTAAAAGGAAAGAAAGAGAGTGAAAAACAAGTAGCAGTTATGAGAACTGGGCTACAGAGAGCGGCCAGCAAGACAGAAAATTCATTTGCCAAGTAGGAACTTAAAACTATTGGCTTCTAGTAGCATGGAGTGAATGCTGACAAAAATCTGACTTAAAAGCTACCACTATTTTTCAAAGCCATCTTCCCCAGCTGCCAGAAATGGCCAAAACAGCCACATTCAAAAGCTATCCGAAAACACATCAAGTTTCACCCAGTGAATTGCAGCCAAGTTCCCATGATGGCACCTGGCACTGACCACATCAGAACAAAGTCATGGCACTCAGTACTGCAAGCCACTGAGTCCAGCAGCAAAAATGCTTCTTGTTTATTTTACTTATTTTGTCTTTGTAGCACCAGCCATGCCTGTACCAAGTCCATATAGCCCTGAGGCTATGTATATAACTCAGCCTCTTGCTGACAAAAAAAAAGAGAATTTGGCCCTCTCAGCACCAACTCAGACCATTTGTGTCTGGGCAGGGACTGATGATGGAGCCTGGCACAAAGTCTGTGGCTGGCTCTAATACACTCGTTCCTGTGTCTGGCCATCAGGATGCTTTGGTGGAGCTGTGTCCACCTTGCTGGGAAACATTAACATCTCCTCAGGAGCTCTGCTAGAAATTGCTGCCCTTTTGTGTTCACTACAGTCTGATGCAGAAGAGAAAGCCATTGTGTTCCCTCTATGCTGGGATGTCTCACTTTTTCCCAGTGACAGAATTGTATAGGTTGGAGCAGACCCCTACAATCATCAAATCCATCCATTTGCCCAGCATAGCCAAGGCCACCACTAACCCATGTCCCCAAGTGCCACATCCACACAGCTTTTAAATCCCTCCAGGGATGGTGATTCCACCACTGCCCTGGGCAGCCTGTGCCAGGCTTGACAACCGTTTGGATGAAAAAAATTTGCCTAATATCCATCCCTTAGTGCATCTTGAAACTGTTTCCTCTTGTCTTGTTGCTAGTTACCTGGGAGAGGAGACCGACCCCACCTGGCTACAACTTCCTCTCATCAGCTCTATCTGTTGCAGGGATCATGTAGTAACTGTTCACTTGCTTTTCCCTCTTTCCTGAAACTGAGTTCTTGCAAGGAAAATATGACATTGTGGCCACCAAGGAGTATCTCTGCATCATGGGACTTGTCTCAACTCTGTCTGCATTACACAAGCTGATGGTTTTTGGACAGTGTCTAAAACAGCCTTTCCAAAGCTGAGACACACAACATTTTTCTGGAATCCAAATTGCAAGGAAATGAAAGTATGAGGAGTTGACTCGACTGCAAGCAGCAGCTGTCTTTAAAGGTTCTTTTACTTATATTTGTGTAGATATAAGAGCAGAGAAGCTTTCTGTGTTGCTGTCCCTTCAGCTGGTGCTACATCCCTGATAACGTTCCTAAAACTGGCATTCTTTTGTCAGTTTGAGAGTCCCACATTTTGCCAGGAGCTCGTGAGCTGGGGAAGAGTTCGGGGGCACACAAGCCCTGGCCGCAGCAGCTCCGTGGGGAGGCACTGGGGTCTGTGTCCCACGGGAGGGAACAGGGCAGGCCCCTCTGGGAGCCAGCCTGCAGCCTGCCATGGGCAGGAACCTGTTAGAGAGCAGCCAGGGCTGCAGTTAAAGTGTCCTTTGTCCGTGTGAGGGGGGAAACCTGCCCGAGATCGTGGAAAAATAGGATGTGAGCTGAAGCTAATGGGAGGGAACGAGATTGTTTTAACAGCGGCAGCCACTGGGTGGTAGAGTCTGCTACCGAGAGAGGTGGCCAAGGACATGCTGCTGCCAGGGGCCACAGTGGTCCATGGAGAGTAGGAACTACTAACACAGGGATGCCCTAAAAATCCTGGGGTCAGCTCCACCCCAGGTCCTGCCAGCCCTGCTCTCACAGGTCACAGCAAATGAAAGCAGAAGGAGCATGTCCTTCATCAAAAGGAGTGCACAGGGTTACACTGAACCCCCCAATTACACTGAGGCAAGATGGATAACACAAAAATCAGCTCCAAGATCAATATTTCTATTCATTTACAAGCACAACAAGGTTAGAGAGGTGAGTAGAGTAAATAATTAACTTATTTACAGGATTGTGCCTTTTTTTTTTTCAAACAGTCATTTTATTCTCCTGGGTGATTAGCTATGCAGTTGACATTAATCACAACTGCAGCAATTATTTGAAGTATTTGATTAATCAATCCAGAGGAAAAAGAGAGCTAGGCCAAACTAGCCTTGCTGCAGAGCCCTGTCAGTCAATCAGTCAATACACAGGTGCTGCCTTTCAGAGAGGTGACATGCTCCTGCTGGCTACAACCTCTGCCTGGCTGGATACAGCAGTAAGATGGATTTAACACTTCACATGGGGAAGATGCAGACCATGATGCTTTCCAGCTGAATTAAAGAGTATTTATTAATGCTATACTTGCTGAATTGGGATTCTCAGCTTGTGGCCCTCCAGCTACTGAAATACAAATACAATCAAATGCTTGCCCAGATCTGATGATACACGTGAAAAATACCATTAAAGAGCACTGTGTGTCAGCCAACAGTGGCAGGTGGCTGAAACTCCTAACTCTTTCCTTCTCATCTATAATATGAGAAGTGATTTGAATTAAGTAATAACAAGAAGCATAGAAAGTGGACTGAGCATTATTATTATTATAAGATCAGATCGGAAAAGATCAGGTACAAACCTTCTTTTTCTTGCTATTTTTCCTTCTAATAATCATTCCTGGAATTCCTGTTTACAACTCCTACTCCTGGTGGCAGCGATCTTGAAACTCAATTGGAAGAAACCCCAGACTTGGAAAACCACCAAAATCAAATTTCAGCACCTTTTTGACAATTCTCACACTTACCGACAGACAGCTGGTAATGTGCTATATTATAATACATTCTCATCTGGTTTTGCTCTGGATTAGGCTGCTGCTTTCAAAAATGCAAATGTTAACTCCCAGAACAAACTTTGCTTGATGATGTTAAGCTTATGTGTAAACTGAAATGCAGCAGACTTTCATTACAAGAGCTCAACCATTTAAAAAGATGAAAATTACAAGATGGGGCACATTTTTAAAACAAATATTGGAACATTCAACCTGTATTTTATTGATTATGTTTCCCCATCTAACACTTCTACTGCTGCATATAAATGAAACAAATGTTTCTTTAACACAAAAACTGTAAAGGATCAAAAATCTTTTGGACTGCTACACGTCCTGCAGGGAATTTGCCTCATGATCATGGCAATGCAAAGTTCTGCTGTGTGGCAGCTCATTGCACTCTTTTCTGGGTACAACTCAGGTGAAAAATAAGCTCTCCCGTGTGCAAACAGGACACCAGACTGCCACAGTTCCCAAGCTTTTGCACCCAGATCCCTCATGCACAAAGCCAGGAGGTTCCCACTCCAGTAGAGGACACACTTCAGGAGGAGAGGCAGGGTCTAGAATAAAGCACTACATACATGCTTTTGGTAAGATCAACCACTCCAAGTTTTTTGTCTGCTCCTCAAGCAGCATATTTCTTACATCTGGCATGCAAAATACTGTAATGGTGAAGAACGTCCCATTTTGATTTAAATGAATGCATTTATTTCCAAATGGGAGGCCATAAGTTAAACAAACACATTTCTCTCTTTGCACATGAAAGCATTGTTTTGTCACAGATGTACAGTATAATACATTTATTTTCTCAATTGTTTTGTATTTGTAAGGCACTGCCAATTATTTGGATGGGTTTGTAAGGATGAAGCAAATTGCTCTGTGGGGCTCTATTCAGGGAACATAATATTCCCACAAAAGCACCATAATTCTGCATGCAGCAACACAAACTGCCACGACACTGCAGCAGCTGGCAGGGTGTATAGAGTTAGCATTATCAAAACCAGCACAACTACTCCACTCCAAAAGCCCCTTACATGCATAAATTAATGATGAATGTACATTGATTAGCCCCCACCCAGACTCCAAGGAGCCCTGCTTTCCTGCAGTATCATTTGGAACCTCACCACAGTTGCTGTGTCCTTTCACGAGGCCTGGGGAGTGCTGCAGCTCATCCTCGCATCGCTCTGGCCTTGCACAGAGCTCCAGAGCCCTGCTCACGGACCTGCCTGGGGCACATCAGGGACTCTGCTACAGCCCTGAGCCACAGGGAACAGCCAACAACACACAAGAGCATCAGCAACGTGCCAGGAGGTGCATTTTGGGAGGTCTGCCCCACAGAAAGCTGAGAGGAACAAGATCCTGCCAGGGATCATGTCTACGTTCCAGAAGTTAGATATAAATTCGGCTGTACCTATCCTTCTGAGCGAGTAACTGCCTTCTCCAGGCATGCAGAATGGCAAAACAAGCTGTCACAGAAACACTTTATGAGACTGTTTTTCAACACAACTACAACAAGCTGGAAATTGGCCCAGTGAACATTGCTGCCCCCAAACTCTCGGGCTTCTCCAGCTATTTGCCATCTTCCTCCACAGCTCTAACCAGTTCCCACTTGGCACACTCTGGCTTCCTGAAATTTGGCCTTCCTATCCATCTCTAAGTCCTTCTGGTTACACAAAAATAGGTTTTAAAAACCAAGAAAATATGTGTTCTGAATAGAGGCTGCCTAACCCACATTATGTAACTCAGGTTAATGCAGGATTAAGACAAGGCAGGTTGGCCTGGAGGCTCAAGTAGAACATAACGTGGGAATTCACATTTCAAGTCAACTTGTCCTATATGCTATTGAATCTGAGTGCAAAGCCTTTAGCATGCATAGGTAGACAGGATTGTACTGAGTAAATAGAACAATAATAATGATATAAAGGCAGAGTGAATACCTAGATCCGATACGGAAGCCTCTTGTTCTCCTGCTCCCTCTCTAAAATATCCCTGCATTTTCCTATGTCAGGTGACTTGACCTTTAACTAAAAGCACATCTTCACCTCCTGACTAGTTTCTGTGGGTCCTCTGTAGAGCTGCTGAAGCCAGGCTTCTCCCTGCATACTAATGACTCCTCTCAGTCTAGGAACGTGCTTCTGGGTGCTGCTTCTGTTACCATACACAAGCTCAGCTTGAGAGAACCCAGCACAGTTTATATGAGCAGGTGCACTGAAATTGAGCAGGAGAGAAAAATCTGTGTCAGCAGGAAAATGGAGAGAGGAGCACTGCAGGGGGGCCTTAAAGAAACAACCACCCCTTGCTTTATACACATCGTCTCCTACAGACATTGATTGAGACATTAACTTCAAGGTCTAGTCTCTACTGGAATCTTTTATCCAGAAGTTGTCTGGGATCCCATGGTTCTTCTAAGCCAGTATTTCCATCAGCTCTTTGTATATAGCATCATTAGCAGCTTGTCTTTATGCAGTAACAGCTCATGACCTCAGAAAATTTACTACTTAGAGCACTGACAGATAAAAATGCAGAAGGGAATTTGGGCAGAAGTCTCAGCTTTCTAGATTTTTTTGCAGGATAGTTTTAGTTTTGATCAGTCAGCTCTAATGTGGAAGCCAGGAAAGAGCTGACTCAGTGAACACACTAAGTGGTGATTTCACACAGCAACCTAATGATGACAATGATGATGTTGTGGTAACTTGTGTACAGCTACTGAGCATCATTGGGGGAGAAGGAAGAGCCCTACAATATATTGCAGTGATTCCTAATAAACCAGTAGAATTCCTGTTATCAGAGTCCTGAGGGAGGTCTTGAACCATTGCTGGAGCTGGGAGGTGGCAGAAAAAGGCAGTGTCAGCTGAGTTCTCTAAGCTCTTTGCAAA
Source organism: Vireo altiloquus (assembly GCA_013396875.1). Lineage (NCBI taxonomy): Eukaryota > Metazoa > Chordata > Aves > Passeriformes > Vireonidae > Vireo > Vireo altiloquus. The sequence goes on from VZRF01011821.1 coordinate 335,902, forward strand.
GGTGAGTCAGACCATTATCCTTGTTTTGCACAGCTCTATGTGATTAGCCCAAAGTGACTTACCCAAAATGAGCCACCCCTCAAGATGTCCAGCCCATCTTTTCTAATTCCCAGCCTATCACTCATCAAGCTACAACAACAGCTGGGAAACTACAGTCCCTGACCTCTGAAATGGCAGTGACTAAATCCCATAAAGAGCATGAGAGCTGAGATTATTTTCCTGCTGCTGGTTGTTACCTGAGAAAATTCCAGAGAACACTGTTCTCACAAACAGGACAGGAAGGCAGTGCTGTTGCAGAGCCAGGACGTATCCATTGCATGGGTGGGCTGATCGCTCTGCCAGCCACAGCAAAGAGAATTATTACACAGAAATAACTCTGCTAGAAGCAAGCAGATTATCTGTGCATTTGCTAGCAAGTTGGATAAGCGTGTTGCAGAATCACAGAATGGTTTGGGTTGGAAGGGACCTCAAACTCCATCTCGTTCCAAGCCCCTGCCATGGGCAAGGACACCTTCCACTAAAGCAGGACTGTCCATGGCCTCAAACGCTTCCAGGGATGGGGCACCCACAAGGGTGGATAAGACCCCAGTGCCAGAGTCTCACCACACCCACAGGGAAGAATCAGGTCAATTAATTGCATTCACTGAATTCAACTACACGGGGCTGGTGGGGAGCAAGGGAGAAGAGGCAGCCACCGTGGCTGCATGGAAGCACAAGGGCAGGTCAAATAGATTTACAAGGAGTTTGAAGCAGGAACTTCTCAGCATAAGGCAGCAGTTGCAACACAAATACACCAATATCACAGGGCAATCGATACAGATCGAAAATGCGTCAGCTTACAAAGCACCTCCCTGTTTCCAAGAGGATCATTAAGAAACAGAAAAAAGGCGCAACTGTTCACTGCAGTTAACGCAGCTGAAGCTGTGTTTTATGTCTAGAGCTGAAGTCATCGCATGACTTCATGTCTGAAATGAGCGAATGGAAAAGAACACATGGAAAAGATCGCTGGGCTCGGGGCTCAGCTCGCTGCTTCCCCCGGTGACCGCCAGGGGTCCCCCGCGCTCAATCCCACCGGGGGAATTCTCTCATGGCAGGATGTTTGTTATCCCAATCCATCCCTTCCCCCTCTCCTGCTACCCAACCACCCCACAGCTCCTCGGACAGCAGGCCACGGACACCTCCCAGCTCCTCACCGGGCTGAAACCCAGCGGTTAGTGACACATCTCTCTGGGGTTTTGTGCAGGTAATCCCACACACAACCATTCCCGGGCAGGCAGAACAGACGGAGCCGCAGCAATGAATCCACAATTTGTCTGCATGGTCACAACATCTGTACCTGCCTGACACGTCGGCAAAACACTCCTCATGCTAGAGGCAAACACATCCTGGCTTCTCAGAGGCTGCAAGCACCACTGTGATATCAAATTTACTGGGATGGATTTGAGCCTTACAAATCCACATGCGAGAATGCCAGCGGTTACAAAGCATGGACTATAAGTAACTGGTGGGTAATTATGGAGGGATGTGTCTGTGTGGCTCAGCTCCAACATCAACAGAGGGAAGAGCTCTGCCTATTGAGTCATCAGCAGCATTTCCTTCCAGCCCTTGGGTTTCCCGACAGGTCCCCTGTGAGCTACTGCCCAGACCCACAGTGGCTGAGCTCATAAAAGCCGCTGAGCTCACACGCTCAGGGAGCAGGGCTCCAGGCCCCCACAGCCAGGAGAGGTTTCCTGGCCATGACCATGCTCCAAGGACATGCTGCCTCCTCACCAGCCTCCTTATGACAGCAACTGAACTGAATACCAACAACATCCCAGTCCCAGCCAGCACAGAAGCTTCAGAGATGCCCTGCCAACACCAAACAAGGGCTGCAGGAGTCACACAGGAGTTTCAGTGCCCCATCCCTTTGGTTATCCATGAGTCCCAAACTGTCCACAGCCCGAGTGCCCCCATGTAGGAACTAAGACAGCATTTCCTCTGCAGGAAAAGAATTTGGCTAATAGGAGATTAAATTAAAGAAATTTAAATGAAATTAAATTTTTCTTTTTAAATGAAAGAAAGATGTTTCTTAATCAGAGACCAGATCCCATCAAAGACCACAGAAATGTGTCAGACCTTCACATTATCACAAGGGCAATGAACACCCAGGCATTTTTATTTTACCTTCTCGGTGTGCAAGGCTACCTGAATTCTTCTACACTTAAGTTATTTTTTGCTATTTGCTAGAGACCTTTTATTCACTTTTCAGTTTGTCCGACTGCTTCCTTCCAGTTTTCTTCTTTTTCTATTCCTTTCTCAGTTCCACATTTTGTGTTGTTTCTTCTATTCCAACAGAGCTGAACAGTGAACATGTGCTGATCTGTCTGCTCCATGTAATTCCCAACTATAATTTTCACTCAAAAGATTTGTTAGCTCCATGAAAGAGCCACTGAAAGGTTTCCAATGACAAGCAGGACATAGGACTCTAAAAACCTCATCTCACTGGATCAGGTGCCAGACCACACAAACAAGCTAAAGCAACTGGTTTGATGGAGACCAGAGGGTATCTGCCAGGGCTCTGCAGTAAAGCATCTGCTCTGCTGCCTGTGGGCTTTCCTGTGCTACTGCAGCAGCACCTTTACACTTCTACCAGAGCAGAGTCATTCCTCAGGTCTGCAGGACACCTGAAGACATTTCTGAAGACCAGATAAGAGGAAGCTGAAAAATTCAGCTTCAGAACTGCACGTATCTCTGAAACAATAAATGTTTTGAGTGATCAGCATTTCCAGGCAGTGAAACAAATGAGCGTTTCCATTCCCGGGGGAAGTGGGAAGCAAGCAAACTCCATTCCTCTGTTGTGTAGCGTACAGGAAATCTGAGTGATTGATGGCAGCAGTAGGGAAATGCACATTCAGCTTATATTTCCAATGTAAATGACTTGCCACCTCACCCCTCTGGCTTCCTGTTCCTTCACATAGCCCCCACACTCCGGCTGGTAGTTGTAGCATGTGTGAATCAGGGAGGAAAAAGGAAAGAGGGCTTGTTAGACTGCTTCCCCCCACCCCAATTTAAATGAGAACGATGCAAAACCAAAGGGCAAACAGCTGTTCAGGCCTGAGCTCTTTTTGCCCACAGACCCAGGGTGGTGACACAGGGATGGACTGAGGAATCCTGCAGCATTGCCCCCAGACCCCATCTGTGCCAGGTGCAGAAGACCCCTGATCACAGAACCTCTCCTTGCATTACGGAGGTCAAAGCAGAAGGCAAAGAGGGTTCTTAGGATGCTGCACACCATCTGTGTGATCTGCCTGGTTGGCAGGGGTGCTGAGAGGCAGCGAAGGCCAAGGCAGGAGAAGGAACACCCGCTGTGGGAGGCGTGTCCCTGTTCTTTCCCAGGCAGCTCACTCAGAGGTGCTTATTTTTACAAAGCAGGCTCCGAGATCTTAAAGAACCAATGAGTATGTGACCTACTCGTTCCCACTCTGTCCCTTGACCTTTTCCCATAGCATTCTCCAAAAGCATCACATGAAAAATAGCCCTTCTCAGCTCTCCAGAGGCTTTGGAGACAGCATCAAAGCTCTGTGCTTATAAACAATTCCAGCTAGGCCAAAATGCCATTCCAGCATCAGGGGTCCCAGGATTTCTAAGCCTGTCACATGGAACTGGAGGGAGAGGGGGCAGGGGAGAGGCAGCATGTGCTGCCAAGGGAAGAGGGAAGCGAGGGCCAGGCAGCTTGGGTGTGAGCTGAGCTCCATGGGCTGAGCCAGGATTTGCACACACACCTGAGGCTACCCAGGATCCTTCTCCTCCTTGCTTATTGCAAATAGCTCTCTTAGAGATCATTTACTTCATTGATCCTTCAAGCTAATCTTCCTGCTCTTTTCCCCCTTCTCTCACCTTGTTCCTCCACTAACACTCCAGCATCCATTCTGGAGAGGAATTAATAGCCCAGGTGAAGACAGAGAACTCAAGAGACTGCAGAGGAGCAGTCCCTGAGCATCAAGACTAGTTAGTTGACTCTTCAGGCTGTGAATAGCAGCTGTCCAACAAGTACCTACAGGAATCCCTGTCAGCTCCTGCAGGTCTCGCACCATCCTTGGCACACTCCTACTTTTTGCTGAGGAAACTTCAACTCAGTTGAAGTTTTTGTGTTTCCTGATGGCTCCAGATCTAACTTCCCTTGGCAATAGCTGCACATGCTCCTTGAACACCTTCTAAAAAGCAAATGCCACAGAAGATGCTCCATAATTGAGTGAGACTTTTTCTCAACCATCATCCTATTCCTGTGACTTGCATTTTGCCTGTATTTGTTCCTCCATAGTATATTAAGAGCTGCAAAGGATTAATATTTTAATCACAAGGATTCAAGGATTCTCAAACTGTTTAAGTGAATGGCCCATACAGGGTCCAAACCCACAACCCTGGTGTTATCAGCACCATGCTCTAACCAGTGAGCTGATGATTGCAAGGGTTTTGTCCTCCTCTTCCTGCCACTACAGGCAAGGCCTTCAGTTGGGCAATCCACAGCAAAGGCTGTTTGAGGACTAATTATAGCTCAGGGACCATTGTCCCTTGTTTCAGTGCACTACTTTTGCCATGAAAAGGGCAACAAAAAAGAGGTAAGTTTTTTGTAACCATCTACCAGCACATGATCACCACCTTGCCCGACTGCACTTGGGGCTTCACCAGTCCAGGCTGGGTCACACACTCCACAGCACAGCAGAGCCCAGCTGCCAAGGAAAACCATTTTTGTGTCTGAATACATGGACTGGTGGCTAGTGGCAGCCAAGCAGGTTTGGGTAGCTCTTACGTGGCAATAGGGACACTGCCCTCTTGCAGGGCAATAATTTCAGTCCCAACAAGGAAACAGGAAAATTACAGAGAAAAGCAGCAGGCGCTTCAATCATTCCTACTGTGTCAGGTCTTTTAAAATGTCATTGAGAAGAATTGGTGGGATAATGAATGCCTTGACTCACTTTCAAAGCACCTGGCAGGACAGACAAAAGGAAGCAACAAGGCTAGGAGGGCTCCATCATCCTTCCTGGTTCCTGGGGACTGACCCTAGAGGGTGGGAGATCTGGGACAGGATGGTGTGATCATAGCATGGCATAAAAATAGGAATACAGTCATGTGAGTTCTATTGCTGTAGATGTCTCCAGTTTAAGAGCAAATCTCCTGACTTTGTTCTGCTTGATCTCGATGATTCTGTATTTTAGTTGTGGCCCTTCTTCACCATTTTCCCTTTTATATAGCATCAGAAAAGCATTAACTCATGACTTTGTTTCATTCCACTGACATAACTGCTTAAATATCCTTCCTGATGTTTTTACATATATCACTTGGACAGACATTTAGAAATTTAAACCATGGAAACTGTAGGACATTTTTTAAAAATTAGAAAATATGTGGACAATTCTTCTGTTATTTTAACAATATGAAGACTCAACACTTGTGTAAGTCTGCCAGCAAATGCAGGGAAATATGTGCTTACCTGGCACAAATACTAAACTGAGCACATAGATTTTTAGAGCCACACATTCAGTGCACACCATGCACACATGCTGTAACCCCCACACTCATGAAAACACATTTACAGCACATAAGGCAGGCACAGATTATTTTCAGTGCAAAGCACCTTTTTCTATAGGCAACAGGAGCATGTGTACCAAGGGAGCACACATACACTGAGCATGCAGACAAAACATCCATTCATTCCATGTAACAAAGATTTATGTCTACCAAATGAAGAATTGCACCTGTATATCCATTTAGAATAAATTTGACATTAACAAATGCACAACTACTGTGAAAGGAAATAATACATCGGATGCACTCAAAAAAACACCCTTAATTGTTGAGCCCAGAAAACAGGAAAACAGAACAATCCAATGAAATGCCACACACACAGGCCCTGTATGTGCACAGAATGTACACTGGAGAAAGCACACCACCATAAACAAACACAGTATTCCCTAAAGACTTATCCATACACTTCTGTTGTGCTCAAAGGCACACAGGCAGATCCTTAACCACACACTCACCTGCACAAATATGTATCACAAGAACAAAAGCCCATTATACATAATGAGGAATCAAAAATGCACACTTTAGAAATGAGGAACACACTACACAAATACCCAGCTCATGCATAAAAGTGTTATATATGGGCTCCACAGAAAATAATTCTTAAGTCTCAAATGCAGGCTGCAGTTAATAATCCTGATGCACTGGGGGCTGCATTTTACCCTGCAGTTCAGAGCACAGCACACAGGGCAGTGGGGCTGAGGTCACAGCTGGCCCCACACGGGCTCAATGCCTACAGTTCAGTGTAGAATTTAATCTTCTCCCACCTAAGTAAGAACCTGCACTGCTGCGGTAATTCTCCAGAGCCATCTTAGAACTATAAGCTACTGTGTCTGGAGTGCCCTGTTGCAGCCAAAATCCATTTGGAAATTCATTGGCAATTTTCCCATTTTTTCTCCCTGTCTAGGGGACCCAACAATTCGATTTTACAGAGGGTAAACTACTGCAAACTTCACATGGGCATCTCAATTAGCCCTGTGCCCTCTTACCTTACTACCTATACAGCTGCAGTGGAGGGCAGCCACTGGTTCCACTATAGCACCAGTCACAACCTGAGCAACAAAGGAACTGCTGGAGGTGGAGGATAAAGGCATTTTACTCCCTTTTATTGCCCAGATAAGACCTCTGATAATTTTACAGTCAGACTATCGAGCACCTAAACAGAAACAAATGCACCTAATCAAACGCATCAGTGGGCAATGCCAGAGCAGCCAGCCAGGCATGACTCCAGCATTAATCAAAAGCAGGAGGCAGAACACACTGCTGCATGCCCGAGGCCTACAGACAGCCTTCCACTCCACACAGGTTTGCATCCAGACAAAGCACTCCTGTTGCACAGTTCCTGTCCACTACAGGCTAAATGTGAAATCCCAGTGACCCACTGGGAGAACACCAGGCTCAGCTTCTGCTGCTCCACATTCCAGACCTTCTCCAGCTATGGACGCACAAAGAAATCCTGTGGCAGGTGATTCATTTCATCTACTGCACATTGTTTAAAAGTACCTGACCTAACCCCATCATAAAGGCTTACAAACAGCAAGGCACATCCACAGCATGTTTGCTTCTGCTTCCAGAAATGTACATTTCTCTCTGCTGAGATGAAATCTAGACTTGCTTAGATACAGCTGTCCATGTTAAGTGAAACAAAATGCCTTCCACATCTCTGCTTTGGTCCTTTGTCAGGGAAATCAGCACTGCTCCCTCGGCTCTGCCAAAAGCTGCAGTCTCTCTAAATGCTATAAACTCACTCAGTACCCCACATGGAGAAGGATCTCGTCCTGCTATCACAGCCCAACCTGATGGCACAGCAACAGAGGAGATGGACAGAGCTTGGGGTCTGCCTTGTCCCTCCCAAATGTCTCTGACCACCCAAAGGGTGCATAAACCCAGAAAAACAGGGAGTATCTTTTTCTCCAGGTGCTCTATGCAGCAAGAGCTGCAAGAGCTAACCAAAAGAAAAACAAAGCAAATCAGGAGAGACTAATGAATAAAAATAACAGACTCTTTGCTTTTCTCCTTGTAATTTCTCCACCCCAGACAGCTGTAATGTGGAAAGTATTGAAATTTAAATCACACCTCAGCCTAACCTCAGCTGACAGGCTGCCAATGCAATAATCTCAGCCTGGCTATCTTCTCTCAGGGAGAACGACAAACCAACTAAAGCAAAGTGATAAATTTTCAATTTTATTTTAAAATATACCAGATGGGAGATTTTATTGGAGTCATAAATATGTCAAAAGCAATGTTGGCATATGATTGGAGATTGCCCCCACCAAGGGAGCAGCTCTCCTTGTTTAGAAGTGCCATCAGATTCTTAATAAGAGGCTCCAGTTACACTGCATCCAAATAGTCTGTATATTAAGCCAATTGAATGTCTATTTGCCAGACATCTTTTTTCTCTTCTCTGCCAGCTCCAGCTTCCATTTCTCCTTCAGGAGAAAGGAGGGTGCTGAGGTCAGACCCAAGCATCACCAGTTTGGGTTCTCATTTTGTTGTTGCAAAATGGCTGAAAAGTATTTGATTTCTCACCAGTATTTGAAAACAGAATTTCACATCAGTCAATGAAGCTTCCTTTGATTTCCTAGAATCCCAACCAGCAGGTGTCAACCAAGTTCAGCTTCAGACTTAAAGCAAATCGAATTCAAGCCCTTAATCCTAGCCATGGGTCAACCTCAAATTACGGAAATAGAGCTTGGCCTCAGTCCCAAAATTTCATGTGAGCTAAAACCAGTTCTAAATCCCACCAGCCACGTCCAGAAATATGAGCTGCCTTTTGTAGCCTCTGCACCTCTCCTATTCTACCACTGGTGCTGTGACAGATCACAGTAGTCTAACAGGAAGAAGTCTGATATTTATGCCTTTTCATCATTTCAAAGGTTTTATAGACTGGCTCTACCAGCTATGTCTCTGAGCATGATTCCAACCTTCCAGCTCACTCAGGAAATCCTCATGTTCTTATTCCATTACATTCAAATCAATCAACTCTACCCCCACTGATTCTCATCACCACAGAATCTGGCTCACTGAAACTCTGACACTGAAAACTTAACGCAAAGCAAGTGAAAAACAACAATAATCTGTTATTTTATGTTTTTTCATATAAATGCTTTGCAGATTTAATCTTTTAGCCACAAAACCGTAAAAAGGGGTTAGAGAATTAGTACTTATTCCTCAGAGTCAAAGGAGTGCTAGATGCTCTTTCAGTATTCTAACAGATTGATCACTTGCTGTAGAAGGCTTTTAAAAAACTTGTGAACATAAAACACCATCAGGTACATTTATCACAAAATATCATCCTCCTACCCACAGCCTCCAGACCTGGACATGCCATTCATTGGTCTTGAAGCAGCAGATGCATCAAGACAAGCTGAAGCTTTCAGCAGCTTTTTAATCTGAAGAAGCAGATTGAAATAGAAGAATCATACCCATCAGTCTTAGGCTTAAAATATTTTGACTTAATGTACTACACAGCGAGGCTGGCATTCCTCTGGCTTCTGCAGTGTTTTCAATGGGGACTTGTACAATTCATCATTGATTGGCACAAGGTCAAGGGAATCTGGCGAAGTACAGAGCAGCTGGGAAAGAATTCAGCTCGCAGTGTACTGCTTTGGACAGGACAGAAACCATGCTGTGGACATGAAAGAGGATGGCCTGGCCTGGCTCTACTCTTCCACCCTCAGGAGGACTCACTGAGAAAGCAGAATTAGCCAGTTCCAACCACGCTTGAAACCATAATTTCCCAAAATTCTGTCTAACAAGCACTGATAATGAGGGAAGAGCATGGACAAAGCTGAATTCAGGAACACTGCTGCCTTCACAGGTTAAAAGGTCTGCGAGGCCATTTCCATTACAGAACTCATGGAACTATTTGGGGCACTAATGCCTCTCAGGGTGCTCTAATGGGCTGATGCACAATAGTACAGCCAAGCTGTAAGTCCTCCAGGACAGAGACTGCAGCTTATTGTACATCTGTGCAATATTTAGCACAAGTGAGCTTCAGCTCTAATAGCAGCCTCTAAGTGTTACAACAATGGGCAGTGATAACTTAGATAATAAAAATAACATAATGCATCAGGAGTATCTATGGCATAATTACAAGGTTTATTCAAAGCACCTAATCAAATTGTTCAGCAACTTAGCATAAACATGGACATAGAGGCAGGTACTCCTAGATTAAGAGCAAATTATGATTAGCGCAGGTGTAATTGCCTTGAAACTCCCCACACTTTCAGTCAGGTCAAGGACTGACTAACAGCCTGTTCAGGCAAGCACATAGTTCTCCTTGAGAAAGATAAGCCCTGTTTAAGAGCAGTCTGAAAATACAGGGATCCATGAGTACTGCACCTCTCAGCCCAGGAGGAACCGACCTCAGGCAGCTTGGTTAGCTTCAGATTGACTTAAGATGTCTTTAGGGCATTCTCTAGTTAAGATGCTGCACTAATGAAGTCTATTTAATTATTTGAATAAACTTTACTGTTTAATAAATCACTTAACAAAAGAGTGAACTCATTTAGGTACTGACTGGTTAACCTACCTGGCAAACGAGTGAGATCCAGGCAAGTAGGAATGTAACTTCACCAGGTTCCTCGGCTCCCAGTCCTTCCAGTAATGGCTAAACCTGCTGTCTCACTAGAAAGCTGTCCCATTAAACTACAAAGGCCTCAGAAGACTTTATTACTCTCGTGTTTGGTAGCCACATGACATCAGTCATAGAGAAGACCCTATTATAATCTCAAGAACATAAAATGCTGACGTCCGACACCAAGGTATCCCATGCAGCACAGGACTCCCTCCTTTCCAACATACCACTGAACACTCCCCCAGTGCTATCAGATGTCACAGAAACTCACAAAGCTGCTGCTATGTGTCTGTCCACCTTCAGGAAAAACCCAACCATCAATCTGCACATAGAGTCGGGTGCCTGAAAACACATCTACCTTTAAATGAATTTAAAGCACCAGGAACCACCCACAGGGGTGGGGAATCAACAAAAAAATGGTCTGCAACCAGGTCAGCTCCCATAGTCCTGGCCAGGACCCCTCCTTTTTGTTTCCCTGATCCTCTCTTCCCTTCCTAGCACCACACCAGGACCATGAGCAGATACAGGCTTCCCTCTGATGCAGCAGCTACCTTATAAATTATATAACAAATTAAAATTCCTTTATGACAGTGATAACACCATCATCTGTAGTGTTCATGGGTTAATAAATTGTGCCCATGAATGAATGTGTGCTGACTCACTAACTAGGCTGCAAACGAGAGCTGTTCATCTCCTATGCAGTATCCTGAACACCAGTGTCCCTCCTCTGCCAGGGAATTCATTTTCCCTGCTTTGGAGAGGGGAGAAGGAGGGAATTACTTCCTCTCGCTGGCTTCCCGCATTAGCAAAGCCCTGGAGGTTATTTAAATGGGAACTTCAAAGGAGGTGTATGATCGCCTGTTTACTGCTGGAGGAGGCTCATTTTACACTCAGATTTAAAAGCCTCTCTAACTCAGAGGCAAACAGCATTACTTACAGGCTTCGAGCCTCTCAGATACAGCCAGCCCAGGTGCAGGGGGCCAGCAGCAATGGGACAGACAGAAAAAGGGGTTTTTTTTAAATGTTGGACAGGAAAGATTTTCAGGCTCGGTAGGGAGCGATAGGGAATGGTTCTCCATGAATACAGAGCCTAAGTGCTCCAAATGGCAACTATGAGGCTGTTTGGTCTGGGACAGTAAGGGAAGGGAATTATGGAAAGCTATTCTGAAGCACAAAGACAGCTAAAGAGGGGAGAAAATCAGAGATTCTCATGTACTGAGCCTCCTGCACACTTACCCACCATGTCTTTTCATCAGGTCTTGAGGCTGCTATGTATTAGCTGCAATTCATTCCTCCCATCGCTCTTTCCTCCTGGGGATGCCTGTGGATCAGGCAATGACTTACCTTGGGAAGCCTTATTAAGCAGATTCACTAATACAGAAGGAAGATTAAAAAAGAAAACCTGCTCCTGGCACTTGGAGTGGAAGCTGCATTTGTGATGTGTCTTTGTTCTCCTAAGCACTGATTTCTCAGTCTGACATTATGGTGGATTTGGAAGGGAGATGAGGTTTAGAGATAAGGTAATTCCCCCACCACCAGATTAGAGCCAGCCAGCACAACGAGCAGTCCATGTCATATCAAGGCAGCACAGGTCCTTAACTACACCCTGACACAGTTCCACTTAGCTTTGGTCACTGAGAGCCTACCTCACGTGAGAAATTTAATTGGTTAGTTTTAATCATGTTTGTAAGTGTGAAGTTTGAGGGGTTTTTTTCCTGGAAGCAGAGAAAATCTCCTCACCTCCATCTGTTTAAGCAACCAAGCACATAGAAGAAGCAGGCAAGATCAAAGAAACCATCTCCCTGGAGAACCTGTAAGTAGAATTTGTAAATACAGGAGCTTCTGCAGTTGGGCATATGGACTTGCCCCTAAAACTCATACTGGTCAAACCACAGAACTATGAATTTTCAACTAAATCGATGCATTTTTTTTTCCCATGGGGATAACTAAAATGGAATCTTCTGAGAAAAAGCCATTTCGACAAATTTTCTGACACATTCTCCCTAATACTGCCTACAGCAGGAAACAGCAAGATTAGCATGGTAGAAATATCACCTTGTGGGAGAAATAAGCTCCAGGTAGTGCCAGCACTTACATATGATTGAATATAACAGCTCCAAGCATATTTCAACTTCTGTCTCCATCAGGCTGGGAAATTATTGCATATATATTCATCTGATACAAAGAAAGTGGGCTCTTGGAAAGATATTTTTTTTTCTCCTCTGAAAAATAAAAAAGGGTTGCTTTAATTAGAATCTACTAGCTAAAAGCCCTTTTTTGAAGCAATTGCATCAATTTTGTTCCATTAGCCACCATATGAAGCCGGAACAGGAAATAACATGATACGTAGTTGAAAAAAGAAAGTAAATGAGAACAGAACAACAAAACCCACTGTCTAGAAGCAATCAAGCACCCAAGAGTATTGGAGGGGTTGATCAATGCATACTCTTATTTATGTATTTCACTCCTTTTCCCGAGGAGTGACAGCCACAGACAATGGTCCCAGAGGGTCACGAGCACAGTGTGTATCTCTGCAGGCACAAGTGATAACCCTGGTGCCAGCTGATCCCTGCAGATCCCAAGCAGTCACTCCAAATGCCCTGCAGGCATGTGACAGATGTGTTTGCCCTCTCCCAAGTTACCAAGAACTTTCTGGACCGAGCCCACTGCCCAGACTGCTTTAGTCTCTTGAGGTAAAGCTGCACTGTTGGTTCCACCTGTGCCTCACCAGTGCCAGTCAATGTATTCAAGGGTGCACAGATCAAACTTTTGCTCAAGTTTTAGATTATTCAGGCTTGCATGTGACAATGGCTGTGTCTTCAAAGTGTTCTGAAAGAAACTAGCTGGAGGGCACGGACATGTTAAACAAGGCACTGTTTTTGCAAAAACTTTCTGTCAGTTTATTCAGACAGATGGGAAGGCTGTCCTCTGTGAAAGGCCCTGTTCGAGGAGCTCAGAGATGAAAAACAAAATGTAAATTCAACAAGTGAATATTCATAAGATGAAAACTTCACAAGGCTATTTTATATTTAGAAGCCTTTCCTTGAGAAGATCTCCCAACATCAGACATTTAAACTAATGAACCATCCAGACTGACACTACCTCTGAACCTTCTCATCACACCAGCTCAGCAAATAATGTCTCCAGGGAGATCTGGAGCTGACAGGAACCTTTCCCTCTAGGGCAGCAGCCTAGCCAGCTCTGGATCTACCAGTGAAGCCCAAATCTGATCTGTTCTCTTCTTCAAACATCAGACTGGGCTAATAAAACAAGATTTCCTTAGCTGAAGCAGTGCTCAGTGTTCTTTTCTCCCCAGTTAAACCCCTTGGGTCAGCCTGTCATTTGTTTTAAATCTTAAAAAACCCAGTAGAAACACATTTCACACTGACTCAAGTGAGGAACAAGATTGAAATTCTGGAGAAATTAAGTAGCCCATGAAGAAAAAATAGAGATTGTGGAGACTGGTGAATCCAGGACCCTGAGAAACAAATTTTTTGCAATGATTATTATTTACTATGCACAGTCTTGTCTGTAGACAGCAAACCCAGAGAGGGCTCATTAGTATGCTAAATAAACAGCTTTTAAACTGATACAGTTAAATTATGTAAGACTGTATGGATACTGATTTTTATACTGGATCATTTTATCAATGTATCCACACCAAAATCAAGCATTTTGCCATAAATGTATGTCTAGGCAGACTACACCCTTTTGGTTAAAGATGGTGTAAAATTGCACTTTCATTGTTATATTGATCATTTTTGGTGAGGTGAACAAGCCCAGGTGGGAGGTTATTTCTGGCTACTGCACTCAGTCATGTCATTCATTTCTCTTATCCACTATTTTTTCCTGATACATTTTGACTACTATGTCATGCAAACAAAACAGGAATGTTTTCAGAAGGCTACACAAGACCTTTGCCACCTCCTTGTATAGATATCAGTTCCACTTGTGTTCTTAAAGGTCAGAGCTTGAGAAAGAAAAATGAAAATAAGATTCAACTGCAATATTTGCACTGTTTCAGGCAGTACAGCTCAAACAGAAAAAAAGCTATCACAAGCCCATTTTAAATAATAATTAAAAAGCCAACAAGAAATTACTATTTCCAACCCCAAATCCTCTTAATCATATCCAAAACTATCAGTGGAGGTAGATGAATTAACAGAACAAAGCCTATAGATTCCTATTCAGATCCCAGTGGTAGTTCCTGGACACATATGCTGAGACACAGCTCCTTTTCCAGGCAGCTCTGTCTAAATGATGATGTTTACTCTTTTCATTTGCACAATGAAGAACTGAAGCAGAGAAAAAACAGCTCACTGCCCAAGAACTCTGTCTGCATCAGTTCTTTTAACATCCTCATCACTGAACTGAGTATCTTTCACTAATTTGTTGACTGGACCACGAAGCAGAAACAGTATTTGTCACCCAGAGAGAGCCTCAGAGCCTGGAAAACAAACCAACATCCTCTGGATCCAGGCTCAGTGCTCCCACCCCGCCCTGAGAACACCTTCATTGCACTTGCCAAGGTAGTGAAATACTGCATTCAGAGAAATTGCTAGTAGAGAACTTGGGAATCCGACTGAAATTTCCCATCATTTGAAAAAGTAGCAGCAGTGAGAGAAAGTAACAGAAGTGTTTCTTTAAGTGACAGGACTGACATTTTGGTGATGTGAAGCCCTTTCACTGCTAGGATTTTGAAGTGCTGATATTTTATCATCAAATTGGAACCCAGCTACTAAGTATCAATAACATGAGAAACTCAGCAGAGAAACAGTGACCCCATTATATGTGAAAGAGCACTGCTATTTTAGCTGAAGAAACATATGCTTTGTCAGCCTGGTAATATATTGCAGGAGTTCTTCTTGGATTCTCCTTAGGAAGAACCCCCACGCAGATTCCTCTGTGAAGCTGCAGGATCAGAGAT
Source organism: Vireo altiloquus (assembly GCA_013396875.1). Lineage (NCBI taxonomy): Eukaryota > Metazoa > Chordata > Aves > Passeriformes > Vireonidae > Vireo > Vireo altiloquus. The sequence continues at coordinate 350,970 of VZRF01011821.1, forward strand.
ACTGGATGAGTCTAGGAAAAGCTGGAGACACAGTTTCAGCTTCCATATGGACTGATAATCCATAACCACATCTAGAACTGCTGAAGACTGCAGATGAAATCCTGGCTCCAGCAAAGTCAACAATTAAATTTGCATTAATTTCATGGGGGCCAAAACCTTTCCACTCAAGCTTTGGCTTTAGAAAACAGTTGATCTAATTGTAAGTATTTCCTACTAGATAAATACGTCAAAACCACATGACAACAAACTGAATTGAGGCAAACCAACCTGATACTTCATATTAGTTCAGACCAAAGATGTGCTTCAGAAGAGCCTGAGGAAGTTACTGCAGCCTGTCCTCCAAAACACCAGGCACATGTGACATGGTGCCTCTCATTCACACTAAACACATACTGCCCTCTAATTTAACATCCAAATGCTTTTTAATGTTCATCAAACTGTTGTCTGTGCTTTTATCACTCAGAAGCTGTAAGACCACCTGTGTAAGAGGACTGAACAATTGAGCTTTGTGTCCTAAGGCAACGATGCTGATCTGCACCATCCACCCTCACAAAACAGCCTCATCTGAGAGAAGTCTTCTGTTGTACTGCACAGTTTGTCCACTTCAACAAGATTTTTTTATCTTTGTCTTTGATTTTTCCTCTCTGTTCTGCTGGTGTTTCAGCATTAGAGGAAGCCATTTCTTTAACATTACAAATGTCTTGGACTGTAATTCACTTTAGGTTCTGCTGCAGTATCACTGAACTCAACTACCAAACAGCCTCATTCGTAAAATCTGACTTCAGAATCCATTATTCTTATTCCTGCCTGCACTGCCAAGAACATTTGACACAGATCTGGGAACAGACCAGATGCAGTGCCTACAGATCTATTTCCTCAAAGAAGAGAGATAACCCTCAAACTCAAAGCAGGACTACCAGTAAAATACATGCAAGAGAGGTGATGAAGAAAACAGAAACACCAGAATAAGGTAAGCGTGTCCAGGCACCATTGCCAAGCTCAGCAGGTATGTTACAGAGCATACCTTCACTTCATCTGGCTTCAAATTGCTCCTTTTGCAGGCAATAAAATTACTGCAGAAATCCCAGGGAATAAACTGAGTTAACACTCCATTAAATACAACAGACTTCCAATCCAAGGTAAGGACGTGCCCAGATTAAGCTACCCCCGTACAAACTGGCCCATGGGTAACATACATCACTTCTACTGACTTATGGTCTGAAAGAAAGAAAGAAAAGAAAAAGCTGAGATGAATTTCTACAAGGTAAGAAAGGATTTGTTCTTTGAAGCATGCTTAAACAGTACAATGTATTCTTCCATAAACATTCTTTCTACAGTTGAATGCACACCCCAAGGGAGAAAGGCTGGAATTTGTTATTTTACATATTTTCTTCTATCAGTAACATGATCTTGCCCCTCATCCCCTTCCCCCAGATTAGGCAGCCTTGATTTTATCCCTTTAGTTTGTTTTGTCAGTATCTGGCTTGGAAAGTGGTACCAGAGAGAAGAGCACTCTTGCTGGGTTGACTTGTTGCCCCTGTTTCTCAAAAGACATGATAATTTAAAATACTTATTTCCAAAATTTTGCCTTTTCTAAATACTTCAATTGCAGTAGTTGTGAGCTCCTTCTAAATCCACTTTCCTTCCAGTGACATTCATATAAAAGACTTCATAAGAAAAATCTTTCTTGGCAGAGCCACTTAAGTCAAATTTAGCTGAAACAGCTCAGCACAAAGGAAGAGGGCAAGAGGGAGAAAGGAAGGCAGGATAGGAAAACACACAGATAAGGGGAACAGCATGAAGCCAGGAGTTGTATTTTGATTGTCATGTATTTAACAACAGCCCTAGGTGCTGAAAAGGAGATAATTCTCTACACTCTGTGCTCCCACATCAATCCAGTGTGCAGCTTCATGAAACTGAGAGCTAAAATGCAAGCACAATACCTCCAGAAAGGAGTTCCTGCTTCTCTTCCTCTCTTCTCTGATCCTCTCGCTCACTTCACAAAAACCCTCCTGCTTGCCAGACTTCTACAGGAGCTCAGCCAGTTCTCAAAATACAGAAAACTTTCAACAAGAACCAAAAGCTGTGTAGGTTTTTAGTATTTTGATGCACTAGTGAAGCTCAGGGCTGGGCAGGCATGTTCCTGGCTGCAGTGAGACCATAGAGAAGCAGCCCCCACCTTGTACACCTGAGAGCTGGTGGGGCTGATCGAGTATGAAGCTGCTGCAGAGGCTTCCAGAACGAAAGCCAGCTCTGCAAAGACATGGTACTGTGCAAATACCAACAGTTGCAAAGCTTCCATTCCAGGGATTTCTGCATTCACAGCTCCTGCTAGCTCCAAGGCAGCCATGCTGATTTTGCCAATCAGCCAACACACAGAGACAGCTTTAGCCAACCAGAAATCTTTATCACAGCCATTCCTTGCTGTCAGAACGATGACCTCAAAGACAAGCAAACTCAGGTCATGTTTTCTGTGCCGTTCTCCTTGTAACACAGGAATTCTCACTGAACCACTTCTACCCTGACCAGCTCCCGAAGCGTGGTAGAGAAAGAATAATGTATCTGCATGAAACAAAGATATAAATCCATTCTAAAAACCCAGATACCAAAACCCTAAGAAACTGCCATCTGCCTAGAAAAAAAAACAGGAAACTGATTTATATTTTCGCATGCAGAAGCTCTGGCTCTGGCCTCCACTGCCTCTACTTTACATTCTCATTCCGAGATACCAAGATGGATCATCAGAGGGCACTGCTTCCCCCAGGAGGAAATTGGTTCTTAAGTGGATAGAGATTTCAGATTCCTGGAAATGCACATTTACCACATAACTGTGAAGTCCTGAAACTAGGGTGCAGCTGGAATTTCATTTTCACAATTGCTGCTTTTCCTCCTCAGAAGCACTTCAAGAATGTATGGAATTTGCAGGTCTGAATTCAAACTTACTGAGGCTGAAAACTCAATCATTTCTATACTCGCAGTAAGTAAACATTAACCTCAAGAATAAAGGCAAATTCTATTCTTGAATCTTCTTCTTCTACCCTTTCCTACATAGTCACAGATTTTCTATGGGGTGAAGACAGAAGGCAATTTTTGACACCTTTATCAAAAAAAAAAAAAGGTAAACAGAATTTGACTCTGTGCATTTATATATGCCTGAGCCACTCACCATTAATGTCAGTAAGCCAAAGGAAAGTTAAACCTTTCCTCCTGCACATCAAGTCCACACATGTGCCTGAAAGCCACATACCACTATACAGCAATTATTCCTTTTGCAGGAGCAGATGCTTTGCCTGGGTAAAAGTAATTTAAGAGAACTGAAATCTTTGGAGGCCAAACGTCAACCCTCTCCATAGCCAGTCCTTAAACACCAGGAACACAGCCTGGAGTGCTGTGTGTACAACCCTCATGCTAAAAGCACCACAGTCCTTTTCAGCAAAGGCCTTAGATTGATTTCCCAGAGCTTTTCACTCTCCCAGACTCAGCCATCCTGCTGGCCTGCATTCTTGATAAACTTCCTGCATCTCTGCCCCCAGTCCAAACAGTTTACTTCTCTTCCACCAGTATTAAAGAAACAAAACCAACCTAGGCAGGAATTTGAAGTGTTATTGAGGAAAAGAAACTTCCTCTGAGAAGAATCAAAATACTGATACAGTTGTTAACATCCATTTTGAAGGGTGATGGGATGAAACAGTGCATTTACAGGCCTCAGATTTCAGCTGGGGATTTCTCTGCAAGTGTCTTGGGCTTAAGCACTATTTCAAATAAATTAGACGAGGGAATTCTCTCTTGATTAACACTATAACAGATTTAATAAAACTAGTACTGCTGATATGAGATAGAAAGAGAAATCCCACAGGGCTATTGCTTCAAAACAAAAACTAGAACTCTCTCCCTGATTTCCAGTCAGTCAGGTATTCAGTGGATGTTACATTGTTCTACTCAATTGAAGGAAACCAGATGGTATCTAGCAGCCAAGGATTTGAACAGGCAGAACTCTTTATACATTAAGGTTTTAGAATCCAATTCTATAAACAAAAAATCACATGAATTTCAATGCACAGACGTATTTCTAGGGAAAAGTGAGAATGCATTCTGCCTTCCAGAGTGTGCATGACCATTCAGTAAACACAATACTTAACAGCTTTAGGAGAGGAACCATTTCATCAACAGGAAGAGACAGCAGAGACCCTTATAGTTATCTTACATCTTAGAATAACTTAGACACACAAACCATTAGTGTTTGCACAGTAAATGGCAAAAAAACCAAACCCCACAGCATAAGAATTACAGGTTTATTAATGAAACCCACAAATCAGTTGGTATAAATGATATGCCTTGTATTATATAATTGATGTGGATACTTCACCACACACCAAAATGGTACCATTCATACAAAATCCAGAGATTTTGCAATTAAGATAGCAAATCATGAATATATATTAAAAAAAAGGGTAAAGTTCAAAACCCCTCAATACTGTGAGCAATGAAGAAGAAAAAAGCAGGAAAGCTCTTCATGGCTCACAAGCAGAAAGATTCTATAGCAGAAGTAAAGGAGAGGCATCAATGTACTCCTGACTCTGAAGGTTTCAACTGAAATGAAGCAGAAGGTTAAAAAGACCCAATTTCAGATTGAAAATGAATCCACATTCCACATTATCAACAGGAACCTGCCTGAGCAAAGAGGAAGTGATCTCTTCCCTCAGGTCCCCCCAACTTCCCTTAGATGGTAATTAATCACCAGTCCAATTGACCAGCTGCAGAGTAAACAGGGGGAACAAACAGGAACAAACAGCACAAGTATTACACTACATTGTCTCAAATTGAGCATGATTTACCACCATCTGCTCCTGGTGCCACAAACAGGACCACAGGTTAGAAAGGAATTAGGTTTTTCTCTTGTTATGAACTCACTGCTGTTTTGCTCTCACTCTCTCCTCCGGGTGTGCACCTGTCTCCAGCTCCAAACCAGCCAGTGTCACATGGCAGCTCATTCTCCTAGGCAGGTTTTCCCTACATTCCTTCTACTTTTAATGTCTTTGCCATTTCAGAATTAGTGTTTTTAAAAAAAATCTCCAAAGCATTCTAAACCTAAATCTAGTCTATCCCAGGAAGAAGACAGCACCAAGCCTGCTGGTATAGCCGGACCAGGCATTAATCTGGCAACCAAAAGCATGAGATGTGACCATAAAAGTAACATAAAGACATGGCTGCTCACAGCAGAGACCTCAGAAAGAGCACCAGTAGAAACAGAAGTCATCCAACCTCCTCCACAGAGCACCTATGCTGAGTACAAATGTCATGAGGCTACAGTTTGCTCCAGTGGCAGCCAGCAGGAGGGAAGAGACAGGATAAAAATGTAGTAGGGAAAAGAAAATCAAATGCCAAGCAGTAGTTATGATACAGAAGGTTCACAAAGAAAATCACTATGATGGTGGGAAAATAGGGAGAATAAAGCAAGACAAGGATGTCAAAAAGTGGCTGAGTGAGAGATATGACATTTTTAAAGTTAGTCAAGTTGGGGAAGGGCCCTGACAACCATTAGACTCTGAAGTTTTCATCACCATAAACTAAATTCCTTTAGCTTTTTCAGAGGAAGACACTTAGGATGGAGAGGGAGAAGAGGCACATTACTTCCTTTCAAAGGTTAATGTGGAGTTGCCAAAATTTGACAAGAGATCAATGTAGTAATAGTTCTTCCATGAAAATGCAGTTAAAATTGAATCAGAATGGATTCAACGTTGAACAATTTTAATGAAGCAAGTGTCAAACAAGCACATCAACTTCTTAAAAACAAAGGAGCTCCAAAGTTTAATTACAAAAACATTGTACAGAAAACTTGGCATCTAAACAATTCCAAACACGTTAATCCAGCAAATGGATTCTGCTTTCATATATTTCTCTTAACATTTCTTTAAGTGACAAAAGCATTTTATTCCGCTCTTCTCCTTGACACCCACTTCATTTTTTTTTCATCAGTCAACACTGAAAACTGTAAACTGAAGTGACACTCTGAAAACACTGGAAAGACAAAATCCATTTTTATAGGGTTAATCAACATAAATAAGAAGCTTCTTAATGAGACAAAACATCATCTGTCACATTATCAGTGAGCAAGATCTCAGTCTTCCCCCAGATGCTTCAAGATGGATAATCCACCCCGCCTCCTTCCATGTGGGAAAAAGCAAAGAGATTTGTCAGCCCCCAGCTAATATCACCTCAAATTTCCTATCCCACAACACTTGCACATTTCTAAGCAGAGATGGATGAGCAGCATCCACGAGCAGATTTCCGTGAGCAGGGCAGCCTGAAGCTGCCTGACCTTACTGACAGATTGGGTATGTTATAGCCTGGAATTGCATCCTACAGGACATGGAATTTCTGGAGTCTTTATGGGATACAACTCCAGGTATTAGGTAGGATGCTACAGACAGAACTGCAGGATTTTGTAAATCAGTTTTGGCTATGCAGTGCATTTTGGCCACTTCAACAGAGAGTCAAACATCACCAGTTCTAAAAAACCAAGATACACACAAGAGATGAAGGTGTAGGTGCTTCTTCTGGAGACATTAATAACCTCTAGGATTTACAACATTCATTACAGAACCCATTAAAAAAGTTCATGGCAGCATCAGCTGGTCTCATCCACACTAAGGAGAGTGGAAGTCAATGCAGCAAACTGAGGTTCCTTTTTGTGAAGTCTTGAAAACAAAACAGGTAACAAGAGAAAGGAGTTTCCTCCCTGAAGGAAGACTTGATTTACATGGAAATCCTTGCTACTCGGCTACAGCAATAATGCCAGGAGTAAGCTGAGACCTGGCATACAAGGTGCTGACCTGAAGATGGCCCCAGGCCAGCATGAAGTCCATGTGTACAGCACAGGAACAGAAGAAACTGCTTTTTAATCTTCAAAATATTTGTCACAGGTACATTAAAGTGATGCTGACAGCATCATACTCCAGTAACGAAAGTAACCTCCAATTCATAACAGAATCTTAACAGGTGCCTTAAGCAGGAGCAAAGAGATTGTCATGTGGAAGCAAGAGCAGTTCAACCACTCCAAAAAACCCAGAGATGTCAAACAAGTGCTGAGCCAAAGTCAGAACCAACAATTCGACAGGAACCAAAGGGCAGTGAAAGTTTTGCATAAGCCAGTGCAGACAATGGGTGCCTTCAGCTCTGCCAGGAGATGTGGTGTAGCTCACCAAGATCAGACTCAAACTTGCAGAGCTCTATTCAATGCATGTGAAAGGCCATTTAGGTCACCTGGAACATAAAATGCAGAATGCTATGGGCTCCATGGGCAGTACTTGAACTGTACAAAAGGTGAGAGCACAAACAAGCTGTAATGCTGAGTTCTGTGGGCTGCTGTGTGGGCCTAGATGCTAATAACCTTCTCTGCTCTAATAATTCATGCAAAATTACATGTCCTGGTTCCAGACATTGCTTCCCAGCACAGTGATTTCAGGAGGGCAGAGGAGGGAAAAAAATGCAATCCCTGTGCCCATTTCTCTTTTTATAGAAAACTGCTTTCCCCATGAAATCGTTCTCTCAAAAAACAAGGCAATAACCTTAAATTAGACTGAACAACGTATCAGAGGAAGGACGAGCTTTAGGGTTTAGTCTAAACCAAAGAATCCCATTTTCCTGCCAAAAAGAACCAATGTTTCACTTTTTATCTTGATTTCCACTGAACTTTGTGATAGTAAAATGCTCCAGCAAACGTTTTGAAGAGACAACAGGAGACCTTCACAGAAGAGCAGGATGCAATGTGCAAGAGAGGTGCTTGAAGAGAGGGGGAGAGAGGAAGTCTGTCTCATGTAGAATCAAGTCACAAAGCATCAACCACAGCCAGTCTCTAGCAGGGAGCAAACTCACATTGAAGGAACTGCAGGCTAACACAAAGAAAACAGGATTCTGCTTAAGAGAAGCTCCTATAAACATAGCAGGAGGCGTAGGACAAGACAGTGCACCAAGGGAAACTCCCTGTCAGAGCAGAGAACACAAGCACTGCTATATGGTACTGCAACAATCAGGGAACAAGGTCAAAAGAAGGAAAGTAAAGTGAAGGAAGGTAACCCCACAGGATAAACATGAAAATAAAAGACACTAGAAGACATTAGGCAATATATCACATCGAAGTTATTACTACAACATATACGCTGACGCCATTTCACAAGCTGAGATTTCATCTCCACAGTCAGCCAGTCCACAGAACGCAGGCACCCTCACACCCAGCAAAGTCCATAAAAAAATGTAGATTGCACAAAAGTTGCATGCTCTTAAACGTTCACACAGAGGACAGTTCCAAATGTTTAGTGGGCGGTGTCCGTGGCTTCTTAAGATCTCTTAATGCATTGATCTGTTTGTCTCCCTGACAAAACACACAGGCAGGGCCCAGGACAAACCTGCCATCCTGCCTCCCACCCTAGTCTTTCCCTCATGGCTTCTTATTCCACACTGGCCAAAAAAATTTTGTAAAGCTTCCCCGGGTCTCGAGACCTGCAGACGAAACAGAAAAATAAGGGTTAGAAGACTACAATCTGCTAGGACTAAACAGGCACCATGACACGATTCTTTGGATGTTTGATCTGAAAACACAACGTCAAGTACAGCAAAGCAGCCTCTACAGACAGAACTAAACTCAGCTGCTGTTTCCATCCAGTGCTAAATAACAAAACCCTTCCTCTTCTTCCCATATACTGTTTGCACAAAGAAGTTTTTTACCATGCAGTACAGAAAAACCAAAATATTCACCAGAATAGTCAAACAGTCCCTAAACATAATGCACTAAGCCACCAAAATCCACCTCAGATCCGTGAAAGAGTTGCTTTCAGAAACTTCATAATACAGTTTTCTGTGGAATTGATTTGTAATGTGTCTCAGCCTCAGACAGACCACTTGGTTGACAGGGATCACATCCAGAATTAATAAACTTCATACGCACATTAAGAAAGGGACACTGATGACGACAGTTTGTTGATACAGTTTATCATGTGCCAGCTGAACCTTTTACTCAAAGCTTCCTTGTTTTCTAGGGAATCCCTACCATTTTCTAGGTTTGCATCCAACAAAACCCAACCTTCCTCCTTCCAAAATTTTGTCTCAAAATATAATCATTGCCAAGTGAAAGTCAGTGTAATTAACAATCCCATTAATCACCTGATCATTATATTCAGTTACATGTATGTCATTATACAGTGAAACTATGTGATTACTAATCACATTTTTAATTGCTTCACACTGTTTTGCTGTTGAAAAGAGGGAAGGCATTGGTGGGAAAATGAAAGAAGGGAAAGGAGTACTATTTTTCAAATAGAGGGTAAAAGGAAGATTTTTAAAGAAAAAATTACTTTTTCTAATTACAGCTAAATCCAGTTTATCCAAGAAAATTGTATTTGCATGTTTAGGAAGACAGAAATTATCCATTCTTCAGGAAAGATGAAGCCACCTGGCAAGAGAGTGAAAGTCTAGATTTTAGTAGCTTCGAGACATGATTTTTCTGGCAAGATGCCTAAAGGACAAATATCCATTTCTGGGCCTGGCACACCCTTCTAATAACTGATGGATGAGAAACTGCTTTCCCTCTTAGTCACCCTGTAAGACCCCCCCTCCCCCAATTCTCTTTCTGAGCCTGAGAACTAATTGAAAACAGTATACAAAAAGGAGGAGGTTGATGAGCTGCTGAAAAATCCCAGACCTGGATCGACAAGCTGTTCCCTTCACAAATAGCAGCAGTAAAGGCACTTCTTTATTCTGCTGGGAGCTCAGTCATCTCTCAGAACTCCAGTCCGTTCCATCTGGCTACCCTCCGGAAGGACAATGATCTCCCAGCTAAAGCCACACTATAATGGGAAATGTGTAATTAACTGTTCTACACAGTATCACAAAAGGTCAGAATCAGAAAGGATGAAAAGCTCTGTCTTCATATTTGCAGATGGCACAAGGCAGCTTTATTTGCATTTCTAAACACTATTCAAGACATGTACAGTAGATCTCTACATAATAAATGCCTGAAGAATGAAGGTATGTACTTTGTTAAAACAGAAATGGCTGCCTAGTGCTGTGCATCATGGGGAAGTGAGGGAGTGAGAGGTGTGGGACATGCAAAGCAGCACAGTAACGCAGAAAGACTGGTATTTACTTCTTTGTTAATTTGTTTTTCCACTCTGTTCTCTATCACAGTTTTCTAAGCTGTTAAACAGCAGCAAAAACACAGAATCATGAGCTCAATAATAATCTATGCACAAGCCACATAAACTTTAGTCTCGGCAAATGTATGTATAGCTTAAACCATTCCTCAGTGTTCCATTTACATGTAAGCCTTCATAATCAGAACAGCTTGACTAGAGGTGCTACAGAGCAGAAGAAGGGTATTTTCAGTTTGTAACAGGATTGAGTTCACCTGTAACCTCTTGAGACAAATAGAAGTTCCCTGTGGCCATCAGTTTTTACAATTACTGCTGAAATTTTCAGATTCACCTCACTCAAGAAAGGAACCTTCTTCTAAATTAGTCACCCTGTTACCATTCTGTCAGAACTCTTACTTTATACAAACACAAAAAGATCTTGGAGCTAAAAGGGAATTTCAGAACCCTTTAATGCCGTGGAATACTTTTAACCCAATTTGACTTTCATGAAAACAACCTGCTCCTGCAGCTTTGAGGAAGAAACCTTTTGGATTGTACAATATGGTGATGAGCACAGGAATCAGCAGCAGAACAGGTGTCAAGAGGCACAGAGCAGACCCCAGGAGAACACCTACCCCGTCACTAACGCTCCAGCCGGTTCACCACGTCCCGCACCGTGGCGATGAGGTTCTCGTTCTCCTGTGGGTTGGCCAGGATAATACTGTGCAGTCTGTTCATGTAGGAATCAATAGTTTCCATCGTGGGGGTTTCCCCACTACCTACAGTGAACACAGTGAAATAAGCCACAAGGTATTTTGATGACCGCAGCAATTCCAAAGAGTTCCCACTATGCTAAGGGGAATTTGTGCCAACGCGTGAGCTGCTACAGGAGGTGATTTTGCCACGCACCACCTCCTGTGACAGATTCTGCAAAACCATGTCCTCCTAACTCCACAAAGTGAGTAGTTCCAAGGATATCAGGACTAATGAAGCATGGTTCTCTTTGATTTGGGTCTCATAGTTGATTATAACAAACTCGTTCAGCTGGGCATTCATAGAATCTAAGTAGATTCCCTGGCAGCTGACAATACAGACACAGCCTTTATTTTAATCAAGGAACTTGCAGGTCCTGTCTATTCTATTTAGTAACATTTTCATAAAACAAGTGAAGGAGGGCCAGGACTGAATGAGTGTCTCACTTTATCAGGAAGAGTAAGAGCAATAAGAAAATAAATGTCACGTTGAAATAAAGCACCGACTCTATACTTTCCCCTGCACGCATTTTAATATTTCATTATCCAAAGCAACAAAAGCTCAGAAACAGCCAAGAGCACAGAAGGACAAGAGCAGAGCACATGTTCTCAGCTCACATCACATGAACAGGAGCAGTTACACTGAACAGTCTCACCTGGCAGCGGGACTCCAGCGAAGCTGCTGGTGAGCGCCTGGCGCAGGCTCTCCAGGTGCTGCTGCAGCACGGTGTTGCGGCTCCGCTCCTGGATCACATCCACCTCCAGCTTCTCCACGGCCGTGCGCATGCTCTCCACGTGCTTCTGCAGGGCAGCGTTCCTCTCCTCAAACTCCATGTTGGACTTGCGCAGCTGCCGCAGCTCCGCCTCACGTGCTGTGAAGAGCAACCCATTCCCACAGAGTCAAAAACTGCTGAAACCTACCTAGGACTGAGGCAGAATGTTCTGGAGTGCTCAACTGATCATTACAAATGGTGCAGTTGTGGTTCATAGATAAAAAGCATCCCATCGTGGAGTGACAATAGCACCTACAGTAGCACTAAAACAGAGTTAATTCCTAGAGAGGGAGACAAACTCGAAAACATTCAAAGCGTGAGAGTGCAAGTGAACAGGGAACTGATCAGGGAGGAAGACTGCAAGAATGAATTCAAATGCAATCAGAATGACAAAGCTAAGCAGCAGTGCTAAGAATCCTGCAAACAGGACACCAGTTACAGAAATCATTTTCTATTGACCGTGAAAAGTATCTGAATCTTAATTCTGTTCAGTCAAGAAAGTCTTCAGTAAATCTGGCAAAAAATACTAAACTCTTGAGACACAGACATGAAAACCCAAGAAAGTAACAGAAAATAATATCAGTATAATCCTCTACATATTGGGGGGAAATAGAAAACTGCTAACCAGCCTGAATCATCATCAGGCTTCTATAGAACAGTAGATACAGCTTGGACTGGCTGGAATAAATATCAGAAACATTCTCAAAAAAGGCTCATTTGGGAAGACAATGCCAGGAAAAACTGCTTTGCAGGCACTGTGTATATACAGAGGTAAGGTAATAGCAGAAACTATACCCAAGTCATTATTTGGGCTGAGATGGGAGAGTGCAAGGACTCTTCAGCTGGACAGCATTTGCCAAGAACTTTGGAAAAGCAAGGAGGAAAGGGTCCTCCAAAAGTTTAGCTTACCTTTACTATGATTCAGGAACTCTTCTGTGAAGATTGGAATATCAAAGACAGATCTCTCCTTTGTATCTGCTTCTTTCTACAAAAGAAAGAGTAATAACATAGCTAAACAGTTTGTTTTCAGGAATTCATTTCACTGTTTTGATCATGAGAATAAAAGGCCAAAACCTGAGGCAGCTAAAAAGCTGTACGGATCAAAGACACTTCCAGCTCCTACCAAGAAAGGCCAAAGGATGTGTTTTAGCTTTTCAAGACATAGCTTTAATCAAACATCATTAAGAAATAACATACACCATACTAAAATACACTTTCACCCTAATGACATTACCTGTGAGAATTATTCAGTTTTAAAAACTATTTGAATGTGTTTATATTTTCCACCATCAACCAACTGACATATTCTGAAACAGTCTTCACAGGAATATCAACTAACAGGAGACAGAGTGAGCAAAATGCACAGTACCTTTCATGGTTCTTGGTCTTTCACCACCAAAGTAAAAAAGCAAAAAAACACTTTTAAATGAGGAAATGCTCTACAACTTCGTAAAAAAATTGTACAAAGTGTGATTTAACTCAAGACAAAAACCCTCTACTATAACATACTTCAGTCACCACTTCTAAATCAACAGGAATGAATGCTTGTTTTAGCATCTGAATCGTTACAGACAAAGCCAATGCAAATTTGGTTTGATAAGCTGCAGCAACTACAATCAACCTGTAACTTAACACAGAAACAAAGTTAAGCAGGAAAGAGTGTCTGTGGAGAACAAAAGCTTTTCAAAACTCTCAAACACCAGGGTTGACAATGTGCCACAAACTCAACATGCAGAAGTGCAGTGTTATACCTGACTGGTGTCCTCCAGCAGACACCCTAAATGTTTGACAGCTGATAAGGGAATTCTGGCCCCTGAGTTCAGAGTATCACGTTGGTGCCTGCCACACAGAGGGGCTACAGGGGTGACCTGCATGCCGTCTGTCTACCAAGACAGACAAGACTAGATGGAACTACAGTTGCCCTGCCTTTACCTAAGGAGACAGATTATCCATTGATTACTTTTAAAGGTAAGCTGACTTTTATTGCCTGGCACAACTACAGCTGAGCAGCTCTGTATTTACTGAGTGAGAACTCAAATCTCATTTAGCCTGAATCACCTGAAGACACACCAGAAACAGGCAAGGCTGGAGGGAAGGGTAACAAACCTTCCCAGCTCTGTAAGGCACAGTAGGGTTTATCTGGGGTTCACAATCACATGTGCTTTCCACTCGAGTTTTTGTATGTGCTGCTACAGGGCAAACGTCTCAAGAGTATATTTAGAAAGAGAAGTCATACACAGAAGTGTGAATAATGCATTAATTTTGTCTGAATGCTGCCTAGATGGCTAAGAATTAATTTCACCCTAAAATCTAGGATCTCGATATTAATGTGCACTACGAACTGTTGGCAGTTCTGAAGCTTGGTTGAACACTTACAGAACATCCATCTTGAACATTCTAATTCATGCTCACCATTACTACCTGTGTGCAAAGAGCCACTGGCCTGAATCATCACTGGCTCCTACAGAACAGATTGTGGAGGAGAAAGTACTGCAAGGAGAATAAGGTATTCTCTTTGCAGCCCTAGGATATCGATTCTTCAGGTAAAAACCAAAAGATATTAAGGACTTTAGATGTAACTGTCCAGCTTCCAAAAGGCAAGAAATTCTACTAAGCAGAAGAGTGATCATTAAAACCATCAGCACTCTCCCATTACAAAATACATTACCCAGCACATAAAAGATCCTCCTGAGAACCCTGAAGTACTTAAGCCACTCTGAGGTTCACTGACGATTAAAATCATAAGGCTTTGATTACCTCCTATTGAAAAGGACCCAGTCTGTTCAGTTCATGTATCATTTAGTCATCTCTCAAACCAAAAGAGAATCAAAACTGTTTCTATCATTTACCCTAAATAAGACTGAAATGCTTCAAGAGTCAACAATCTCATCTGGTTATTAAGGTAGAACTTTGAAGATTCTGCAGCGAATCAGATTTGAAGTCCATAGAGACTTGGTAAAGTATGGTAATGAGATAGCTGAGATTTTGGGGGGTTTTAAACTCACTCCTCCTGCTACAGTCAGGCTGCAGACAACAGAAGGAACAGATATAATAAATATACTACTCCATTAAATGTTCTCAGAGTAGGGACCACCAGCCAAGCCCTGCTCTCCTCAACCTGCGTGAATAAATCTTTGAAAGCTTTCCACTAACAAGTGTAACTGAGTGCACGATGCCAGACCTACTCAGAATCAAGCAGCTTGAGAAAAGAAACAATAACAGAACAACAGAGAACAATTATTCAGGGGTTTAGTCACTGCTGATGACAATAGTTCTAATGTACATTGCTATATGTCACATTTACGAAACTAGAATTTGAAGGAAGAAAAACATTCATGCCCATAGATGAGCTCATGGGACAGTGTGTGCATGTTTTTCAAGGCAGTATCTATTAAAAATTCTCACTCATCCTTTGGCTATACTTTATTATAATTAGTATTTGAATTGCCCATCACAAAACTCTTTAGTGGTCAACTCAATATACAATACTTAAAATTACTCCAACACCAAATCGCAGAAACTACATCATCAACACTTAAGTGGAGCAAGGGAAAGAAAAAATGTTTCTTTGACCTTATTTTCTTACATTCTCTCAAAAAATAACTTCCTCATCTTCTACCTACTAATCGCAAACACAGCAACAAAAGTCAGTGCAGACAGGAGAAAGCAGCAAGATGACAAAAAGCTTCAGCCTCACTTCCAGTAACAACTTGAGTAGACACTTCTAAAAGCAATCTAAGTTTCTCTGCTTTTTCCCCACCTATACAGGATAATAATACTTGATTTCCCCACACAAAAGATGTGAAAGCACATCAGGTGATAAGCACGTGGGATTTTATAAATATAAAGGTGAAAAACATCAAGTAGTCAAAGGCACAGTTTCAGAGTAGGATGTCTGACTGACAGGCTGATGTTCAGCTGTATCTGATGAAGCTCAGAAGTCCCACAGGGTGAGGAGAACTCTTTTTAAACTGCATTTATGATGTGAAAGATCAGCAATGATAACTTGAATTAGAAGGGTAAGAGGGAAGACTCTAAATCTGTAGTTTGTCACCTGTATAACAAGTGTTATGCAACAGTCACAGTCAGCCTAGAACTTGAATCCTTCAGTTTTTGTACAATAAAGACAAACTTGGATTCAGTGACTGTAGAATCAGAAAACCTGGGGACCAAGTACTTCTAAGGAACAATCTCACTGCAAGCACTTCCTTTAGGAGTTAATAAAAGGCATATAAAAAACATGCTACCAAAACATTTTCCTGAAAGTGAAACTCACTTTCCTTCAAGTAGACAAGACCAGTAGTTGCCTCTCAGCAGTGCTCAGCCTTGTCACTACTGTAATGAACACATTAGAAGGCAGCTGGATTGCTTTCCCAAGGCAAAAAACCTCACAAAGAAAAACAGATCTTTCAGAAAGCCCTACTGCTTACAAGTGAAGAGGCTGTGTATAAACAAGATTTTTTCATTGCTCTTTGTTTGCAATTTATTGGTAACCACGTAAGAGGCTCTGTGGCCCTAGGTAATACAACTGGAGAAAGCTGCAGCATTTCAAGGGGAGAGAGACCACAGCCAGGACACACAAGATTTGTGGTAAGATGACTGTGGTTGATGAGCTCTATCTCCAGACATCACCACTCTTTTCCAATATTTACATATGCAGAGGGATAGGGAGGGAAGGAGCAGGTTTAAGTCAGAGATTTTTATATTATTTGGTTGCTTTACCCATTTTCTTCTCAAGGAAGCCACAAGCAGGTCTGTTACTGTAGAAAGTCAGTACCATGAAAACAGCCACCCAAAGGTGCTCACCTGGCAGGTTTATTGAGGTCTCACACTATTTTTTTTCTTAACATTGCATTACAAAACAGATCTATGTTTTAAGTGTACCCTCTGTCCATTTCATCTCACATCATTTGTACCTGCCCAAGCCTTACCCAATTTAGTTTTGTCATACTAATGAGTGTAAGAATACTCAGTTGTTTCTAACTTTTCAAAACCTGCATTAGGAAGAGAAAGAATTCACACTCAAGTTGTGATAAACTGGGTTTTGACTACATTAAAAGGTTTTTTTTCACCTGGAAGTCCACCCACTGATGTAAGTATAGAACAAAGAGGTTTACCTCATGATCATGAGCTGGCTGTCTTGCTCCATCTGAAAAAGAAAACAAACAAGAAGTCTCTCAAAATAAACAAAATGTGAGAAACCAACCAAAGAATTAAAGCAGTTACACAACCATAATGACACAATTCTAGGCAGACTTGTGCAGCTCTCCTAATAAGTCACAGAGAAGCTGTGTCTAACTTTGATGCTCTTAACACACATCCTCCAAGGCAATCTAGATACAGTTAAATTCACATGAGTCTAATTCC
This sequence comes from Vireo altiloquus, assembly GCA_013396875.1. NCBI lineage: Eukaryota > Metazoa > Chordata > Aves > Passeriformes > Vireonidae > Vireo > Vireo altiloquus. Next base: position 367,989 of record VZRF01011821.1, read on the forward strand.
CTTTACACACAGCTGATGTAAATGCCATAGAAAGAACACATTCACTTTTTAACAAGCCTTTAAATCAAAGGCTTTAAAGGAGTGTCAGCCTACATGACTGCCTGGCAATCTTCTGTTGTTCTAGCTAGGCACATATTTTGTCCCATTCAATACCTTGTCTGTGTGATTTGCCTTTTTGTCTGTCCTGAGCTTTTCTGCTAAAGACTTTGTAGGCTTCAGTCTTCTGATACTGCTCCAGCTCCCGCATGTAACGCTCCTTATCTCTGTCTGCTTCATCAAGGTATCGCTGAAACAAAAAAGTCCAAGAGTTTCAGGGAGTTCCCTCCCCTTCAGGAGGAAGGGAAGAAAAACAACTTGTCAGATGAAGTGCTGATCCATTTCACCTATGCAAACAGGAAAGGAGTGAAGGAACAATGAGATGCAAAGACTTAAGATCTCTGGATAAAATTATTGTATTCTGGTGTCCCATTTTTCTCTCACTTTTTTATAATAACTAATCTGTTAACATTTTTTTGTTAGGCCTAGGACTAACTTGCTAGTAAGCTACTCTACTCAACTGAATGTTACCTACACTACAGACCAAACACTTCAGAATTCCTGTTCTGTGGCCAGGATTAAGTGCTGCCAAACAAGAATATCTTATCAGCTGATGCTTTATGGTTCAGATCTGTAACAGTGGGGTTCCAAATAAACTCTTGTTTTTATGTCCCACAGACGAAAAAGCACCACCACACACTTGGCATATCTGAGAGGTGAACAAAACATCATGGCTATTGCAAAGAGCAGCATAGAAGAGCCTGGTTTTAATAGATAAAATCTATCTGCATTTTGGTTAGTAGAAACCTTTTTTATTAGCCTGAAGGTATTTCACACATCTGCATGACAGAATGAGCTTAGCTGGAGAATTCTTTAGGGGAACTGATGAACCGAAAAACATTTAATGAATGGTCACAATGCTTACTAATGGGATTCTTTCAAGAAAAAAGTTGCTTTCCCAATTTTTTCTCCAAATGAGTTTAAAATTCAGTGAATGTAAGAATTAAACCAGAGTGAACCTTAGTCACCTTGTATTGTCACTGTCATCATGACCATACATAGAAGTTATGATTTCCTTACATTTGCAACACAGTTTTGACCCTGCCGATGAGAGTGTTAACAATCTGGACTGGGGTGCAAATTTGGTGATGTGGGGTTGGCATTGCTTTTGGACATGTTATTGGTCTGTAAGATATTAATTCTTCTTTTCCATCTCCAGCAATGTGTTGCTGAAAGGGCTCAGCAGTCTCCCCTTGAATGGCTCTGAGTTAGAAGCTTACAGCTTTACTCAAGGATAGATTCCCTGGGGATTGAAAAAGCAGCATACAGAACAGAGATTTGAACTCAATTTCCTTTTTCTTAGGTTAAAAATCTACCTCAAACATGATAAGAATATGTTAAAATGCAGGGGACAGAGAGGCAGAATGTCTTTTTCCCTTCTCTCCCAGTAGACATTTTCATCAGAAATATGTTTCCACAAGACATCTTCTCCATGGATGTAAATTTCCAACCTTACATAAGAGTAATCCTGACTTTTCTCTAAGCAACATCCTTCTCTCTATCCCTGCCACCAAATCAACTGCTTTGCCTTGCCACACATTTTCCATTATGGTTAAATCACAGTGCCTATGCACCATTTTACATCATCTCTAAGTTGTACTCTACAAGCTTAGTAAAAAGCAACAGAAGGAAATCTTGGTTTTTTGCATCATCCCATTTTTCATTTTACCCCTGAAGTATTTTTCAAAGTTCAAATATCAAGATTAAATTCATATAAGAGCATTCAGTGGCAGTGTGATTTAAAAACTGCTTTGCAGTAATCTCCAACTGGCAATCAGGTGTGGACAGTAAGACACCCATTAGCAATTAATTAGCAATTAACAAGGTCCACTCCAGAAGGCCCTAAAAAACCATCCCAAACATGGCCTTGAGCTTCTTTCACTTATCAGACAGTGCAGAAGGCCACAGGACTCCCAATTAAGAGACATCATATCCCAAGACTTTGACCTTACAAGTCTCAGCTCTGTCTGGGTTGGTACGGCAGAGTTACATCCAGATGGATCACACAAACTATGGGATGTCTCCTTAGAGCAATGCCTCCATTCTGGATGTATTCTTGCATCACCTATAGGATACAGTTCTCCTCAGGTCACACCTGGAGGAGCTGCTATGGCCCTAGCAGGGTTCATCATTCGAACATGTGCCCCTTATTTTGAAATCTCCTCCCAAACACGATTTCAGCCAAAGGCCTGTGCTACCTTCCTCACTGAACAAGAGCCCCACGTAACAGTGAGCACACCCAAGCCCAGGGGAGTGTGGTGGTACCCGTTTCTCCTCAGGAGGCAGTTTGCTCCACTCGTTGCCCAGCATCCTGGTGATCTCTGGGAAGGGCACTTCAGGCCTCTTGGCTCGCAGCTGCTCCCTGCGCTCGTTCATGAAGCGCACGTAGCCCGTCAGGGGAGATTTGGGGGCATTGCTGTCCCGGAGGGGTTTCTTCCTCTTCCTCCCTTTGGCCCAGCCTCCTCGTTTGGTTCTCTGCTGCTGCAAAATGAAAACAGAGGACAATTCAGCCTAAGTGAAAATAAGCACATCTGGAAGGAATAAACAATTTCATCAGAAGTACACTGCTGCAAATACCTCCTCTCCATGCATGCAGGTTTCAAACCTTATTTTAGAGCTACCTCGACTTTTGTCTAAACAAAGGCAAACAAGTCTCATTGTTAAAAGCAGTTTACAGTTTCATCTAATCCACCGGGACAACAAAAAAACATTGGCAACAACCTCTGATTGTAAAATCACAAGGACTGATAATCCTCAACATGATCATCTTAACTAATGCAACTGCAAATATTTTTTTATTACTTGTTTGCTTGGTTTTGGTTATTTTCACCCTTACATACCCTCCCACCAAAGTAATTTACTTCAATAGATTTTTTGGAGAGATTTTGTGCATTAATTAATAATTGCTAAGTGGTTATTTTGCACCTTCCAGATCTTTGTCCTTCAGGCACAATGTGCCCAAAATGTGGGTGTAAGGACACTATACAGGCTTTTTTACTCTCATCTGTTAACTAGATTGTCTTTCCCACTAATCACCTCCAATGGAGCAACAAACAAACTCCGAAGGAGGGAATACTGTAAGATGTGCCTGGGGCACACTGTGAGTTCACAGGAATAACATCATTATCACTCATCCTCTTGGCTTCAAACTATTTCTACAGCAATCTGTGGACACCACTATTTTCTAATGCTATGTACACACGACTATTTTCAGTACTTCTAATGTCTCCCCAGATCAACATGTTCCAACCAAACGAGGAGGCTGGGCAAAGGGAAAAAGAGGAAGAAACCCCATCGTGTTACTGCTTGTTTTCCTCCTGGAATTTTATTACTTGATTAAAAAAGGACCTCACAGCTGAAAACAAACTACAAGGAGAAATATCAAATGCATCTATCAAAAAAACCTCCCAAAAACACTTCCTAGTCAAACTTGAGGTCCTTCATGACCTCAATCATGTGCTGGATGGTACACAAGGTATAGTCTAAAGCAGTAAAAGCATCATGGTTTTAAAGACATCAGTTACTACAATGGTCTCACTTTGCTGGCTCACAAGTGAGAAAATAACTTGTGGCAGTTGAACATTCAGTCCTGAATGCAGCACCAGCCTGTGGCCCTCTGGCTAAGCTGAGACCCATGTGCTGCTCTGCACATTCCAACTGCCAGCTATCTGTGTGCAGCTGTGCAACACAGGAGAAAATTAGGGAATCAGAAGATGGAAATGGCAAATGGATATAAATTTGTGATCCTATTAAAAAAAAATCTGAGCAGGTAAGACAAATATAATGACAAAATTCCATGCCTTTGCTTCATTGAAAAGTTACTATTATTTCATCTCACCTCCTCCTCAGGCTTCTGCTCAGTGGTTTCAGCAGCATTAGAAGACTCATTTTGCAGCTGCTGAGCCTGTGACAGGTCCTCCACCAAATCTGGGTTATTCACGGGCTGTGAAGTTCCACCACTGAATGAACTCTCCGAATTAGCTAATCTGAAAAAGCACAGAAGAGAAGAACAAAAAATTTAATCATCATTCCTATATCACTTCCTCCCTAATCTTCTAAAACATGCAAAAATGTTGCAAATATATTCATTCTCACATTAGCAAGAAAAAAGGGGATTTAGTAGTGATTTTTGAAGAACTGGCTGTTCCATCCAAGCAACCACCATAACTACCACAGTGCCTATGGACTTTCAGACCCAGTTTGATTTTTAAAGTGGTATTTTGTTTCAGTTTTAGTGAAGCATTTGATTACACAGCTTTCAGGCAAGTGTATGTTTGGATCAGAAACCAGACAGCATGAATCTACCCTTCTTCAAAAATACCATAAGGAATTTGACATTACAAGTTTCATCATCAAGCAAGATACACCTTTCTGGATGTGTTCAATATATTTCTCCCCAAATACATTTAGAGGTCTGCGGTTGTGTGTGATCTTGGATCGAACTTCAGTCCACACAATCCCCTGTTCATACACGTGGGTATTTAAACACAAACATGACTAGCTCCCAACAGCCTCCAGAATGGTCATTATTTAATTTTGCTGCAAGAGCTGTATCTACCTTAGTCCAAAAAAGGGCGAGATGTCTGGAGGCAAAAAAGAAAAGCAAGCGTGTAGAAATACTTCTGAAGGTAGACTGACAGTGATGAACACACATTCTGGGGGCAACAACCCCCTGGACATTCTCAGCACTGTGCTCAGTGGGCAAATTAATATAAGATTTTTGGACTAATCTCAGATTCTAAACCCTTCTTGAGGCTAAAGATTACTTGGTCATACCCAATTACATTCATGAAAACTCCTTTAACAGCAGGGTATGCTTCAAGTCTCCTCTGCTCATTTATTCCAGTCTAAAGCTACTCATGTCTAAGGCAAATTTTAAATATTCAAAATAACTGTTCCTATCGATGTAGAATACAGCTATAAAATTTGATATATATTAACAGAATTGTTATTTGAATGCCCATGGGAATATCTGTCTTCAGAGAGAACATACTTTCATTATTCACTACAATCAGCAATTGTGACATAATTACTGGTAAAGACACAAGGGCTAGCGAGATCCACACCTGACTTTGAGACACCAGATTGAGTTCATATTACTGACAATTAGAGAGGGGGCAAGGGAACAACGCAGACACTCTCCCATAAGTTAATTATATTTGGTATGTGTCAGAAAGAATAGGAACAACACAGCTCTGGATACACTGTTAGGGTTTGAAGAGTATTTTCCTCTCCATTCCCCCTTAGCAGGGAAGCTCTCTGAATTGCACCTACAGGAAAAACTTCATGTGATGCAGCCATTTGCAGCAAACACCAATGAAAGCTCAGCCAAAACACCAAGATCTCTTAAACACAAGCCTAATTAGAACATGGACCTAACTTGGAAGCAACAAGTTTCAAGTTCGAGATAAGTGAATCCACATTCATTTGAAGTGAAAGTGTCCACATTCATTTTTACAGGGCTTTACCTGACTGCAAAATCTGAATTTTACTGCTTGGTGCTTTGCAAAACAGAAAAGAAGCTTCACTTATCAAAATGCAGCAAGAATATCATATATTCTTAAAAGAAAGCTTCTTTTGGCATTGTGATTTTAAGAGGCCATTGCTGCAGTTTGTAAAAGCAGAGTCAGACTGACAACAACGAGACATCAGTCTCAGTGATCAGCTTCAGAGATCAGTGATGAACAGTATAGCTTTAATTGAAAGGATTTACTTAGCAGGGACCACTATGGCAAACAGATGCTTCCTCCTTCTCTGTCCCCATAATGTCACTTGTCTTAAGACTAAAATCCTAAGGATTTACCTTTCAAAGGTAAGAGATACTAAAGAACAGTTTGTGACCACTTCCATCAGTTCAGAAGAGTTCTGGTTTCTCCTAAACAGAGTCCTGGGATCTTCTATCAAGGCCAAGAGAACGTTGCAAGATTGAATTTTGTCGTGTTTATTTCTCTTTATAAACATTACTGAGACTGCCCTCCTTCCACTGAAACAATTTCCCTGACGAGTACAGAGACAGTATCTGCCAGCCAAAGGTGAGAAAGGAGTTGCTTACCCAGTTACATTAATTTCACTACCTTCCTTAGATCCATCCTCATCTGTAAAAAGCGGAGGAAGATTGGAGCCAGCTACCAAGTTCTCCATACCTCTGGGGAAAAAAAATACAGGTAAAAAAGGTTAAGTTAACAATGTCATTGTTTCCCTTCAGCAGCACTTCAATTCAAACATCAGAACATAACACAGATTTTTTACCCCATGAACCATTTGGCCAGTCATAGCTGACTGGCTTCAGGACAGATCCTGTGGGCAGATGTGCTTAAGGTCAGAGAACAAATCCTGTAAATGACATTTCAGTTCCAGGTTTCCATTTTACCTGAGCCCTGTGCCAATGCCACAGTGCTGCTGGAAATCCCTGCAGTTCTATTTTATCCCTCAAGACAAATCTTCATTCACCATACTCAGCACACAGCCACTACAAACCAGGGACTGATACAGCTCTGGGGACTCAGCCTTAGTTAGAGCTGGGGCACAGCTGGAGACTGACCAGCAAAGGGCTTCCAGGATGCTCAGGGACCTACAGCACCTGGCCTGATAAGGAATGGTGAGGGAATGGGCTTGCCAGTCTGGAAGAGGGGACCAAGGGCCATTCTAATAGGGCCTAAAGCTACTGGATGGCAGTGGCAGAGACAACAGAACCAAATTCTCACCAGTAGTATTGGCTTTGGAGGTTCAGGCTGGACACCAGGAAGTGTTCCCAGAGAGGTGGAGTCTATCCTGGCAGGTTTTAAATGCTAAAAGCTGTAACTGACCTAAACTACTGCTGGCAATAGTCCTGCTCTGAGTGGGAGGCTGGACTAAGATGACCTCCCTCCAGATGTCCCTTCCGAGCCACATCTGCAGCTCTATGAATCAGAACTCCACATTATGGGTTTTTTTTAAATACTAGCATCTCTGTCAGGAAAAGAAAGACAAATAATACAATGCTGCTAGGAAAGTAGTGAGATACTCTGGTGAAAAAAAATTATTTTAATCCTTAAAGAAGGCAGCGCAAACAATTCTTCCTCACACATAGAAAAGAATCTACACACACAGAAAAGAAACTACATCAAGGATGGGACTTTATGTATCACAAGAAATCTGAAAATTCAACTGATTTGAAAATTAAGCTCTTCAGTGATGCCCAGGAAGCTAAGCACAGCTTCTAAATACACAACATAAATCGCTTTACGCACTTATCGACCAAGAGTGAAATTAAGTTCTGCTTCATGTTACACAGTATTCATCAGTCAAAAATCCTAAATTATGATTTTCAAAAAAGGAAGCCTAAGCAATTATGCCCATTGTGACCTTCTCAGCAGGTCCAGATCTGTCTGCTCACATCTGGCTCAAGCTTGCTTTCAAACTGCAGGGAGGCAGCTGGACACCAACCTTAACAACATATAAACAGAAGACAAACACAGGAAGCTGGGAGGACATACACTTTTTTTATTTAACCCATATGTTTTAGATAGTAACTCTTTCAGATGATGCCGACCCACATCCTAAAGAAAAAGTAATATCAGTGAATTTACAATGGCTTCTAATCAGTTCCAGAGAGCAAGAAGACAAAACTGTTCCCCTAAAGCTCACTGAGAGCAGATGGGAACCTACACAATTCTTTCAGCCCCATTTCTCAGGGATAACCCTCCCATACCTTTGCTCCAAAATCACTATCCACTTCCTTTCAACCCCACTGCAGAGCTACATGTTTACTGAAACACATTTGACTAAATTCAAGGCAAAAGAAACAATGTACACTTATTTTTTTAATGGCTCACACATATCCCTTTTTGCATTTTTTAACTATGTCTACCCAAAACAAAAGTGGAACTGCTGTTAAACTCTAAACCCTACCAGCCCTACATTTCAATGCAAGGAAGCATCTCCTCCAAATAAAACTAATTTAAACTGGAGCAGCTCTGAGTTCACTGTACTGTTACACTACTAGTTGTGTTGGCTCAAGAAAGCAACCAGCTAAGCTGGAATAGAGAGACTGATCTATTCATTAACAGCAGTATTTGATGAGATTTCAAAGGTCCAACTAACACATACATTAGCATTAAACTAGTTAAACTTCTTTATGAGCCTAGAGAAGATGCTACATTATCAAAAATGTGGCTGAATTTATCGTTTTCTTTCCCTCTCTTCCCTCATCAATCATGACTCCATGATACAGAAAGTGGACAACAGTATCCTGTAACTCTCAGTTTAAGTTTTTCAGTTGGAAACTTGGTTGCATGCCATAGAGATCACACTTGTACAAAATTGTACAGAGAGAACCAGCATGGTCTGACAGAACTACTCAGGAAATGAAAGAAAAACCTTTACAGCACAAAGGTCTAAGTGCTATTACACACATCAACACACACAGAAGGATCAAACAGTGGGTAATTAAACACCATTCAAAACCAGAATATGGTTTAAATAAACTTTCTTAATTTCTTCTCGCATTACCTTTTGTAGGCCATGATATATAATTATTATTCTAGTAGTAAAGATAAACTCACTCAGTTACATTTTGCATAGACTGAAAGTTACCGTATGATCAAATTTCTAATCACATTTGTACAGCAGAGAAGAAAACTTAAAAGCAGGTAGCTTTAAAATGAGGGTGAGAACAAATCCACGACCAGAGCTAGACAGAACAACTCACTTTTCCACAACATTACTACAGCTGCACTGTTAACAGCACTACTGCAGGGCAGCACATGTAAGGACATGACAAACTTCAACAGCCTTTTACACATGCTAGAAATGAAGGGTAAAATTTACCACAGTCAATCTTTTCTTCAAAGAATCAGAAACAGCAAAAACACCATTTGAAATGTGCCAACAGTTTTATCTAGCACACCACCTCAGCATGGCACAGCTGCATTCTTATTTGGCAGGAGCCAACTGAAGTGAGAGCAACAGGAGCTCGTGGCCACACTGTCCCAAGCCACAGGCAGTCCTTCTTCTCCCCCACCGGGCACTCCTGCAAGGGAGGTCTCTTCCAGAGCCTAGGCAAAGCAATCACTGCACTGCCCAAAGTGTTCACAGCCTCCACAAAACGTGAGCTGCTCTGCCTGTGTAGGCATTCCCAGCCCAGGGAATGACAGTGGGAGGCTGGGCTGGGCTCTGCAGTGTCTGCACAGCTCTGGTCACCTCAGAAGTCACTGACAAATGCAGACTGACTTCCTTCTCATCCCAAGGCCAGCTCGAGTCTCAAAATGCCCCTGAACACTGGGAAAAGGGTGAACAGCCCTTTAAAATGTTGCCTTTTCAATGGCTATATTACAACAGATAATCTTAAGAATTTTAAAAAAATTACTAAACTCTTTAGTCCTCCAATTACAAAATAAAATTATAAGTACGTATTATTTATTACAGTTAAGCATATTTAAATGTGAAGTCAGCATCAGAAATCCAACGTGCAGGCTGATTATAAAACACTGCAGGAGTTCCAATTACCTCATTGCCAGCTCTAGTTTTAGAAACGTTACTGCTGAGTGGAGAATTTTTCTCCTGAAGTCTCATCCCCCTTTGCCAGAGTAAATAAGTCCAAATTTTACCATTCAGAGGATAACAGATTAAAAAAGAAAAAAATCTGCTACATCATAGAAGAGCCACAGATATTCCTTATCTCAGTATCCAAGCACTTCAGAATGCAAATAATCTAAATTCAGATGATTTATTGAGAAAAACCCAAAGGACCATCACTTCCTCTGCCTTTTCACATGTAGCCAGAAGATCAGAAACAAAACTGAAGCAAGTCCATCTTCTATTAAAACCACAATGCTTTTGGAGCTGTCAGAGGAAGTTCAGATTCCCTCTGGGAGACCATTTTCTTCCATCAAGCTGAGCAGAAGCATGTTATCCAACACACTTGGCTGCAAAAAATCAGATTTGACTTTTTCCCTACAGGCAACTCATTAGACAAAGGTCTTTGTGACTAGGAAAATTGCAAGCTCAACCTAATGGGACGAAGGTTTTTCTGTCAAACCAGAAAACATATACCAGAGAACAGCCAACTGCTTTTATTTTTACTTCTTGCCAGTAAAAACAAAGAAACACTACAGATCAAAATAGAGACTTGCAGGAAAAAATTCCAGAGTTCCACTGCATTTCCAAGCAGCTGAAGGAAAGAAGGGAAAGATGTAAAGCTTAGGTTTATGCTTAGTTTAATTGGATCTTTGCAGCAAACACTAACAAAGCTATTCATATTCTGACCTTAGAACCAGCTGTCAAACATCTGCTAACACATATTTTGAATTGAACAAGTGTTCAATTCTGCATTCTGCTCTTAGATATATAAAAGCTTTAGGACGAAACACATACAAGACATACATATAAACACACACACACAAATACATATATATAATATCCCTGGATAGCTAAAAGCAGGAACTGTGGTCACCTCTGGTATCCAGAGGGAAGGCTTTGCTATCCAGCCCTTCACTAGGATTAGGATACCCATGGATTAGGATAGTTCATTTTATTTGGAATTAACTTTGTTCATGATAGCATGAGTTGCCATTTAAATTAATACTATTAACACATACAATTCTGCAAAATAATTTAATTGTCATGTTAAAGATCTCCCATGAGAAAATAGAAAGCATTCAGATCACAAAAACTGAGTCTCAAAATAAAACCTGAGAATTTTTTATTTTTCATTAATCACTCTACCTGAAGTAAGTCCAACAGATGACTACCAGGGTTTTGTAATCTGCCCATAAAAACGTCTTCTGAATTTCCATTTACTCTAGGCAATTTATTCTACTTCTTCACCTGCTCTGCCATTTGAAAATTTCTCTGGGATCTGAGGACCTCATACTTCACAGGACCAAGTTTTCCAACAGCTCCTTGCACATTAAAAAGGTAAAAGGGCTACCCCATAAAACCCCACAACCACAGCGACCTAGCGTCACAAACTGGAGCACAAGCTTGTCAAAGCACAGCGCCTACAACTCACCCCAGACCTCAGCAGAGCCTGCTGACTCCCCCAGCAGTGAGCAGATGGCTCCTTCCCTTCAAAACTGAGCTTCCATTCCTCTGATCATTGATGTCTGTAAGACTCAATCGCTCACTGTTTGTGCAATGCAAACATAAAAGTGCCATGAGCAAAGCAGTTTATTAAAAAATGTAAATGAACAGACTCAAGTTTTTCATGGTGTTTACCCAGTTCAAACATTTACCAGCATCACACAAATGAAACAAGAAACAGTATTAATTAATGCTTGAGGAGCACTTTGATTTAAAATACCAAACAAGTATTCTGAACTAGAGATAACTGAATTTCAAGGAACCCTGATAGCGACCAGCCACAGAAATGCAAAGTTACATATTTGAAAATAAAATAATTGAAGACTGCGTACACCTGATGAGATTGAAAAGTTGTTTTAAAGCTATTTTAGCACTTTTGTTCTCCCTCAAAGCTTTATTTATCACAGAAAGGATTACAGCAGATACTCCAAGCTCACTTATACTCTGTGAGAGGAAACTCCAGCTATTGCCACAGAATACACACTGGAATTTTTCATGCACATAGCCACTAAAACAAGTCATCATGGCCGTTTTACAGAATATGGGGTCAAATACTTCGGATGTGAGATTACTGAGAAAGAGATTGAGTATATACTTAAAAGAATGACTCACCACAGGCATCATGGCCCAACACAAAAGCATCTACTCTGACCTCAAAAGCCACAAAGACAGCATGGAACTGGATATTTTAAATGCACTGATATGGGGACAGGGACAAAGGTTAGAGGAAATGAAGTGTGGGAAGAGTCAGTGATTCTCACACAAAACAAGCAACTCATTCTGTTTTCAGAGAAGATCCATCTTTAGAAAAAAAATATGACATGTCAGCTTCCAGACATTTTTGTTCTTATTTTCTTGCTGTTGCCATGCATTATCCCAACATAAAGCAAATGAGTTTCAGTACTCAAACCCGTCACGTAGAAGAAATCACAATTTTTAGATAGCCTTAAATGTGCAAAATTACAGGCATATAAATCTGAACAACAGAACTGCTGTTAGCAAATCCTTTCTAATAGCAAGAATAGAGAAGAACTGGGTTGGGCTTTTTGTTTCTAATCTGGTCTTAAAACTCTCTGGTAATAGTTTAATATCTATCAGAAATAAAAGTTTGGAGGTATATTGCACAAAGTGTACCAAAATCCCTTTTCAGCCAAGGCTCTACTTGCAGTCCCACATGGTACCACTGGCATCACAGGATAAAAATTGTAAAGACCTTGGAAACACATTGATGGAAAAACTAATAAGGAAAGTGAGCACAAAAGAACAGACAAGAGGTTCAAGCAAGTATCAATACATCAGTGGACACTGCTTACAAAACCTTGTCTGGATTCCTGAAAAGAAACAGAAAAGACAGCCCAGTCCTGTCAAAGCATCCTCTCCAGGAACAGCAGGCAGCTCCTTTGACCACTGTTAACAAGATTTGAAAACTGAGTCCACAGACAAAATGTGTTAAAATGGTCACTAGAGGAAAAGACTCCACCAATAAAAAATTTTAGGGAAATTTAAAAAGACAAACTTCATGCTCTAAACTAGGCACATACCAGGATTTCCTGCTCAGCACCAAAGGGAGAGAAATTTTAAAATCATACAAAACCCAGGTACTTCCATGGCTCCATAAAAAAAGTTAACTTCAATCAACAGCAGAATGTAGACAACTTAGAATAAAGCTTTCCCTATACTCACCTGCATGCAAAAGCAAGAGGAAATTACTATATTTAGCACCATGAATGGAAAACAAGGGGGAAAAAAACAACAAAAGCATAAATCCACTGGAGTGGTCTGACTGCTATCCAGTGTAAAGCAATACATAAGAGATCCAGAGATGCCCGTGAGGGATGGGAATATGCAGGCAGAGGGCACATTTCTGGAACACCTGTAGCATATGTAATGAAAATAATTCATTTTGGAGCTGAAGTAGGATTGAGAAAAATGCAACCATGCCAGCAGTGTGCCTAAACATCCTAGGCTGAGTGCTTGGAACAACAGCTAAACATTTGCAGTATTGGATCCCATTCTCTAACCATTTCCAGTAGCCCAAAGAAACTGCTCTGAGGTTACCTTCTTCCCACCATCTCCTTTGCTGATTCTGCAACCTATTCTTTGTGCACCTCCTGTCGTATCATAGGCAAGAAGGCAAAAGAAGTGAGGCAAAAATCCTAAAAGCAGATTATCACTGCCTGGAGCTTGCAGCCAAAGAGCAAAGAAGAACCTGGGAAAAGTACATCCAAGACTTAATCTGCTCTTCCAACTACTCCCTTCCACAGCTGCTCCTCATATGCTGGAAACAAGAAACTGCAGGTGGAGAACATGCACAAGCTTTGGAAAACAGTGTTATCTATGCACTCAATAAATTTAGCCCTAAAAGAGAATGTAGATCTTTCCAAAGAGGTTGATGACTGAACAGACAAGAGGATGGAGGTCTCATACAATACAATGTCTTCAAGCACCTGCATTTGAAAAGATTCCTAATTTATGTTTAGCTACAAGTGTTCTGAAAGATACCTGGCATTGAGGTTTGAGTATTCACCATATTTAGCAAACAGCAGATTTATACTGCTTTTACATTTCTTTTGCATGATTTCATTTCTAAATATATTTGTTAAGTAAATATGGTTCCTCTGAGCTAAAGCAGAAATATTATCCCAATACCCCTATATATGGGTAGAGATGCATAGCAGGTTTAAAGGTCATAAAGGAAACCTCTAAAAGCTAAGAATACAACCAAACTTCAGAAACAAATTTTGAAGCTCTACCAATCTTAACCTTTATTTTGGACATCTCAACTAATCGTTAGTCTTTGCTTGGTTTCAGAGATCTTGAAGTCGCTCTGAGACTCTGACCTGAATACACATCATGCAATTCTTACTGCAAAGAGAACTAAAATCTTTGTGATCCTTGCAAAAGGTCAGCAACACTCTGGTTTACACAGCATTAAATAGTGGGAAAGTGGAAAAACATTTCTATTTTCCAAAGGGCTACAACATAGATTTCACCTCAGTACAATATCATAACCTGAAGTTCATTGCCTTGAGCAGGAACAGACAAAGCCAACAGGCGGAAAACAAGAGTTCAGGCACCACTGTCTTTTTCGATTTGTGAAGCCTAAACATTTTACAACAGAAGTGCAAGCACAGAAAACTTACTTTCTTTGATTACCTTCTGCAGTCTGTTAGAAGTAAGCACACAGATTAGCTCAGGATCAAATACCACATTTAATTCCCAAAGTTAGTTCAAGGGCTTTCAGTCAGACATGCCTTCTCAGTCACCAGCACTCCCTTTTCATTTAAAAAGACCTCTCTGAAAAAGCACTCATTTATGTTTTAAAGCTCCTCCCTACATCTCCCAAAAAAAAGGCAAAAAAAAAAAGCATGATATTGTTTTTTTAACATTTTATTTTTAAAAGTAAGAAGTCTTCAGATTTTATGAAAACTTCAATTATATTTGAGCTTATACATGTCCCAAGATAAAATATTTATTACAGTAATGGGAGCTTTTTTCCCTGGTCCTTAAGTCTCCCAAAACATCTAATTCCCACCCTAGAACTGTTCCCTGACCTTTAGAAAGGGTCATCTATGTATAACTCTAGACAAAATATGGCCATAGCATTCCAAAGCTCTGTGGTAAGATCACCAAAAAGAATTCAGCAGGTTCAGTTCACACCTCAACTGAGCTTTGTTTTTCATGATAAAACAGCCACTCAGAAGAAAGCATTAAGTAAGTCTCGAGTAAAGCCTTAGCTGGCTGCAGCACACACTGATCCTCCAGCAACGAGGACACATTCCCAAAATGTCCCAGTCACCAGTCCTACTGCTGCCTGACCAGTAAAGCAATGAGTAACCTCAGAGCAGGGTGCACTGTGTAAATAAAGAATCCTGGGAGACCAGAGAAGATACTGCACCAACCTCTACTTAACACCTCCCATCCACAGCACAGCGAGCCCGGGCCTTGGAGTTTAGCATGTAAAAAACAGGCAGCTTATTATTTGAAACTATGCCAAGTAATCAAGCTGAATAGGAAACCCTGGTTGAAATTTCAGTTTGTAAAAATTGTGGCTTTTGACAATTGAAGTGTATTTCATTTACAGCTAACAGTTCAATTAACAAGAAGGAAAAACATTCATTCACTTCACAATGAAATTTTCTTCTACTCAAGTATCCATGTCTTAATCAGCATGAATTCATTTGTATTCCTATTTAAAATGCCTTTCTCAATAACACTTGCTGACATCACCCAACAGTTACACATTTTATATATAAATGTCTCCTAAGCATACAAAAAATCTGAAGAGTCCAACTAGTTTTGCTGATTAAGATTCACCCAGCAAAGCACGTGTCTAGTCACCACAGTTTCTTTGTTGGCTGTCCCTGCCTGGCTGTAGGGGGAAAAAAGGAAACAATGTGAAAAAGGTCCATATTTTCTGCTGCACTGAATTTAACATACTCCCAGAAATCAAGAAATACATCTCTTGCATCATTCACGTTTAATGGGTCCAAGTTTAGGCTAGAATTGACTTCCAGAGGTCATTTGATCCCAACACCTACTCAAAACCAAGGTGAAGGTCATCCTTATGGCAAACACCATGTTACACTGTCTGGCTCCAATCCTGATCAACACCGACTTAAATCATCGAATGCCCTCAGCTGCTTTGGGTTTTTGACAGGAAGGTTACCAAGAGCTGAAGAAATAAGCACTGCTTATTCTCAGGACACAGACAGTGATGGATGGAAAACAAGACGAAAGCAACTGAAGAAAGCCCTTACAATGGCCACGGGAACAGAGGTGTATCAGACAACACCTCCCCCAGTCCTGACAAAGCTGGAGGGACAGGAGAATAAAAGGACACCAGAACAGAGAGAAAGCTTTCACTTTATTCATCTATTAACCAGAAAATCCATCAAGAACAACCTTATGAAGGAATCCAGGATCTTCTCTCCCAGTAGTGAAGCTAGAGCTGAATTTCCAATATTGCCCCTAATCAAAGATTCTGTCATCCTTTGAATTAAGCTCAGATTTACTCTCTCCTCTGAGTACAATAAGCAGTGTTCACCCCAACTCAAACCATTTCAACAAAGTGTAAAAAACAATGACAAGTTGCCACTTCCTAGAGGAGTTCTGTGTTAGGCTCGCTTCACAGAACCCAACTTCCAGCAATTTCAAGTAGGTTTAATTCAATAGCAGCTTAAAGCAGGTTCTTTTTCTTTTCTTCAAATGGAGAGCTTAGCTCAGGGCTGCTGTGTTTGCCACTCCACTAACTAGTCCACTTGTTCAATACTTTCTGTCCTTCAAGTGGAGGGCACAGCAAAATGAACTGCACACATTTTCACAGGATTATAGGGAGAGATGACTGAGGGACCAAGAAGATATTGTAACATCAAGCCCTTCATCACGTATGAGCAGAAGTAGTTCTCATTTCTAGCCTGACAGAAGATATATTGTTATTTGCATGACAAAAGGGCTTTAAATCTTAAAAGAAATAGTCAGCAGTATATGAAAAATTGAAAAGACATTCTGTGCCAAAGCTGGATTATGAATCACCAACTAACACTCCTGCCACCAGCAGCATGAAACCATCTCTGCAGTGATACTCAAGCCCCACCTGAATAACCACTGCAGTATTTAACACACCTGCAACCCCCGTCTATGTTCGACAGCCAAAAAGCAACTCATTTGTCAACTATTCCACTGATTTGACACTTCTCTATTCTTTCAATAAATTGCCATTTTATTTACTTGTCTGGGTTTGCTGATGCTGTTGCGCCTCTTTGCATTCCATTTACCTTTTAAACCCTAAATTATTTAGCAGTAGCGAGTCACAGCAAATGCCAGGGATCTCCTTTATCTGATCTGCAAAACCTCCAATTGCTCAAATTTCTGTATTTTTAATTACAACGGTATACAAATACATCCACAGAACTGAGATGCTACCAAGACACTCAAGTCTCAAAACTGCAAATATGACAGATACATCTCCTATTCCAGACTGACAAATGATTTGAGTAAAATTTATCTACATGACAGACCTTTTCCAGGTTAACTTTCAGGGAATATATTGCTGCATTACCACAATCCTGACTCATCACTTGCCCAGAATCCTCTACTGATCAGTTACTGATCCACATTCACACATGCTGGAAGGAAAAAACCCAACCATGCATCAGAGTCAGAGACCAGTAGGTCCCTACACTTATATGGCATTATTCAAATGTCTCCATAAAAAGTCAATTATAGACACTTAGCTGACAAACATTACTGACCTCAGACTTGAGAATAAGGAATTGTGCATCAACAAAGAAGAAACACTTTTCTAATGTAATTCCCAGAAGTCTATAATATAAAGGTACTAAGATAAAAGCTGAAGTTAATCTTTTTAAAAAGTTTTCAGCCTCTACTATGCATCCGAGATCTGTCTTCCCACTCTTCCTCACTATAAAAATGTAAATCCTTTGTGTGTTGTTATTTGAATATCAATACTCTTCCATGTAACAGCAATGTGAGAACAAAAACTCGAGGAACGTGCTGAAAAGTTCCTTGTGATCAGTTCTTTTCTGCATGCCTTGCAAACCTCTCCTGATAAATGCCTGTTCTGTAATTCCCTTGAGAAATACCCTATGGAAATGACTTTGGGACAGAATGTGTGTTTTCACAAGTGGCAATAAAATTATATAAATAACTTGCCTAAAAAAATCCAGACATGTAAAGGGTACTTCTATAGAGAAAATGCAAGTAAGACATCTGTAACAGAGTTCACATTTTTTCATACTTGCAATGAACTTTAAGATTTGTAAGGTTAAAACAACATTAACAGAAAAGATTTCTCAAGTAAGAAAAGTATCTTTGATATGTGGACAATTTTCACATCACTTCACATTCAAAACAATTCACATAAAGTCTCACAGTCTAAGTTTAATAGACACTTAATAAATCTACAGCTTTTTATATCCAAATGTAAATAGAAGAGCAATCAAATCTTATGTCAAGACAAAGACAACTTGGGTTAGTCTAATACAAATACCTGCAAAGTTTTTGTACTTTCCAAAAATTTCCTGGGCTAGAACTAAAAAAGCTTATTTCCCTATAAGAAAGATGCAGTACAGGCACAGGCTAGAAGGGTAACAGTGATCACTGTGACCCATTTAACAGCAGGCACTACCTTCTGCTAAAAAACAGAAACACAAAGGAATTCAAGCCTACATCATGGTTACCCAGTCTTAAGAGTGACAGCAAGTAGCACCACGGCAGCAGCTGTCCCACATGGCCCTTATGCACACAGTAAATATGTACAACTTCTTACTGCAGCAGCCACGTAGGTTTTGTTATGATTTCACAGGTTAGACCCTATAACCTAAGAGTATGTATCAATAAACTCTGATTAAATTGTTATTTGATAAATGTATCATTTCAAGAAGTTAAACAAAGCTGCACCTGCATTTATTTTTAGGAGTGAAAATATGCCTTAAACTCATGTTCAAACTGATCCTTTTTCCAGTGTGCTAGGAACCCTTTCTGAATTCCAAAGCAGCTGTAGCAGTGCCAGTGCCAGCTGCAGAGCACACGTGTTATACCTTGCCTGTTAAAATTCCTCTGTACTCTTATTTATACCTAAGGCTTCTAAGCTGCTCAAGCTTCACTAAATGCTAATGTTCCCGAGCTGGATTATCCAGTCACCTCCAACACCTCTTCATGTCAATGCTCCCAAGGAGGCTTTCCCAGCCTACACCCATCCCGAGCTATACCAGTTTCAATGTGACCAAATATCAAGTCTGGTTTGCTTGAGTACATTCTTCAAAAACAAAAAGCTGAACCAGGTTAGTCAACCACAACTACTGAAAAAGCACTCGTCACATTACCTCTCCACAAATAACCAAGAAGTTTAAAATTGATGGCATTTTCTTCAAAGCCATCAAATTTCAGCAAGCAGTATGAATCATGCACTATTTGTTACTTGAAATTGACATTTAAAAAGCAGGGATCAAACTAATATGATTCAGAGGCTTTTCTCGCATTTTCTTTTTCCTATACTCGGAGCTTTAAGAAAAAATATTTGTGCTTCTACATTTCAAGTCAATGTTCGGAGTTAGAGAATAATTTACAGAATCCTGGCGATGTCACACAATGATTTATACACTGCTGTCAACTTACACAGAATGGGAAACTGGCAAAATACTGGTTGCATAAGTTAGAAGAGGCCTGAAAATTGTATTTCTTGAAGGCTCAAGCTTTGCACATTTTGATACAACCTAGACTTAAGGATAGCTTACGAAGCAGTAACTTGCTGCTGCTAAGAGGGGAAGGTCTTGCTCTCTCCTTCTTTCTCAGCTGGTTACAGTAATCTCCACAGCTTATTGGACATTTTATAGAGCTATTTAACTCCCTAACTCTTCCCTTTGGGAGAATCCCAGGAAAGCAAGGAGGCTGGGATCTTCAACTAGACACAGCTGAAAGGAAGGGCTCAAAGAAATACCAGAGCTTATTTTAAAACAATGTGTATGGAAACTCCCACTGCCATGTGTGGTAAAGTCACATCAAGCTTTAAGAGCCACCTCCAATCACCCAAGATAACTTTTTGGATTCATTCTGCCAGCAGTGGGCTGTAGTTTTCACTACAGAAAGCTATCGAGAGAACTATCCAAAAAGGTCCTCTGCCTGCATGAAGACAAGCCAGGTGCTGGAAGGTGCAGACAACAGCTGTCCACTGCCTAAGGCTACAGTTTCATTGCAGTCTAAGCCTGTTGAGCTACCAACTACTCCTAGAGCATCATCTTTCAGCCTGGCACCTGTTCCCTGGACAAATCACATGGTGTTTCAGCATGCTGAAGAAACAGAAGAGCATTTAGTTCATTTATCAAATTAGTTGATGCCAAATGAAAGGGTGAAATGGCTCAGCAAAGGATCCAACAAGCAGCTGGCAGAAGAAAAAGGGATGTAAGTAACTCACAGCCAGGAGTTAGTGATGTACATTGCTGGAACTCCATAGGCTGTGATTCAACTCTCACTAAAATTCTACTGCTGCCAGAAATGAAGAACACTTGAAGCTATTCCAGTAACAGGAGGCCCCAAAATAGTCTTAAGTGGGACAAAACATGATTACCAGAAAAAAATTAGGATTATATGATAAGATGATAGGGCTTTTTTTCGTCTTTCCAATCTAAAGCAAACCATTTATTCTCTTGATGAAAGATGAGATTCTTCCCTAAAGGTCTGGAAAAAAGAACTTCAATTCTACAATTCTGACTCATTTCTTATTATTTATTACACTGGCTTGTCATCTCTTACATGAATTGCAGCAATTTCTTATCTTAAACTCAGCAAAGAGTAGTTGGAGTCTATTCTGTCATGTTTCCCACATATTGAAACAGTGAGGATTTAGTCAAATACTGGTTATCTCAATTTCATTTCAGCAGCAGCATGAGTCATGTGCAATAACAGCTAAAACATACTGCAGTACATGCACCCCAAGCCAGCACTCTGCTCCAGAAGGTTTTAGTAGGTTACCTATGATAGTTACTGACTATATGTCAGGGCTGGAAAAAATGCATTCCAATATGCCTGTATTTCAGGTCTTTTGGAGACTCTGAAGATTTGCTCATCTGCTCGAGAAATCCCACAGAATCTGTGATTCTTGAGATATTCCAACAAGATGCTTGCATATTTGAAGAGATGGCAGCTTTAAATGGAACACCCTTCTTCAGGAAGTCTTACTTCAGAATCAGAAGATGTCTTTGTCAATGTCCTGGATAAGTGAAAATGCAAACAAGGCAGACTATTCTCAAAGTAAGCAAGGGAAAACTGGGACATAAGAGCAGCACCATATCCAGGTAAAATCTTTAGAACACATGTAAGAAAATAACACCCTTAAAGATAAACTGTACTCCAAGCTTTCTTCTCTTACCTCTATGTGCCACTATCCTGCACAGGGAACACCCCCCTCACTCCCCAGTTTTCCTGGCAGAAATGCAATGTTAGCAAACTCCAGATTTCAAAGTGTGAAAGAAGATTCACAGTTTACTGTTTCTAGTACTTCGCTCAGTGTTGATCTGTTTTCTCTCCTGTATAGTCTCATACTATTACCAGAACTTGTTTTGCCACAGCTCTCTCCCTGTTGCTTTTCCAGCCATGGAGACTGACACTTTCCATATATTGTTAGGCACAGTATATCCTCAATACTGGTATGGGACACTAACTCCATTACATCAGAAATTCAGCCTTTGATGAACATATAATTATAGCCTGGACATAAGCCTGAGATTACTTAGTCTATTCTTATACAAATGATAAAGTCCATTCTCCCAAAATATGTCCAAGGTTTCAAAACAGCAGCCAAGGGAATTCCAAGAGGAACAGATGGTTTATTTCTTAAGTAACAAACACAAAAATTCACAAACCCCCCACTAATTCACGCCATACCACTTACCTGAAATAAAAGGAAGTACAGAACAGACAGAGCTAACTCAGATCTGCTTTAATCACCATTTGGTTAAGACTGTCTGAGAACACCTCCAAATAAAGCCTAGCAAGTTCTATAGATGACATTCTGAAGGGCAGTTGAAGCCAGTTTGTTGAATTTCTTTTGGCTGCAAACAATCCCTCAGACACCACTGTATAATTAAAGCTATGAATTTATCATCTTTTCATATTTGAGCACAATAATAAAACAAAAGTAGACTTCTCCCCTGGTAATTCACTAAATTGCCAAGAAATCCTCTGTGTTTTGCACTTGTTGGTGGAAGAAAAAAAAAACAGAAAAAGGATCCAGAAATAAATCCTGTCAGTCTTAAGCCTCTTGAAGTCAACTAATAACAAACACTTTGACTACCCTCATTCTCTTCTGCACTTCACATGTTTTTACTGTCAGCAACAAAGCTTTATGCCACTCAATCTTGTGACTAAAATATCCTTTGCCATTTTCATGCTATCACAGTATCCTGAGCTGCAGGCTAAGGGTGTCCACTGCTCACCTCATTACTTATCCCAGCCATGATGCACAAAAGGCACGTTCCAATACTTAGATTTACATTCCCTTTTACACTGAGAAACAGTATAAACAATCCAAGTCATAAGAATTTTAGAAACAGTGAAATATAAGGTTTATTTAGCAATCACTGTATGCCAGGTAAGAGGTAGGGTCCAAAAAACTGAAATCAATCAGCCAAAGTCAGCTCTTGCCAGTCTCCTGCAAAAGAGTGCAGGATTATTTGTTTCTAGAATTAAAATCATTAATAAGCCTTCTTTGAAGGCAACACAGCACAGCTCCTTTTTAACATATTTACTGTTAAAACACTCTAGCCAATTATGTGCCTAATGCTTCTCAAAGACAGGTTTTTTTCCAAGTACATCAGAACTTGCAAAAGTAAGGTCAAGGAACAAGGAAGATTTCCTAATAAATTCAGAACTTGGAAGAAATCCAGGTATTCCACGGTAAGTGGTTTTGTTTCCCTGTAACACAGAATGAAGATTTCCCCAAACAGTCACTCAAAAGTAGCTGTAGCTGCAATTCATCAAAAGCTGTCCTTGTCAAACCAATATCAAGTCCTTCAGACATCAAATGTCAGTCTCAGCTTTGTCCCTAACAGCTATGAACAATGCAAGTTATTCCTTTAATAAGAATTAACCCTCTGTGGGATTAACATGCATACAAAAAGCTTTAACATATATATCCCAACAATCCCATTATGCAAGAGATTAAAACAGACTAGTCTGGTAATAAAATGCTTATCACCTGACTTGTCCCACTGGCAATAACACTGGCAGTGCATGGACAAACTCAGATCTGGCTGCTCTGCCCTCAGAATTCAAGGTCCAGTATCAGACTACAGTGGTGCAGAATCCCAGAATATGCAGATTTGGGGACCCCCAGGACCATGGAGTCCTGCTCCCAGTATAAACCAACAGCTGCCACCAGAGGCAACAGCTGTGCTGCTGATGCCACCAGACAGGAAGAGGCCACTCCTGGAGTGAGAGCACAACACTGCAGATCCTGCCAATGGAACCTGACCTGCTTCAATAAAGCTTTAACTACCACTTGACTGGGTATTTCAAATATATATTACTAATAAAAGCTTTAGCTACCACTTGACTGTGTATTTCAAATAGCCACTAACTAGGCCTTAGCTGCCTTCATAAACTGATCCCCTGAAAAAAATAGTGGTTTCTGAAAACAAACTACTCTTAGTAATTCATACCTCGTGAACACTTAGTGTTGAACTGTTTTTATCGATCACTCTTCTTGTCTTAAAAATAGCAGAAGTTTAACAGCTCCCATGAACATAAGAAACAATCCCCCTCTCTTTCTAAGGGAAATCATGGAAGTCAAAAAATAAAAAAGCTAGAAGGAATGCAGAAAGCAACCTCATTTTGGGATTCCCAAGCCAATGAGTATAGACTGAAACAGCATTTTATTAAAGGTATATGAACAACTAGAAAAAAGAAAAAGGACAACCTTTCTGTATTCACCTACTGTCCTCTAAATTGTAAAAGCATGTTCCCTTGAGTTACTCATCTCTCCCACAGATCACTGTCTAGAGTGTCTCCATTATTTTAAGTGCAGCCTCTTCACCTGTGCTCTAACAATTTCTCACAGCACATTTCACAACACTTAAGAAAACGAGCACAGCTCTGTGTACACTGCAGCAATGGTGAGCAGGAACACTTAAATTTTTCAACCACAGCCTGGAGAGGGCAGGAAGTACAGCAAGAATTCAGAAACTTGTATGAGCCTGTAAACTTGAGAAAAATCTCATTCAAGAACTGGTCCTAAAACACTTCCTATTTAATCAAGGAGAAGCAATTAGTATGGAAGGCTGAGCCTTTGGCAGGTAACACCTTGCTAATTGGGAACACCTGGATACTGAGTGACCCTTTATTTAAAAACACTGTGAACAGACACTAACAAAGATTACAAAGCTAACCTCAACACTTTAGTGTACAATTTTCTCAATTCCTGTGCTCTGACACTTAGAGTAACATTGTGATGTGATAAAGCAAAACCACAACTCACAGTCAGTGCCTGCATTCAGCAGTCCAGCAGCAGCAGGGGAATCAGCAGCTCTCCTCAGTTCTCAGGGCAGTCCTGGCCATCGGACACAGGAACTCTGAGCTTGGCCAGGGAAGTCACTCTGCAAGAACACAAGGTGGAAGACAATAAGAATCTCTCTCCTCGTGGTCGCTTTATTACAAAGTACCAGAAATTGTTATAGTCACCTTCTACAGCTGGACCCAACCCTCAGGTACTAAAGAAGCGTCACTAAGAAACAGATTCCCTTCTCTGTTGTCTGAGCCATAAAAGGTGCATCAGTCACCTTACCCTCTATGTGCCACAGCATGGGCAACCAAAGGAAGGAACATTCCATTTATAACCAAGACAGTGTGGTCAGATCACCCAATCTCCCATTCTTCTGGTTTGAAAACCACTGGGATCCTACACAAAAGCTAATTTAGGATTTTAAAGGCTAATCCAAATACTCTGCTTTAGACATCATTTCTAAGCCCAAACTCTCAACTTCTATTTCAAGACATGCCAGATTGCTAAGTACAGGACAGGGGAAAAAAAAAGTATCACTTTCCCTCAATTTCATGAACTCTGAAGTTACAGTATTTGCCACTAAGTGATATAATTCTAGAAATACTGAGTATCTCTTCTAACAGGCATATGATGCCTGCCTGTAGGTATCCTATGCCCAGGTGTGAGGAAAATCAAGAGAAGATGAAACAGCCAGCATTTCACTATCTTCAAATAGGTTGTGCCCCTACACATGTGGCCAGGATTAAAAAAACAAACCAAAAAAACCTGTAAAAAAATTGTTTACATCAGGTATTTATGCTTATATTCTTAAGAAGTTAAGAACTATCACTTCAGAATAACATACACATGCTATAAAAGTGGTCTCTCAAGGGGGTCACACGCAAGGCAATTCACTGAGGGGTGGAAAAAACATTTCTTGTAGCATTAAGACAAAACGTTTTAAAATACTGTCTATTTCATTTTTGCCTTATCCTTTCTCAATTTCTGTGTCTGAGTATGCAATGTATATATCGGTATAGCAGTACCTGTATATAACTCATATATCAATAAATTTACATATGTGAGAGGTGCATAAAAGTGTTCTTTATTAATAGGAATGGGCAGTGAAAAAAGTTGGAGACCGCTCCCCTGGAGAGCAGAAGCTCTTTTATTTATATTTGCCCTGCCCTTACTCCTTGTCACTCTAGCGCTGGTTTTCCAGAGGGTTGGAATGAATGGCGCCTCGCAAGGCACGTGGTCCCGGTGTTTCCAAGCCCAGGGTCGGGGCGCTTTTCTGCACCTGGAAATAAGAGACTTCAGTTCCCCGGGAACAGGCAACTGAATGTGGAAGCGTGGACAGAGGTATCAGAAAACCACGCTACGGTAAATCACCTGCTTGACAAGGGAACATTAAGTGGACGTAAAGAAAGAACAAATAAACAGAACTAAGAAACCATGAAATATCATCGCTTTGGGGGAACCATAGAAAGACATATAAGGGAGAAGACCGAAAGCCAAGCGCTTAGACCCTCACCCGCTTCTTCCCCCTCACCTCCCGTGAGCTCCGGCGGTTCCCCCAGCCCCCCTCACGGGTGGGCCACAGCGCCCACATC
>VZRF01011821.1:394662-618038 GCA_013396875.1 Vireo altiloquus
AGCCGCGCCGGGGCCCCCACGGGGCCGTGCGGCGCCCTCGCCCCCGGTCTGGTGCTGGGCCCCCGGGTGCTCGCCCGCAGCCCCGGGCGCTCCCCGAGCCCGCACCGCGGCTGGGAGCGTGCGGCGCCATCCCGCGCCCTGCCGAGGGGAGCCTGCTGCCGCCGCGCTCGCACCTTCGAGGAATTTCCCGGGATAAAGCCTCTGTGGGTGCCAGGTGGATGCTGCTCCTGCCGGGGCTCTGTCCCTGCTCTGTTATTATTACGAATTACTGACTTGAAAGGCTTTACGTGTTAGCGTATACGTGTGTAGCTGCATTCCATCCTCTTTTCGGTCCTTCCTTTTCTCTCGAAGGTTATTTTGGGCTTGTAGCTGGGTTGGTCTGTTTGCCAGTTTTTATTGCGGGTGAAGTTGGGGCTGGGTTGGGATTTGCGCTGGGACAGCAAGTGAAACGATGCGAATACTTGGCAGTGGTCGCTTACTTGTGGAGCAGCTGATACCTGATGCAGAATGGCCAGGCTGCTCCGAGGTGAGCACGGGGGAAGGGGGAGCATTGTCTGCTGCATCTCTGACCTCGAATTTAATAATGTTTCCTTCTCAGAGAATATATTTTCTGTTGACTTTAGGTTTTTGTCGATTACTTTTGTAGAGTTTGGCTTTCATTCTTCTTTAATTGCTTCCTAAGTGCCTCCAAAGTTCTTCCCCTTACTTGCTGTGGCTGAAAGGCTGTCTAATGTCTGCTAAAACACTTTATTCTCAGATATTTACAGAAAGTATAATATACAGAGATATATGGGCAGGAAGGAAAGATCACGCAGTTGTTATAGGAACCAAGACTTTATGGAATTCCAATAATTAGGTTCTATAGTTAGAAAGTTTACTTTAGCTTGTTTGAAATTGTTAGTTGAACAGCTACCTTTGTGACAAACTAGATTTACCTCCTAATGTGTCACTTTTGTTTGACTTACAACCTCATCTAGACAGTCTGAATCCAGGGGTGTAGCAAGAGCAGCAAATCCTCGAGGAGATTTTACTTGGTCGTTTGGACTAGTTAGAGCTCTTAATCTAGTTTCACACTGGCTTAAAAGGTTGTGTCTGTAAAGTAGCTAAGATGTTTTATCCAGATGAACCATCTTCCTGATGGAGTTACTGCTCAGTGTGTTTTCAGGAAAACCTCATTCTGTTCTCTAAAATACAGAACTATGCAAGAAGGCATTACCAATTTTTCCATGAGTAACTTTCCATGATTAATCTTATGTATTCATTTCTTGATGGCTTTACCTTATTGCTAGGATATCCCATGTAGATAACTTAATTCACAGACTTCCTAAATTACCTTTTTGGTCAGATCTGTTCGGCTCAACTACACCTTCCTCACCTGAACAGCAGTGGCAGGTGGGGTGTGATCCCTGAGCCTGGGCAGGAGGCACCAGCTGCAGACTCTGCTGCCTGGCCTGGCTGCAGGTAGGCACCTTCACCCAGCTGCAGTTCATCATGGATGCAATGTTTGCATTTCCTTCTACTTTACAACATACATGTAAAGAAATGTACAGTGAGTTTGAAAGAACAGCATTCCCTCTGTATATGCAAGTTTTGTGGTTGTTTTAGTGAAAGAGAGCAAAGAGGTGAAATACCATTTCAACTTCTTGGGTAATTGCATTTCTAACTTCTCAGCTCTTTAGGAAATCTATTTCCAGGCATGTTTACCAAAATATGTATTCTTTTCTGTTTACTTTTTAAGTAAAGGAATTGGTTGGAATCGGTCATTTAAAGAAAAATAAAGGGGGGGATGTTATTTGGCTAAATGACTCTTAAATGTTATTTTTTTTCCCCTAAACAGGATAGTAAAATATTAGGATAACTATTGTAAGCTATTGATTAGGTCTACAGACATTGACAATTACTGTTAACCTTCTGTATCATGCTAGAAAAAATGTGTGTGAAAAGCTTACTCTAAGTTAACAAGTTGTAACATGTTTTCTCTACCCTGTTTCTGAATTTACACTCCTGTATGTCTCCTGTCCTTTTCCCTTTTCCTGTTTAGTTTTTGCTCTTAGGCTCTCTTTTCCCTCCAGCTGCCCCTCATCCCAGTTTAGAATCGTGCTCTCCCATCCCTGCTTGTTGCCCGTGTTTTCTTTGCCCTTTTCTCTGAAGGGATCTGCAGCTTTTCTCCTTGTCACTGCTTCTCTTGTTCTGATTACTTTCTGATTGGATTGGATTTCAGGCTGTGTTAATAGTCCTTTCTCTTTCTTTTATTTTTTGTGTATAAGGCTGTTGGACCCTCTCTTGCCCAGCCCCTGAAAGGAGAGCCCCAGAGGTCCTCCCTGGGATTGCTGAGTGTGGCTCCGAGGTGGGGTCTGTGTCCTGCCAGCTTCCACACTGTTCCCACTTCCTGTGCTGCTGCAGCTCCCGAGGAATCCTGCCGAGCTGCTCCCTCCCGTGTAGTCGGTGTGTCAGAGCTGCCATTCGGGTACGGGCAGGCTATTGAAATGCAAATGCCTCAGCTATGACGAGGAGATAGTGCTGCGCTGGAGAAAAGCACTGAGAAGGCTGTGGAACACCTGTGATGTGAAGGGAGATTGCAAAGAAAACACCTGACAGGGAAACTGAAAATGTAACTTTCTTATCTTTCTGCTCTTAACACCTCCAGATGTTTTTAACCTACTTTGAGTGCAAAAAGAATAATCTGTAGAACATGTTTTGGTTTAGTAGTTGAAGCAAAGTTCAGAGAGAGAATGACAAGTCATTTGCCACCGCAGGTAGCATTTCCTGGCTGTTAGTGGCAGCCAAAAATCGCCAGTGAGGGAAGTTCCACTCTATGTATGTAAAGTAACATGGATTTTGGAGAAGGAGATGTGTAGCCCCAGCCCCAAGGGAAAAGGCTTTGGATTCTCCATGCTGATGGAGGGATGGATGGAGCGTGGTGCCATGTTCTGTGTTACTTGTGGCAGGCAGTGCAGGGACCTTGTCTGCAGAGCCTTCCTTGGCATTACCAGTCTTCCCACCTTCCTGTGCTGCCACACACGACTGCTGTGTAAGGACCAGAGTCGCTCTGGGATTTACATTGGCCTAAGGCTGAAATACTTCCATTGTTTCATGTGGATCAGCACAATAATGCAGAATTTCCATTACCATACAGTTTTAAATCTAGAGTGGAAAAATACAGGCTGCAAACTGGAATAAGAGTTGCTAGTTGACTTTCACTGTTTTAAAGCAGGGTAAGTGGAGCAGTGTACACTGAGGAGAATGTGACAGCTTTAGAATTTCTGCGACATCAGTGACAAGAATAAATGACTTGTTTTTACTTGGTAACAAGTCTAACTAGTTGTCCAATATTTGAGGTGCAATTTCTGTAAATTGTGGTTTAGTGTTGTGGGGGCTCCATGTTTTCCAAATCATAAGCAGAAATTATCAACCATGCAAGAGATTTTCAGTCTTCCTTTTTCCTGAGATAGATAAGTAGCTGAGTGACTCAAGCAATTTCTTTCCCCATATCTCTTTAAGTGGACTGAGTTGATTTGAGATTGCCGATTGTGCAAAATGTGGATAGAGAAAAACTACAGAGTAGGTGTAGCTCTGGGATCACCTTCTTTAAATTGAATTGCTATTGGGATCACCTTCTTTAAATTGAAGTGCTATTGGGACCCCATCAGCTGTTACAAAAGTTACCATGTTAACTCACCAAGTTACAAAATGGTTTTACCACAAATGTTCTGGGGTTTTGTCTGTTCAGATGACAACAAAAACAGAATTTCAGAACCCCTGGGAGCCTCATTCATCACTGATCTTGTCCTAGTAATCCCATATTGCTCTGCAGGATGAGGACAAAATCAGTTTTAAACCACGCCACTTGGAAAAGTGTTTTGTAATCAGTCTGTAATGGATTTCCTTTTTTAAGTCTTTGATTCTGGGGAAATGGGGGCAAAAAGTATTTCATCCTTATAAAGTGCAAAAAATATAAATAATATATAAATAAATATATAAAAAATAAATGCAAGGCATTTTAAAATCTTTCAATTTGTGGACGTTATCCCACATGTTCCTTAGGAGTACTATTTCAGTTTAAAAAGCCTTATATGTGTTTAAACATAGATGCTGAAAAATGCTCAACTGTCTTAATGCAGTCACTGTTGACTGCAGGAGACATTTTTAGCAAAGTTTTTGAAATCACAGTAAACAAATGGATAAAAATCATGCCAGGCTAAACATTGTAGGCTTCTAGCAATACTTGTTTTAGTAACATCTTGTCTGAGATGCCAGTTCAGTGTGGTGCTAAAAAGTAAGATCACTGACTTGATAAAGTTAGTGCTATTTCAAAAAATACTGCTACTAGTTCAGAATTTGCCAAACGCAGCATTATTGGTGTTCAAGCAGATTTGGGTTATTGTATTGTTGGATTGAGGTTCTGTAGGAAGCTGTTTAGTGTTCACAGTTTGACCTTCCATGTTTTTGTAAAACTGATCTCAATCCTAAAATGTTCCCTCTTGGATGCTTGCCTGTATTTATACAGGCCTCTCTACAAAGCTCACCAGAGGAGGAAGACAGTCTGTAATACAGGAGATGTAAATTCTGCATGTATATATTTACATCCAGTCTTCCAGCTCCGAGGGTCTTACTGTCAGAAAATCCTTCAAACACATTTAAAAGACATTTAAATCTTACACTATAAACATGGACAAATATAGACATCCTTCCACACTGACTTCATGTATATTCCCTCTTAGCATAAGTCTCTGTACATATCACAGATGCTCTTATTGTTGTCTCAGCTGCCAAATTTCCTCTTAGTGAGTGTCATTGTTCTGCTTTTATTCTTGTTGGTACCCTTTCTGGGGGCTTTTGTGATGCAGCAAGAAGGAAGAACAGTTTTAAAAATACGTAATCTTCCCCCAAATTGGCCAGGAAATTCAGAAGCATGTGTGTCTGAAGGTAATAGAGACACTTAAAATTTCAGTGGCTCTGGAGCTGAAGCTGTCCTTGGGTAACTGTTAAGTCTTTTAGCACCTTTTTTTTTCCCCCTCTGTTCTACCTTTCTCTCTACCTTGTTTTAGCCTGAATAGTCTTCTGCAAAGTGCCCTCTTAGCCTGCTTGGAATCCTGTTAAAATCACTGATTCCCCCTGTAAAGGCTGAGAATTACATCAATATTGCTTTAATAAACTTTGAAGTTTAATACAAATATATACAAGCTCAGAGAGAATAAATATTAGTCCAGGAGTTTTCCACGGGAGAGTAAGTCATGTTGTGTAATTGTTTTTCCATTTGCTTTAAACCTTACTAATTGTCCTTCTGGGCCTTCCTCATCTAGATTGGGTAGTTTTCCTTAAAAACAGGTTGCACAATATTCCCCAGTCTCAGACTTTTAAGTCTGTAACTATATGGTTAAGGAGTGTGACTCCTGCTATTTGGAATGATCTTTGGAGGAGATAGTTTATTTAATGACTTTTGTTCTGTAAACTGTAGACATTCTCAGTTTTTAGAAGCAGGGAGACAGCTCCTAGTAAAGATGTGGAGAGTGAGGGGCACACGAAAGCTGCCGATGTGATCAGTCACACATGCTGTGATTATGCAACAGCTTGTGGTATGTTGTAGTCAGTGGAAGAATTCGCTGAACTTGGTGTTAAACATGCATCCAACTCATAAATGCTGACTATTTTAGAACTTTATGTATGTAAAAATGTATTTTCATAGTGTCTTTTTTTTTTAATTTGGAGTATCATTATTAGCAGGGAAGTCTCAAACCTGCTCTGCAGCTGATGAAGCTGTCAATAACATACCTTTCAATTGTAGCAACAACAATTTGGAAGTGTTGTTGCAGGCCTTGAAGTGAGACAGATTCAGATTTAAAGCACAGTATTTTTGGCTAGAGAAGATTGCTTGGGAAGCGCAGAAAACGAAGGCATGTTAGGGCAAAGCTCGCTGAGACTCCTGTGCCTCTGAATTTTGCCTGCTAAGTATTTCTTGTGCAGCAAAGGCAGCATCCCTGTGAGAGAAAATGTCACTACAGGCAGAGCTCAGAGCTTCCCCTGTATTTCGTTTACCCTGTGAGCAGTGTCAGTTCCAGCTGCCATATCCTAATTGGAATCTTGCTCTGTGAACCTGTTGGCAGGCAGGGTGCTGGGTCATGGTTCCTTCCAAGTTAACCCACTTATCTTCTCAGAGCAGCAGCAAATCTCTTCCAAAAGTGGTTCTTTTAGCCGAGTTGTTCAGTAACTGGTGCATGAGGAGGAGTGTTGTACTCTGGTACATAAAGTACCTGTTTTCAGCAACTGATAGAGAGACACTGTTAGTAACAGTTGCCATGAAAAACCTCCTGCGACAGCATTAAGGTGATATTCCAGAGTGGTTCAGATGGAGATTCCTCAACCTCACTGGAGCTTTAGTCATGGTGAGTTCTCCCATGTTCTGCATAATTCTCTGTTGTTCTGCTTGTTGGAGTGTGGGAAGTGTTTGATTGTTTGTTGCTTTCAAAGAGGGAAGCTGAATCAGGTTCCATTCTGATGGGTATTGCCATCAGCGGCAGAGAGGGATTCAGTAACTACATTCTTTACATACACAATTGCAAATCATACCAGATTGCATAATGTTGTAAACAGCAAGAAGTGGTGCATAAAAAGAGGTGCCCAGTTCTCACCCTTCATCTTTCTTTCTCCACAAGGCTGTAATTTTTCTCTGTGGTACATAATAGTCATAACATTGCAGGCTTTTTTTCTGCTGTGTCCTTTGCAGATTGACTTCATTGCTTATAGTAGTACATTATCTTTGTTTATCAGTGTAAATCAACAGTGGTGTTCCTGAACAATGGAGATAGCAGCAGACAGACCTTCTGAAGCCAAATTTGCGGAGTGAGAAACAGTGCTGTATAGAAACATGTTGGAAAAGATAACCAGCACAGGTTATCGGGGAGTTCTGCTCAGTCCCCCCAGAGGGGATGATGGAAATGCTGTGGAATAATGGTATTTTCTAAAATACTCCTACACAACTGCCTGCACAGCTGGGAGGTTCATGCATACACTAATAATTCTTAGGGGAAATAACAGTACACAGGTGATATACCAAAGCAACAGCATTTAAATAAGTGGGAATTAGATTTAATACATCAAATGTTACATAATTGGTTTTTTCCCCCTAGAGTTCAGTTTCTGCAGTTCTTTGCATATTAAACATTCGTCTGTCTACATAGAAAGCTAACTCGGGGTGCTTTCATTATAAAGTTTTTGAACACTCAAACAGAACAAAATGTGTAGAACACAGGAGGAAATATGAATCCATATAATGAATATTGTTGTCTTCAGCAGCAGTCACTGCTTACTGAGGGGGTTATAAGTTCAGTCAATAGTCACTAAATTGTATTGCATGGATAACACACTGCATATTTTTTTGTGTTCTGCTGACTAGAAGAGTTGGTGTACTTTTTCAATGAAGTAATCACAATAGAAGTTTGAAAATACATAGGAAAAATAAGCAGCCAGAACTCAGTTCATAGTTGCAGTGATTGTGCTGGATGCAAATACCTGAACTGTGGATAAAAAAATTACTGAACAAACGAAATAATTGAAAATCAGTCTCAGTTTCTAAACAAAGGTAAACTCTGCTTTTCCAAAAATGATAGCTTTGTCATTAGTGTAGACAGCATAGAGGAGCACAGTCTCATCCTCAGTCTCTCTGCAGCAGATGGATGTGGCTTCTTGGGTTTCTTCTGCTGATAATGGACGAGATGCTTGTCCATTCCAGCTGGTGTTTCAAATGACATGGGAACAGTTATCATTTAAAGACTTTGTTTCTTTCCTACTGTGAACGTGAGGCAATAGCAGGGTTTTTTGTAATTTTTATTTGGCTTTCACGTACCGGTTTACAAATGTCTCTAAGTTAAGGTATTTTAAAATTCATATATTTCAGCTGCTTTTCGTTTAATTGACTTTGCCACACAGATCAAGGTTTCTTTTCCATCACTGTTTTTCCATGACTTTTTGGAGCAATTGTTGTGCAAGCAAGTTAAATGTGTATCAGACGTACAAATGTTCATTGGATGATGCAAGGTAAAACACCTGCCTCGGCTGCATTATGTGCTACAAAGTTCTCAAAAATGACAGCCAGAGGACAGGTCAAAGCCTGGGCAGCTCCTGGTTCCTTCCTGGGACCAGTGGGAAGGGATTTGCTGTCTCAGAGGTGCACTTGCAGTCATCATAAGTTTTTCTTGAACATTCTTCTTGTTTTCTTGGTAGTGGGTGTATGGTGGAGGTTAGAAAGGAGAGCTGTCACTCCACAAAAAAGACACTCTGCTCATTAATTTGAGAGATAAACTAGACTCAGTTTGCATTCTGAGACCTTAAAAAATAGGAGAATGGATAATCTTCTTTTCCTCAGGCTGGTAAGGAAGGCACTCTGTAAACCTGGTGAACTCATCACTTCCATGTCCTCGGGTGCACATGGCAGTGCCATTTAAGAACAGAATATGCAGAGAACAAAAGGGATGTCAATCTTGAAGTTAATTGTGCTGCACCTGAAAAATCAGAAATCAGATAAGGAAAAAATGTTGAAGTAGAAGTCTGCCTTCTTTATTTTTACTGTGAGAGAGCAAAGTGAAGGCATCTCATGATGAAGATAACTATGTTAGAGAATGCTGCTTTGCTAATTTGGTGTGACCCTACTGTGTCTGCACTGTTTCACAGCATGTGCTGGGACCTGGAATAAACATTTCCTTTTGGAAAAGCTGTACACAATGTGCAAATAGAGGGAACATGGTCTCTTCTGCCTCTCTAAGATGTGTTGGAATAAATATGTTGTTTTGAAAGGGTTTTTTTCATATTTTTCAGATGAGCAACTCTCTTGAGCTTTGTGCTTTTTATTACATAACATTTAAGTTCTGAGCATGTCCTCAAGTTTTTATTTTGCATTCACAAAGGATTTGCTGCTTGTAGCCATGTAAAAACAGATACATTTCCCTATATTCTAGCTCTGTAACACCTCTAGTCCCCCAAAGTTTGTTTGGGAGGCTTAATTGCAGTGTTTTAAGTAGAAAATATTTTCTTTAGTACTTACAGAATTCAAAATCATTAGAATTTGCTCAGTATAAAATTATGACTTTCTGAAGAAATATTGGCACGAACTGTGGAAGCTGTTAGGTTTTGGAACTCATGTTCAAATTACTCATTTTCTGTGCTTTCTTTCTTCTTTCACCTCATAATTAGAGGCTGGTGGACCAAGCAAACTTGGGGCTGAAGGGCCTGCTTTGGAATCTGACAAAAAGGCAGTCACTTAGAGAAAAAGAGTATGTCTTTTGGGTGGAGAAAGAAAAAGTGCTTGAATTGAAGAACCAGTTTTAGGTGCTGTGGCTTATTTTGTTGTTTGGCTCTGTAGACCAGTCAGTTCTGGCATTTCCATGCACCAACTTCCATTGTTTCATATCTTATGTGTGTAAATGAGTTTATAGTGTCATAGAAACAGTTATTGACTGATCCATTTTAGTATTTGTGGAAGTTAAGCCTATAAAACTGTCAATAGTTCAAGAGAACTCTCTATAAAGATCTTTGGCCATGAAGATTTGGACAAATGTGATCATTCTACACTATGTTGCTCTGAAATCTACAGCTTAAAAAAATTTTCTGTTTCACTCATTTTCTCAAAATGAACTTTTTAATGTTACTGGGGAAAAATGTCATATAAACTTTCATTCAAAGAGGAGACATTTTCTGTTTTCATCCTGAGAATGATGTGTGTCTTTGCTCAGGTTTATCTGGATGTATATATGTATATCTTACAGATATATTTGTTTCAAGTGACTATTAATGCTAGTTTAGGAAGTAGTGTTGAATCTTCTACCATATTCATGTTTTGGGAAGAGTCCATTTTTATCTTCAGGGTAGTACACTAGAAGGTAGTGGTGATTCAAAAACATTTCACTGTCTGGGGAGTGTGACTGAAGGGCTCATCTTTCCAGAAATTTGCTGGGACTTTGGTTTGCTAAAGTATTTTTTCCTTTAAAGTGCTGGTGGAGGAGACTTTTAATGAGCATCCCAGCTGCCTGTGTGTTGGAGAGAGGCAGCAGAGTGAAATGGCTTTTTAAGTGAACTCCTATCAAAATGCAGAACTCCATAATTTACTGATTTTACAAATAAAAGAAGTAAAAGCTTGGCTTGCCTCAAGTCAATTATTCTAGTGTTTAAAAGAGGGCCCAGAACACTTTCATGGTCTTACTCGCTTTGCTAACCCAGCCTTTTGAAAACAGCCATGGTAAATATTTATTTAGTTGCCATAATACAGTATGGGAATGTCTTCTAACCTCAGCAGTTAGGCTGCTGCTTCTAAAAGCTTCAAGTCTTTAGTTTGAATGTTAAAGATTTATGGCTTTACATCACAAATTGTATTTCCAAAGGCTTATCCTGGCACTGCTGTATTTGTTTTTGTAACTCTGTTGTATTGTCATCTTTCTTGAACAACTTGCTGTCAAAGCACATGCCAGGTCACGTGTTACAGTTCAGAGCAAGAGTTTTTGCCAGTTAAATATTTCTCTCTGTGAGCTGCCTTGCATATCAGAAGCTTGCAGTCCAAGCTGCTGATGAGTATTTGCTTTTCTTATGGCCGAATACTTAACATGTGATTTGGGAGTCATCTTTGGATTTAATTTCTGTATTGTTCAGCAATGGGAAAAACTTGGAAACTGGGATGATGCTTGGTTAGTTGCTCAGTTTCCAGATTATTTAATCTAGGTGCTCTTCTCCTATGTAAAAATGGAAATTTTGGATTAAAACAGATTCTTGCTATTTTTAGAGCATGGAAGATCCTGCCTTTAAACTCCAAGTCAGAGACTGAATAAATACGTGTAAGTAAGCAAACCTCATTTTTACAATTTCCCTCGACCTCAGGATCAAATGATTTTCCATGATTTATGAGAAGAGATAAATGCGTTCAAGTCTTTCGGTATTGTCAGGCCACAACAAAAGCTTAATAAGATGAGAATAATTGGCAGAATGACATGCACTCACAATTTTTTTAACTCTTCTGTAACATATACTGATAATCTAAAATGGGGCATAGTGTTCTCAGCAAAATGCTGGTGATAACAAAACTTTGACAATGCAAACATTCTCACTTGTGGAGCTGAATCCATTGGAAAGAGCAGCCAAAAAGGCAAAGTGGAAATATTGTTATGTCGTCTGAAACATTTAGTGGCAATGATCTGCATTAAAATAATTTGGTAGAATTAATTGGTGCATTTTGTCATTTCTTTTGCACAGCAGTTTACATGTGTGTACTGCAGTCTTATCTTGAAGCAGGAAAATGAGGTTCTTTCTGAGCTGGCTAATGCTTTATTGCAGAGATTTATTTCTTAATCCTCATTGGAGATCTTGAAGTACTGGCTGGTTTTAAGCAGGCTGATTTAGTTCTTGTTTGATTGGAGAATATACAACATAGGAGTGCTGTAATTAAAGGTTGGTGGCAGTTTTTACCATGTCCTGGGTTATTTGTGCAGTAGCATTGTACTGAGGACACGATGCGTTTTAGGCAGGGGAAATCAGAACAATGTGCTGATTTGCTTGTGTGGGCTAATATGACTCATTTAGAATGAACTCCTTGAAAAGTTTTTTTTTGGAAAAACTGACAGGCTAACCTCAGGTTTCAAATCAGTTTTAAACTATCTAGCAGGCTGGAAGTCTCCCTTCGATCTGCAAGGCCCTAGCAATTCTCCATGGTTGGGGTCAGCAACCAAACACTGCCTGGACCAATGATCTGTGAAATCAATCTTTGAGTCTTCCTGCCTTTGAACGGTTTCATTGATGGCCAAGTAGAAATGACTCAGGCTTTGGGATGTGAATATAAAAATTCTAAAGCTTAAAACATACAGAAGACAAAATTTGGATGCTTGGAAAGTATCTTTACCCTTGGGATATGAGAGTTTTGGTCCTGACATTTTCTGGAGCTATGCCACAAAATCCTGAACAGGATTACTTTGGTAATGTGGTGATATTGCATAAATATATTGAAGATATTTTGCCCACCTTTCAAATTGAAACTCCTGTATGAATGAGTCAGCTGGCTGGCTGCTTGCACGTTAAAGCTAACATTTTGTGGATTCAGAGATACTTAATAGCTTTTATTCTGTGAATGAATAAAATGGATTAATTTATATACACTTCCTAGTTAGAGAGAAGTCAGTAGTTTTAAAGCCCGATGAAGCAGTGGTTATAGGTGCCACATGATCTGCTCCTCTTGCTGAAGACAGTTCTTTAAAGCTGAGCTTCATATGGAGCTGGTACCTCCATTAATAAAACATGCTTTCTGTTGTTACTCCAAGCATCTGTGACAACTGCCTTATTGTCCCCACCCAGTGCCAAGTGGTGTTTCATATTAAGTAATTTTTTTCCAAAGCAATTGTTTTGAGTGGAGTTTCTTGCATACTGACTCCAGCTAGCATGCTTCAGTCTGGCAGTGGATTCGGATATCCCTGTGAAGGGTTCCCATCATTGATTTGTCTCTCATCTCGTGCACTTGTATTTTCTTTATATTTTCTTTCAACACAGCATATCTATAAAATACTGTGTGTTCTGGCTTGTAGGATTCATCCCAATGTAGGTGAAAACAAAAGTGTTAAGAAAATCATAGTTCTGTCTGTGTGTGCTGAACAATTGCTGAACCTGTGGCAAAATTTGGTGCTGTTTGCTTTTGCCAGTGGCAGAGGAACTGAGGCTCCCAGGTCTGGGGAGGCACAGAGGGTGCCTCCCATCGAACTCAGGCTGTGTGTAAGAATAAAAGCAGCTGCTGGAAGTGTCCCAGGGCTCTGGGCCGTGGCCATACAAGGAGCCCTCTCGGTACAAAGCTGGTCTGTGTGATCCATGTGTTCCATGTGTGTTAAAGTTCACGGGGCTCTTTATCTGGGTGGCAGCCATGGGTGCCTTTCATCCCCGAGGTGCCCGAAAGCATCTCTCGATATTATTAGAATGGTAGAAAGGAAGTGGAAAAGAGGGAAAACAGACTTACTGAATATTTCAGCGGGTCTCTGCCAAATCACATTTTGGGATTCATTTCTATTTTAAATACTACAGTGGCTTCCCAAGCTGGCAAACTGTGATCCCCTTTGGAAGGGGGAGGAGACTTCATTACTTCTCTGCCAGAGGAGGAACATCACTTCATTTTCCTGTTGCTTTGTTTTTCTTTTTGTAGCGAACAAAGAAGTTCTGCAAGGGCAAAGTAGAAAAAGCCATTTTTCAAAGCTTTTCCAGAAATTTTACAAACAATGGGTTTGATTTATGCTTTAAATGTGGTTTCCTGTCTTCTCTCACGTTATTTGCATACCTTTAAAAATAGCTTGGTTTAACTTTATTTTATAGGAATGTGTCCTTTCCTCCACAAGTGCTGGTTGGGGTATTGCTTCCTTGATTAGCTTTATGTGCATATAAGCAAGAAGTGATCAAATTTAATCACCAAACAATTGGCCAGATTTTACATAGAGAAAAACTGATTAGAATCATCAAAAAACCAAGCTGAACACAGAATAATATCTATGCTTAAATAACTAAATCACACAGTTTAAGAAGATAAGATGACTGAACAGCAAAAAAAAAAAAAAAAAGAGAAAAAACTGAAAGCCAAAAAATATGTGGGTTTTCTTCCTGCCTTTGTCATGACTCACTTGTAGCCTTGGAAACTGAGACAAAGAGGTTAAGAAACTTGCTCATTCTTAAAATGGAGATAAGATACAGTGTACAGCTTATTTTAGTCTCACTTATTCCTCTGCAAAGTGCTGTAAGTGAACAGTGCCAGATTTATAGCAGTATATATCTATATCATGAACTTGCTTATTTAGGACTTGAGCCAATAGTTGTGTTTCCTGTGCACACATGTTAGTGCTCCCTTGTTTGAATCTTTCGGTCCTGGCAGGTTATTTCACCATCTCTGTCTGGAGGTGCTGGATGTCCTGGTGGAAGCAGGCAGTTCTGGGAGCAGGATGCTCGGTGTCCCAGCACTCGGGCACAGCGCACAGGGGACGCCTGGCTCCATCCTCTGCAAACAAGCTCTAGTTTTCCCTCTGGGCATCTAAACCAGGATTCAAGATTGTGGGATCAAAACATTGGAAAGGGTTCTTGGCAAATTGATCAACTGTGAAATAGTTACAAGCTCTCGTATTTTAAATCTGAAAGTGGCACTTTTTAGTTAAGGTCTATTCCTGGGGCTTTTGTTTTATAGGCTCTCTGGACATTCACACGCTGTTTATATTAATGCAGCTCATTTGTAGGCAGGGCAGACGCTTTTAGAAATTGTAAGACTGTGGAGACATTTAATGGCTGAGGATAAATTGCACAGCTGTGGAGACTATTTATACTTTCCTGTATAGAACAGAGTCTGTATCATGAAATAAGCATAGCTCAATGTTGTCAGTTATTTTTCATGGTTTTTTTAATCTTGGAGAGGATTGCCAGCTCTTGGGTTTACATGTTAAATAGTGTTAGCATATCCACAGTCCATATCCTAAGAAGATAAAGTTCATGCTTTACCTATTAAGAAAATAGATATTGAAGAAAGGAGAGAAAAGGTAAAATGTTTTAAAATCTTAGTAAATAATTCTAGAAACACTGCATAAAATTTCTGGGCTGAGAGGAGTAATTCCTAAATATGCAAAGGGAAACTAAATATGATTGAAAATAACCAGGACTTGATAGAAGGCAAAGTGAACAGTAAGTCATGCAACAAGTTAGTTTACTGGTTAAGGATCTGAAACCTCTGCAAAGCACACACCCCTTCCTAGCGAAAGAAATATCCAAGCCCATGTCTTTCAGTAAAAGAGAAATTTAAAGCAACTTCCAACTTATTAAAATATGTAAGGAGAAATAATTATAACTTTAATAATTAGATCTCAACCAAAGGACACAGAAAGAGCAAGTTGTTTGTTCCTTGTAGATGTGTTAATGATGGGAATCTTTAGAAGTCAACTTTAAAGGACAAAAGGACAAACACAATTATAGGATGTGTAAAATGGAAATTAGGCACTGAGACAGAAACTGAATTGCTTCAAAGATATGAGGCTAGGATAAATTAAGAACTAGTAGATACCATCTTCAAAATACTGGAATCTAATATCTTTGACAATTACTTTGAAAAAAGTTTGCTGAAAGAAACTATAGGAAACTGCAGACACTGTAAAGTTCTGTGTTCCTAGTTTTTATACCTTGCACATGGATTGTGTCTAATTTCAAGTTGTCCTCATGTTTTATATCTGCAAGGTTCCATAAAATTATTCTGCTTTTTAAAATACCTCTGAGTGTTTCTACATCCTCTGGAGATTTAGTTGCAACATTGTAGTTTGTTCCCTTTTCTCCCTTAATGCTCTAAAATCCACAGGCTCTTCTGTCTCAGATTGCTGTCTGTTATGGGAACCAGGGGATAGGGTTAGTGGGTGAATTATGAAGTAATTTGATCAAGGGCTCAGCAGATAGGATCTTTCCTCTCTTTTCTTCCCTTGTAATGTCAACACTGTGGTTTTTAGAAAATAATAACTTGCATGTATGCTCTGAAATTCCAACTTTGGCTCTGACTTGTCCTAAGCTGTTACTGCTTTGTTGGGGTTGATCTGATTTGACAGCTCTTGTCCCTCTAAGAACTAATTTCAAAATTATGTATTACAAAAGTTTGATCAGAAGATAAAGCTTGAACTAATAAGATGAATAACTTACTGACATCAAAGAGAAAATGGAATGGGGCAGAGCTGAGAGCTTGGAACACTGAGATGGTTCCTCAAAACTTCTTGTGGATGAGTTCTGCTGACCACTGTGTGTGTCTCATTGCGATTACTATTGCTCAAAATGAGGCTATGTACTTACCAAAAAAAAATCTGGTTAACAAAATTTTTTTCAGAATATTTCATACATTGATAATTTTATTTTTGGTTCAGAAATTTATCAAGTCCTTAGACCTGCCAGCCACATTCCTTCAGTTCTGTTCAGCACTCTGTTGATGCAGACTGATAAATTCCTTGTAGATCATGTTGGAAGCCATGAAACAGACATTGTCCCTTACCTGTCAGGCATCCCTCAGCTACAGGTTACTGCCCCTGCCTCCACGGTGCAGCACAGAGCTGCAATACCTCTTACTAGATTTCAGTACAGAGTGAAGCTGATTTGTTTACTTAGGGACTTAAACATCTTAAATCTAAGTTGTTTTCCTTTGCACTGCAGTGAGCTTGCACAGGCATTCTCCAGATTCATACTGAGAGACAGCAGCTTGATAAATCACTCCAAATGACAAGAGCAAGTTCTTACTTCTTGACTGGTACCTTCAGCCCACTCACAAATGAGGTGGGGTTTTTTCCATTCTTCAGATGTCTGGTCGTGTGAGAAAAGAATATGTGGATGCAGTGGTAAAATGTCACCCTCTCCTTAGGACAGAAGTTGTTACGCTGAGGGAGCAGCAGCTGCCTGTGCCCCCTGGGGAACAGAACCTCTGCTGAATGACCCCAGGAGTGACCTCTGGGCCACGTTTCTTTGGGAAGAATCACTTCAGTATGATGCCTTCATTTGAATGACACTTTCAGGAGTGATTTCTCTGAAACACTTAGATGTGTTTATACATGTGTGTCTCTTCCTTGCATATTTAGCTTTTTCCATTGTGTGCATGATTAGGGAGATTGGGGCAGATTGCTGGCTGGCTCCTCAGCCTGATGGGGCCCTGCTGTGGAAAACCTGCATCCCCTAGATCCTTCTTAAATTGCACAG
The DNA here is from genome assembly GCA_013396875.1 of Vireo altiloquus. Lineage (NCBI taxonomy): Eukaryota > Metazoa > Chordata > Aves > Passeriformes > Vireonidae > Vireo > Vireo altiloquus. The sequence goes on from VZRF01011821.1 coordinate 411,364, forward strand.
TGCTAAGTGATTTGTGATCCCAGGCTGGAAAGCCCTACTGCTACTTTAGACTTCTTGAAAGTGAGACAAACGAATGTTTTTCTTATTGCTGCCATGTTAGAGAACCACTGTACGAACTGTGCTGCAAATGTAGCTCGTGACTTCACAGCAGCAGCTCTTTAAGCCTCGCTGTCCTTCAGACACAGGGAACTGTGGCAGGTCTCAGTGCAGGAGCAGTTTGCTTCTGCCTCCTGGGATGACAGAGGAGAGAAGATGCAGCAATGGCACAGTACAAGGTAATTAATTTTTCTTTTGATGTCTTTTATTACGTAAATTGTCAGCATTGCCCTGGTGACTCTGCACAAATACATCAACAGAAGAATGCAGCTGTAGTAGTGAGGGTCTGTGTTACCACACTGCAGTCTGGGCAGCTCTGGCATGCAGAACCTTTCATGACGAGCTCCTGTTTCTTGAATTACTTGCTCTGAAGCAATAAGTGGGAATATTTGTTTCAGACTTGTAGGATTTTAAAACGTGGGAGGTTTTTATTGAATGTATAGAAAGTTGCTCACTTTGAAAATACTGTAATACCAAGTGTGCAACAACTGAAAGCCTGCACTGAGTGAGCGAATATAATAAAACTTGGAACTTGCTAGCAAAGGAAGGGATATCACCTCATACTACACTGGTTTCCCAGCCTTAAGGAAGTTGGGTGTGATGTAGCACCAGTTAAATGCAAACTGCAGCATTTTAAAGGCAGCCATAGGCTGGGCAGTCAGACTTTTACATTCTAAAAACTCTTCATCAAAGGTTTTACAGATCAGTTGGCTTGTAAGAATACCTGATCAATCTCTCTTGAGGACAAGAGACCTCAGATGTGTTTGGGAGAAAATAAGTTCTTCATAAATATATATTTTCTTAATTCTTTTATTAAATTAAGGAAAATAGAAGCATAGTTCTAAAGAGTTTTTTTTTAATGGGAATTTTTAAAGGAATTTGAATTAAGAATGTAACTAGTGATATCCTTAGAAGTATAATTAAATATTTGATACTGCAAAATCATACTTTCCATGTGCTTACATAAAGCCAAGCATTCTTCTTGTGTTCCTCTTGTGTATTTCTATTCTGAGATTTGGGGTCAGGATTAATGAGTAACTCTCATGTGTGTCCAAGCTTTTGAGCTCTGTTTTACCCTCTTCCTGTTGTGCAATCAGTTTTCCCAGGAGTTTGTCAGTCACAGTGGAGTGACATTTACTCCCTGAATTTGGGTTAGCCAGGACTCTTGGGGTATTTTGTGACTCGCTTCTGGAAGGTGCCTGTAGTGTGATCATGTACAGTCCATCAGTATTCCTTGGAATCCCTTATGTCCAAGGTAAAAGGCAGTGCAGGAATCATTTTGAAGAACACATCATGGGGAAAAAACCATGGTTTTCTTTAGAAGGCTTGTGTAGGTGTTTAATACTATCTCAACTTGATGACTTTCATAGGGAAAAATGTTAAAGCTGCGTATCTGAAGGAATGGCATCTATACTTGGATTATTACACTAATATTTGCCATTAGGCTGCCAGACTGGCTAATCTAGCTCAGGAGCCAAGCCCTTCACCATGGCTTGATAATCCCACTGTGCTGGTGTTACTGTGGTGGGTTTCAGCTGGGAATGAAAACCCTGCTGAAGTCCAACCAGCCTTTTTACCTGTGTCTAAAAGTAATAAATTATGTTAGGAGTTAGAAATGGATTTAGAAGAGCTTCAGCGTGTTATAGTCTGAAGAATCCATAAAAGTCAATGTTGCAAGATGGCAGTAAAACTTCCTTACTGCCTTCATGCTGAGCTCCTACAAGCAGATGCGAAATCAAAGAGGAGGAGGATTGTTTTTATGGCATGTGACTGTTGCCATGAGATTCTTGGTTGCCAGCAGAAAGGTAATTTTGCTTAACGGCTGTGATCAGCTACCAATTGAGACGTACAAAAGTGCTGCATTAAAATAGCGTTCCATCAGTTCCTGTGCACCTCTCATCTTTTATCCCAAAGAGCTGTTTAGCTACCCAGAGCATCAGCAGCAAGAAAGCAGAGCCTTTCAAGGTTACAGCTCGTCATGCTTGGGTAATGCAATTCAGAAGAGCCTAAACACAACAAATCAAAATCTGTGAAGTGATGCATGGCTTCATGCTTCTGTAATTTTGAAAAAGTACATATAGATTTCCATTCTTCCATTCCAAAGAGCCCTTGAAGTATGTCAAGTATTTATAGCTTTGGATGTCTCACTTGTATGTGCGAGAGTTAATGACTCACACCTTTCCTAAACAATTGAAATGCTTCCTGAATAGCAGAGAAAACATTCCCTCCTCTGCTCAGTACTGATTCACATTCTGATTCACATTTGTTTGTTGTCATGTGACAAACACCATTTGGCATGTTTACTCCTAGGTCTTAATTACCCTGCAGCAGTACTTTTCTCTTTATAGGTCTTATTTCCTTTCTCTCTCTCAACTGTAGCATGAAACAGCACCTAAATTAATCCAAAAATAATGGCTTAGTTCTTCCTTCCATCTTTCCTCCTCTCCCCAGCTGCTTCTGCTTCTTCCCCTGCCACCAGCACTCGCGGGCCCTCTGCTGAACTTGGGTCAACTTGTCAAAGCAACTGAGTTACTCCAGTGAAAAAAGGCAGTTTTGGCACTAGGTTTGCAGTTCAAATTGGCTCAGTGATGAGGCTCAGAACCATCATGACCAGCACACAGGAGGGAGCCACACTGGCACCAGGAACATGGTAAGGGAGAGAGATCTGTGCAGTGTCTCTACATTTAACAAGGAAATTCAGTAAACTCTTCATTCTGCTTAACCATAACTTCTGTTAAAGATTTATATTGCATTTTGTCCCTGAAAGAGCTTATCCTGAGGCATGTGAGAAGGTAACAGAGCGTGCTCTGAGGCCAGGAGAGAAGAGAATGGCTCTGGGATCCCTCCCCATGTAATCCTTAATTGTTACCCAAACCCTCAGACCAGAGCAGTGTTTTGGGAGATGTCTCGCACAAGGCATTTTAAAGAGCTGCTTGCACCTCCTGTCCTGTCTCTTGGTTTCATGCTACATTAGCACATGTGCTCAGGTACCTCTGCCCAGAAATGGATCCCAGAGAAAATGGGAATGAGGCAAGTGCTTATTTAGCTGAGTTTCTGTTTATCCAGGTGAGTTCAACCTGTGGCCATGCAGAAGGATGGCAGCAGCAGCAGGAATGAGATATGTCAGACTTTTTTACAGCCCCTCGGCCACATTGCATTCCATCTGCTTATCACAAGTGTGTTGCTCTCTCCTTTGTGCAGAAAACAGCTTCCTAGGGCTGTACTGGAAAGCAGGCCATGGAAACCTTGTGGGCTTAGCACCTGGAGTGGGGAGGTGCTTGTGGAGCAGCAGATCTGCAGAACAGCAGCAGCAAGATTTGGGAGAGCTGGGTGGGGAGATGACAGTGTTCCAAGTCGAGTTTGTCACAAAAGAAAATATTCAGTACCCATACTCCCACATTGTGTACATTTCTGATGCTTTTATTTGAAAAAGTTGGAGCTATAGAGAGTAACTGATTGTTCAAAAATGCAAGGAAACATTTATTGGCTAAACATAGCCTATAGGATGTGGTTAAAATCAAGTTATTTGTAGGACTTGGGCTTAGTGATGCAGCATGCATCACTAATTTGAATTTTAAGTCTGTGGGCTGTTGTAAAGGCTATCTGTTCTTTGCAGAAGAATCCACAGCAGCTAGAGCGGATCTCTCCAAGATGGTCCTCTTTGCAAGGGTTGTTATCCTTCATTCTGTTCATTCCTCTGCCCTTTATGCTTCTTCCTGGTTCTCCTCCTCCTTCTTACATGCTTGATTGCATATGTATTTCCCTCAATGTATCTCTGCTATTTAAATGTACCACTGGTGTACTCGTTGTTCTCCCACTCCCAAACAACAGAGATTTGCTTCCCCTTCTGATAATTTTTGCTGTTGACTGATTACATTGTTGTGTTATTTCTGCTTCATTAACTGCACAGGTTGAATTTTTAACAGGTAATCAATACTATAGAGAGTTTAGCAAAGCGATTTAGCAAAAACACTGGTAGGAAACCAACAATCATCCTCTGCCCAAATAAACTAATATATAAACCCAAAGTTTCCCCTCCACATCCCACGCAAATGTCTATTTTCACACACAAATAAAAATATTTGAAATGTTAGGAGATTCCTGTGGGTTCTTTAAATGAAATGACCTTCTCTTGCTATCCCAGGTTTTAAAAAAAATAATCATTGGAAACCCAAAATGCTTTCCCTGAACTATTCTAAGTAGACCACACAGATTGCAGTTGGTGTGTTGTGAGGGCAGGGCAGGGTTGTGCTGTACTAGAGCTTATTAGGGAAATCGGAGTGGAGGCATCCACGGACCAGACGGATTAGGAGAATCACAACTGGAAGCTTTCTTTCTGTCATCCTTCTCTGCAGCATTTGAAAAAGAAATTGAACTAATAGCCCTCATACCTCAAAGCTGTGCCTTCAGGGAGCCATTATGTTCACTCCTCTTTGCACAGAGGATAAATTTATTTTATAATCAAGTGTTGTTAATGCACGGCAGAACATCTGCTTTTTAATGCTGGAAAATGAGGAGAATTTGTCTTCTGAGTATATTGCAAGTGGTGCTGCACTTCTGGAAAAATCATTTTTGTTCAGGTTTTGGGAGTTTAAAACAATTCAAAATTTTAGGGGTTTCATCTTCACAGAATTAGGAGTACAACAGAAAAGATTTGTTTATTTTTAGAAACTTGGAGAACTTCCTCTTGGGGTACCTTTGACTTGTTCTCCACTGTCTACAAACAAAAGTGAAACTTGTCAAGCTGTAATCCCTGCCTTCAGAACCATCCTTCTCCCAGGCTGCATTGTCCATCCGATGATTTTGATTATCTTTGTAGTCTTCTGAATGGTTCATTGTATCAAGTGAGGCTGTAACTTGTTGCCGTCTCTGGTTGGTCTTGTTGGGTTTGCATTATTAATGAAAAGCAGAATAAAAAGCCTGTTTGCTTTACCACCAGGTTCTCATAGAAGGAGTTTTGTCTCCAAAACATTTGGCAGGATTATTTGGTGATTTCATTCTGATGTGTCAAATACATTCACATATTAACAAATAAATTTGGCCAGGATTGTAAATATTTGTTTATATCATGTATTGCAACAGTTGTATTTTGGTAACTTGCTATTCCTTTTCTTCCCTTCCTTGCTTCTTAGATATACATAAATAGAAATGGATCATCCTTTATCCTGATATTGAGAAATTCACTTTCCATCTGCTTCCAGGTGCTAAATTGTTATTTTCCAACAAGTTCAGTTTAGCTGATATGGGAGGTGGACTTAGTGACTCTCTTACTCAAATAACTCAGTCCAAACTCAGAGCCACATAAAAAAATGCCAATCTGGAATCCTGTGTCTGGTAGTGACTTTTTGTGAGAGGCTCAGGGGAAAAGGGACGAAATCTCTCCCCAAAAGAAGAAAGTTCCTTTAGGGACTAGCTGTTGACTTTTGGATTTTGTTCAGAGAACTAATCAAATCTGATCCTCAAAACTGAAAGCCAACTATTGATGTGGATTCAAGAGACAAGCTCTTGCCAGGCTAAGAAAATTACTTCCATTTTTCTATTCAGGACGGAAAAAAAACCCAAACCAAAGCTGAAGTGACCAATTTAAAACAGTGTGAGCATTTTTTCTTGTGACTTTTACTCTGTGTATGTAGGAGGGAGGAATTAATGAGGTGATTCTGTCAGACGTTTTTGTTTATGTGATCTGCAAATTAATTATTCTTCTGTAGATTGATTATATTCTAAATAAGCCGTGGTGATTGAAAACCTACCCAAACTTCTTGTGAAATCTTGGAATAATTCTTGCAAGAAATGTGACCTTGGACCAAACTGCCTAATGAACTTGATGGTGTTTGATAGCCACATGCCAAATGTAGATAAATATTTTATAGTTATGGATCAGTTATCCAGTCCATTCTACAGTAATGGATCTGCTCTCTGCTCAGCTGGAGCTTTTATGCTGTTGATTATCCTTTTGGGACTTACAGGGAAATGGAAGCCCTTGAGGTCAGTGGAAAATTTTCAGTGTTAGGGTGGAAAGATAAGATTTATGGTGGAAATACAAGTCTGTTCATGTTTGGAAAAGGTGGATAGATGTTTTTGAAGTGAAAAGTGTCAGTTTTATGACCAAAACAATTCACAGAAGTGCATTCATTCTCCTGAGCTACTTTACACTTTTTTCCCCTTTTTTTCTCCAAATGCGTTGAAACATATTTTGTTGAACCTGTTAACTTTAGATTGTTTTGTGTAGTGTAAGCACAATACTGAAAAAAAGCTGTGGAATATCTAATTTCCTTGAATAAATGTTTTTACTCCGTTTGGGGCAAAAACAAGTTCTTGGAAAACTGACGTTTGTGGGGGTTTTTAAACCATTTCTGAGTAGAGGAGAGAGCTTAGTTTCCAATACGCTTTCCCTTTGGTTTCTCATTTTCCTGTCCTAGTCTGTTCCACCACCACCATCCCCTTGTCACACCCAGTGCATCCCTGAGTGGCCTTTTTGTCTGCCGAGGACAGAACTTGAACTGTCAAGCCTTCCTCAGCAGTCTTTGTTTACCAGGTGGTACTTTCCCCATCCAAATTCGCAGAGTTTAAGACACAGTAGTTCTAACCCTCCTTTTATTTGGTTGGCAGATGTTAAGGGAGGGCACAGAGCAATAAACTTCATTTTCTGAGAATACCAACATGGTCATGCAATTTATAGGAATTTAGTCCAGTGGAGTAAGTGTTAGAGTTTCTTGAGAATGTTATTATACCATGCCCAACTCAACTTTTTACCGAAGAATTACCAAGTTCTGGAAAAGCCTTTCTCTAAATGTGTTTCCATGATCAGAAATAACTTAACAAAAAAAAAAAAAAAAGCAGTGACATGCTAGGAAATTAGAGTCTCCTCTTGTATATAATCTTGAAATGAAGCACTATGAAAAGCATGAAGCTGAAGTTCCCAATCTGGCTGGAAGTTTCTTATGTGGGGGATTAGCTTCCAGCCAGATTAGGAAGCACATCTATCAGGCTGATTACACAACCCCACAAGCACTTTCATCAGCTACAGCTGCCAGAGAAGTGCAGGGATAGTCCCTTCCACCAAAAGTGCAGATTTTTATCTTCTTACACAGATTGTAAATCTGCACCTTAAGAAATGTTTTGTTAACATGGAGATGGGCTTGGGATGGCTCAGCTGCTTCTGTACTATTTAAAGAGAAAAACAAAGCTCCAGAAGCTTTGCTTTAAATGTAGTTGAGTAGGGAGTAATGGATCATTTTGTGAGTGAACTTACTACTGAATAAATGTTGATGTTTCGGAGCAGAATACCCTGTAAACATGTCCTGTACCTTAGCAATGTAAAAAGGGCTCCTCTTCATAAAGTCTGGTGCACTGCTGTATTCATCCTGCATAAATTTTGCCCAGTTTTTAATTTCAGATTCAAAGTTCGAGACAGATGTCTAGACTTGTAAGATACTGGAATTAGAGGTGTCACTGTGACATAGTGAGCTGAAACATGGTGGATTAAATTGTGATTTTCTTTTCAGGCTTGTTGTTTTTTTTTTTTCTCCACTAAAATAACTTAACTGTACCTTAAGATGTAGTTTGTCATTCTAGATTCTTCACTTTAATTTCAGTTGATTTTTCAAATTCATTTTGGAGGACACACCTCAGAGGGCATGGGGAGGGAGGTGACAAGATGCTGGTGATAGTGGTACCACTCCAAGAGCTGTGAGTCTGTTTCCTGGTTTGTTAATTTTCAGGATCAGTTTTTAAAAATAGCATTGGTTTCTGCTCTTCTTTCCTTAGGAAAGCACTGCTTAGGTTGGACTGGCACAGAGTGGTTTTGGCTCAGCTCTTTTCACTGCTTGGCATTTCATCTTGCCAAGGCATGCTCCAGGCTCAGCATTCACTTGCTGCACTGAATATTTGAGCTGATAAAGGTACTGAGCACTTGCTTCATCAGGCAGGGGCAGGGCTGCATGCATATTGCTGTGTGGCTGATTAAAAAATGGTTTAAATTGAGAGATTATGTCCCTTTGTTTCTCAATTCCTTACTTCTTGTTCCTTATGTAATGAATTTGCTAATTTCAATGTGTGAAACACTGTCTTCTGTTGAATGTCAGTCAGTGTTTTTCACTGGGGATTACTGCAAAGACTTTTTAAAATGTTTAGCCTACAACAGGTAATAATCTCTTTGTAGTAATACTGTTTGTATTCCCCAACCCCTTTGAGAAAAGGTATCTCATGGGTGGAAGATAAAGCAGTGATAATGAATAGTTTGCTTTAGTGGACTCAATTGTGAAATAAACTTTGCCCTCTGAAGTCCAGTACATTTTTCCCCTGTAGTAGTTGCTCTTCGAGATGATTTATTTTTTCCTTGCTTGAGATAGACCTTTAATGAGAAGTGTCCTGTGGACCATGTTCATGTACAATCTGCATTGCCATCAGCTGCCATCCTCCTCATCCAGCAGGTCACACTTGAGAGAGCTCATTGGAGATAATATCTAATGCAGGGAGTCTCCAGCCTGTGCTCAGGTTGGACCCTGAACACAGCAATTACACACATTTTTAACCTCTAGTGAGCATCTGCACTAGGAAAGGAACAGATCAGAACTGAGAGCAGGCAAATCAAAACTGAGAGTCCTTCTTAGGTAAAATACTTTTAAATTTTCATGTTGCAGAAATAATAATTTTGGTTAATGTTTGAGCGCTGATAGTTTGAACCCTTGGGAAAGGTGTGTGGCTTGGGGCTGTACAGGAAGGTGGGGATGCAGTGTGCTTTTCCTTCCCCTAAAAACACTGGTCCAGGATTTCCCTGGGAACCTCTGCAGATTACATATCCACAGAGAAATAAGTGACTGCTGTATGGAGGGATGAGGGTTTAAACAAAGCATTAGTTGCTTATTAAAAATCTCCTCTGCAGAGGGTAGAAGTTTTATGTTTCAGTAGGATTTTTAGGTTGTTGGCTGCTGCAGTGCTTCTTGTTCTTACCCTGAAAGTATGAAGAAAATGATGCTGAATTGTGACAGTTGTAGCCCAGATTTTTAAGGATGCCCTGCTTAAGGGAATATTCATAGGGCTTAATAATGTATTATTCAGCTTTAAGGTTTATTTGTGGATATTTGAATTCAGGAAATGGCATTGTTATGCAAGAACTGGAGCAGCTAAAAGGAAAGGAGATTAATATGCTAAGATTTGGAAGGGGAAGCTGGGGTTGGAGGATTATGTTAGCTCAGGCACTGATTTTCATATTTAACTGTAAAACTTTCTCTAAAACTTCTTTTTCTTCAGAGCAGAATTGGGATTCAGAATCAAAAAGTTGTTGTTGATGCATAGAAGCTGAAGATGTTCCTAATCTTTGTGCAGAACTTTTCTCACTGATTGGGGAGATCTGGGCATGCTTCACTGTAGGCATTTCTTTCCAGGGACTCATTAAAATGAATGCACAAGTAGCATCAGATCATTTTTATTCAACTACGTTATTAACAAAATGGAAAGTTGGAGTGATTAAGCCATGAAACTGTAACTATCCCTTGGGAACAGCTCAACAATTGTGCTTCAGAATGTTTCCTATTTGAATTCACTGCTTACTTCAACAGAGGAGAGAGGCAGCAGTACAGAGATGAGCTTGTGTGTGCCTCCAGTAGACAGACTGGCATTTGCAGAGGAGTTTATATTGTGTTATGTTTAAAATGGAGAATTCTACAATGGATTTTTTTATCAAGTTGGTATATATTTTATATATTTCATTTTGTTGCTATATACAGTAACTGCAAATCATAAAAAACAGAAAATTTCAAAGTTCTGTAAAGTTTCATGCCATAAATTATATCACAAGATACTGTTCAAAATTCCAGTATAAAAAATTTGGTATCTCACATATCATTTTCTCCTACTACTGAGAAAAGCACAGCGTTGCAGCTTTGATGTTATGTTAGTTTTTCATGGGGAGAGAAAATGTCTTTGAACAGAGGAATGAGTTATAAAGGAGTAAGATTAGAGAAAATTAATCTGTAGCAATAAGTAATTTAAGATCCTCCGGGAATGCATACCTTGTCCTTTTAAGAAAATAAATTAAATCTCTCCAGTTTCAGAAAGGAAAATAAAGATTGTCAATAACTTAATGAAGTATCTAATAAAAAGTTAGTACTGAAAACTACTGACCCGAAGGCCAGTTGAAAGAGTAATTTGGCCATGTAATCTTTCTTACCTGTCTATAGGAAAACCTGGGGCTCCTCAGGCATAACTTATGTCCTGTATTCTGTGTGCATCTTGTAAGATAATGTGCTCTTGCTGGACCTTTCAGGACAATAAATGTGCATTGGGAACTCTATTTCCCACTGCAGCTGGAGTCAGAGAGGGGATTCAGGCATTCTCAGTGGAGGGGGTCTGGAAGTACCACGGCCTTTGTCATTTACACAGCAGCATCTTAGCAGCCTCCAAAGCTGTCAAGTTGAACATTTTGTGTGTGGTCTGTAGGCAAAATGTTCTGACCTGTTATGAATGAGAAAGTTGTTCTAAAACTTTAGTGCCTGAGGAGAGGAGTGCGTGTGGAAAACAAGGTTCCCAAGGGCACAAATCCCTGCTGAGCAGTGTGCAGGCTGGGAAGGGGCAAAGTGTGAGATACTCTGTACACAATTACACCTCGTTCTCAATAAACAGGTATGGTATGTGCATTCTTGACTGCAAGTACCACAAAATACCTGGTGTTTATGGCCCATCACTGTGTTAGGAAATGCCCCACAGGACTGTGTTGCCTTAAGATTTTAAATTAAAAACTTTATAATGGGATGTGGAAATAAAATTTACCGAGGACTGAGACTTTGAGGTGGAAACCTCAAAACTTTGGGAAATACTGATTTAGAAAATTCTGGATAACATTCACATGTACAAATATGAATCTTTAAAGTGTTAACATAGATAATCTCTAACTTGCAAGTAGTAGCTCTTTAAAGATCTGTGACAAAAAACTAATGGGGAAAGGCAGCACATCTTACTAGCCTAATTTTAAAAAAAAGAGAATTTCTGGGCTAAACCTTTGGTAATTGTCATTCCAGGAAAAGCAACAATAATTTTCAGTTGTTCAAACTTCACTGCCATTAAAGAATAGCTCTCGGTTTTTGCTGCTCCTCCTTTAGAAGTGTTTGTTGCTTTTGGCAGGTGAGTATGCGAGAAAGCTCAGGATGGTTTGGTTATTTTGGAGGAGCTGGAGCTGTTTGAGAAGATAGGAATTTCTGTTTAGAATGGAAAAGTGATCCTAATGGTCTCTTTGGAGACAGAATGGTCTTTCAAAAATTCTTTTGCTTCTGGATATTAGAAAAGCACTTTTCTGTGGAAGACAGGCATGTTGGGACTGAAATACGGCACTGCTGAACACGTGTCCAGATGAATTGCACCAGTTACTGGTTTTATTTTGATTAAAAGTAACCTTAGAGATGTCTTACTGTTCACAATAGCAGTGTTATTCTGGCAGTACTTGCTTTTCTTACAGCATTTATACCTCATGCACTGCTCACCCTGACTCTGTATGCTGAGCTCAGGAGGTGTGACAGGTGAGCAGCACGAATGCTGTCAGCAGACTGGCCCCAGTCACACTGCAGATCGTCCAGAGCTGGATCTTCTTCTTTTAAAACAGGGATAATGTTTATTAAGCCAGAACTGTGTGGGTCAGGGAGTGCTATTTACAGGCTGAGACACTGTTGTGTTGGTCTGACAAGTTAATACGTACACATTTTTATTTTGAAGCATTTAAGTTTATATATATAATGGACTTGATGTAACCTCATGAAAGCCAGAAGGAAAAACTCTATTTGTTAATATGCCATCTTTTTATTTTCCTTCCATAAACATATGCTGCTGATATTTAATCTTCAACACGTCTCAGATCATGCACTGAAATAATAATTTTGCCCTATTAGATCACCTTTCTTCTAAGATGGGGTTTTTTTTTACTGCCTGGAATTAGTTGTTCTGACTTTAATTAGGTTTAAGCATTAAGGATACACTCTACTTGCAAAAGAAAGTTTGATAAGATACCACCTATTCCTTCATCTTTGTGTCCTCTTTTGAAGGAATATGCAATATGAAACCTCAGTAAAAACTCCATGTACAGGAAGATAACGATAATTCTTTGGATAATTTCTATCAGCACTGTTTACAGAATGTATAGTTACCCATTTCTTGTTTTAGTTAATTCGTGGTTCTTCTGTTTTATTTTAAGCGCTGTTTTTTGTCCTTGTAGTCCCAAAATGTTACCAAACAGTTGAACACTCCCTGTGATATGGCCACTGTGGGAAAGCATTCAAGGGAAGGTGTTAGCGTGGTAAGGGAGAGCTTTAGGAAAGAACAAGTGTCAGACACACTGAACCTTGACAAGGCAGCACGGGGCTGTGCTTCACTGCTTGTAATAGAAACTGCTGTGAGGAAAGGGGCATTTTATAATAAAGGAAATTGTAATTAGGGAAATAGCATGTTCCTTAATTGCTGCCATTTTGGAATGATCGACAGTAAAATGGTAGTTTGTGTCCTGCCTTTGGAAGGAGTGTGATAGGCGTGGGCTTTAAGAAGCACATCTGGTTTTTGAGTGTTTTTATCCTATATCATGTAGCAGTTCTGCGTGTTGATTTTGTAGGTGGAACAGAGAGTTCACTAGTCATGTGGATAGGGAAGGGAAGGTACAGCAGCTCATTTGCAATGTCTGCAAAAAATCCCTTCCACGACCCACATGATCAGTGTAAACGAAGTGAGAAACAAGGTGGAGCACCTAAAGCTTCCCAGTTCATGTTCCTACACCTGCTTAGCAGAGCCAGGGAAGAACACAGGACCTCCTTCTTTGCCACAGAGCATGACTGGATGTTCCAGCCAGCTCCTCCAGCATTTAGATTATCTTCTTTAGAAAGACTTCAAAGCAGGCACAGGAATATGGTATTATATTATATATATGGTATATATAACCGAGTGTGGGATCAGATACAAGAGGACATGTAACTGGAGAGCTTCCTTCTGGAGGCAAACCCTTGTGGCTACTGTGTGTTTGTGCAGAGAGAATAAGAGTTTTATAGCAGTAAGGTGTTTATTTGTAGTAGGAGACACCAAGAAAACTAAGCAATTTGTGTCAGGGTTGTTTTTGTTGGTTTTCAGATACAAACTGCAGATCTGGCTGTCACAAACAGCATCATCAATTCCTTCCCAGATACTCCTACCAATCCCTGTGTAACTAATGCCTGCTGGGAATATGGATCACCTGCTTGGCCAGGTACAGAGCTGAGTGTTTAGTCCCAGGACAAGACCCTGGGCTGTCTGTTTCCCTGCTCCTGGTTCTCTGTGTTGTGCTGCCAAAGTGAGTGTTTGATGTTGGATATGAATTCTGTCCCTGGGCACACTTGACATTTGTAGAGAGCTGGTATTTATTCTATGCAGAACCAGACTAGACTGGTTTTGTCTACTTAAAATAGCAAATTCTAAAGATTTTTAGCATTTGCCATATTGAATAATTTTCAAACCTTTTCGATCTAATTTTCAGCGGTGCAAGTTTCTTAAGGTTCCAGTTGTTGTGTCTCTAATAATACAGGCTTTTAGAGATGGATGGTTCTTTGGCTGACAGGTTATTCCACAGAAGAACGTTTGGAGAGTATTTATTGACTGATAGATCCTAATGGCTTCTGAAATGCTGTATCTTGGTTTGTTCTGGAAATCTGAGTAGACATCACATTCTTTTTGTTTTGTCTTTTGGGATAAGGTCAATGAGTCTTGTAAATTATTAAGGGCTATGCTCTCATCTTCCAGGCCTGATTTCTCTGAATAAGTGTTGTGTGCTAAAACTGCTCATTAGTAGGTGGACTGGTGGCTGCCTGGATGTATTATTAATGACTTTGTGGGAATTTCCCTGTCTGGAAAAGGGTGGTAGGCCTATAGAGATGCTTTGCATAGGAAGGTGATGTTAAAAGATTTGACGCTTTGTGCATTTATTTCTGAAGGTGTGTTTGGCCTCATGCCGTGGGTACCCAGCATGAAAAGTTGTCACTGGGAAGCCAATGGAATCCTGTATTGTAGTCCTCTCACTGTTCTTACAGACCCATGAGATTTTTGTTATAACTTTGATAATCTGGAGTGTATTCTTGTGAAAGCAATACAGTTTTATTTAGCGTGTCTTCATAAATATATTGCCATTTCTACTACTGTTTTACCACTCAAAAATGGGCTGTTAAACAAAGCTAAAGCAATGAAGCAGAAAAGATTCCTAGAGTTGAGACTGGCTACTGTGGTATCCTACCTATTATCAAAACCAGCATCAAAGTGTTACTGCCAGCCATCAGGCAGAGAAAACTGGCATTATCCTGCCTGAACTCATAATCCTTGAAGTTTGAATCTGCTCTTAAAGATCTAGTGAGACAAAATTTCATTACTATGTATTCCATTAAGAGGATATATTACCAGTATATGTAGGATAACTTTTCTGCTAATGTACAGATTTAAAATGTTTTAGGGAGATAAATCAATACCTTAAAATGAAAGCCAAGGCTCAGAATGGCCATTTCCTTTAAGACATGGCTCGTTCAGGATGATTAATAACTCTTAGTGGTACACCTCCACTTAGGCCTGTCTAAATCTGCATTGCCACAACTTTATCTTGTGACATGTCCTGTATCACTCCCACTCCCTCTGGCTCCTCGTGGTGGCACTGGCTTGGTTTCCAGCTCGGTCAGTTCCCAGCTCTGCTCTCTTTGGGATCATGCGAGCTCAGGAAGGGGCAGAGGCTCAGAAGCCAGTGACGAGGGCAGGGCTGTGCCAGCCCAGGTTTAGATTGATTTAAAAGGTTGTAGATCCACACCCTTTTGAAGCATCACTTGTTTGGAATATATTATCTTTAAGTTTCCGCTGAGCCTAGAAGTTTCTAGTTGAAATGGATTTTAGATTAAGCAGAGAATTTGCAAAACAATAGGAGAGAAAAATGGTAGCATGAGTCATAAGCATGGGAGCTTCCCCCTCTGTCTGCTTAGAACTGCTGAGATCCCGAGGATTAGTTCACAGAAGAGCTGTAGTTTCCAGCATGCAATCAGCCACTGTGTCCATTGTACTTTCAGTTTGCTGGAATGAAAGAACCAGATTAGTCGTCAAAATTTGGGGTTAGCATAAAACTCAGTAGTTTATGACCACTCTTTTGGACAACACAGCTTAGATGGTGTGCTAAATGCTGATGTTTATTCAATATATATTGGTTTGATATGTTGGCAATGTGGCTGTGTCTAATAAATGTGGAGCATTCGGGTTGGTCTGTCTCTGCTTTTCCTTGTCAGCCATATCTATCATTGTGCAGCTCAGCAGTCAGACATGTTCTGCAAAGCTTCTGCAAGATTGTCACCATGTCCAGGTGTCTCGTTGGAGTCCCTTTAATGTTGAACTTTAGATGAGACCGTGAAGGATTTCTGCCTAGATTTATTGCTAGATCATTTCCTAAGCCAAAGTAACTCGTTCCTGTTAGCTGTGGGCCACACAGCCCTTCTGAGAAGCAGGGAATTATGGAAATGTTTGGCTTCTGAGCTAAGGGACATCTGAGGACTGGGAAGGGCTTTCTTACAGCCCAGCTTCTGGGCAGCTAGCTGTCCCCATCACCCTTCCTGGTGGACTGCAGCAGTCACTGGAAACTCGGGAAAGCCTTCCCTTCCCAGGCTGCTGGTGTGTAATGGCCTCGGGTGGCCTTCACTGCTCCTGGAGCAGCTGCTCAGCTCTGCTGCAGCTCAGCCAGCACTTTCAGCATCCCTGGGAACATTCCTGCAAACACCAAAGCATAGTGTCTCCAAGAATACAAAATACTTAAATCCACACCCATCCCCATCTTCTCCTAAAGCCACTTTTTATTGTAAATTAAGGCATTTTCATGAACTCTGGTGTTTAACCAAGTTGATATTTCTTTTAATGGATTTTTGGAATGATACTGTTCAGTAATAGCATTATTGACAAAAGAGATATTTCTTTCTGTACATGTGGGAGGATAATGTGGCCAAACTTGGAATTTAACAAAGCCTGGAAATGCTTTTGGGCATTGAGCAGTAAATCATTAGTTTGGGCAACTTCGTATGGCACTGTTCTGAAGACTGATACCAAATAGTATATTTGCATTGGCAAAGTGAAGTGTGTTTAAATTTCCTATGGAACTCAGAATTTGTGTGACTTGTGGGGTGATTAAAAGGTATCTTAAGATTTAACCATTTAAACACTGCTACTCTAAATCTGCTCCCTACTCATCATTGCCAGACCTCTCCTTCATCTTTAGTTCAACATCACTCTTTCCCATCTCTTCATGTTTCTGTAGCTTATCTCATGTGCAGAACAGAAAGCAAATTAAAGCTGGAATTGCATTTGTGGTGGCACTGCAGCCCAGTAAAGCTTAACTTCCGTTCTTTCCTGGTCATTCCTTTCCCCTCTGCGCCGCCTCCTGTGCCATGCCAGCACATGTTGGTGAACCCAACCAGGGAAATGATTCAGCTGGAGAGGGAAAATCCTGCCAAAAAGACCAGCTGCCAGCATAAACCCATGTGGTCTTGGGTGGTTGGGCTGGCAAGGGAACAAACAGCTGGGGGAGAAAAGGTAAGAGTTATTTAAGTTTGTTCTCCTGCTGAAAAAGTTATAATGGAGCCACAGCCTAACAATTAAGGTTTTGCCTAAGAATAAGTGATATGTAAATGGGACACGCACAACAACAGAGACAACAAACATCATCAGGGTCTCTTTGTTCAGATCTCTGTGTTGATTTAGCCCAGGTCAGGTCCTTACTAAGATATATTAAATCAAAGCATACTGCTAGGAGTGATGCTGTTGAGGCTCAGGCAAACTACTTGATTGCTGAAATTCCATGCAGTGAGGTTTTTCTGATGCAACTTTTGTGAGCCAGGTTTGCAGGCTGCAGCCTCTTTGAGGAGCTCTGTAAAGGGTGGTACTTGAAGTGCAGGTGTTGGTCACTGGTAGCCTTTGTGCAGCCCCTGTGGACCAGGAGCAGCCCCCTGCCCCATACCAGCAGCTTCTGTGTCTATGTCCATGTGCACATTGCTCCACTGACTCAGCTTTGGGTCCGTCAGGGTGAATGAGGAACACAAGGATTCCTCGTGGATCAAGTATTCCACTTGGTTTTCTCTTTATTTTTCTATACCGCTAGAGACAAACTTGCAGCTATGCAGTTGTTGGTGTGAATGTACCAGTGTGTGGCTCATAGCAGTGATCCAGGTAGAGTAGAGCAACTGGGAGAGCATCCTCAAGGTCTCTCTGTAAGGACATAATCCAGTGTAGAGCTTGCTGCTGCTGGGGCAGTTCCTGAGCACGCTGCCCTTCCCCTGCCTCCCCACCCACAGTGGTGCTGCCACCTCAGATCTTTGCAGCCAATTTAATGCAGTAACTCATGAGCAGAACCTGGCAAGGGCAGAGAGTGCCCTGCTGTGTTGGGAGTGGGTGGGCACGGAAGGGGAAGCAGAATGGCACAGCTGGCAGCAGAGGCAGGGAAAGAAGTGAATCCTGTCTTTCATCTGTCAGGACAGCCCCGTGTGACTTCACTTTTAGTGCCACAGGAGATGCAGATAAGGAGCACTGCCTGTGCCATTAGTGCTGTGTACGTGCGTTGCTCACACCTTCGCTGCTCTGTGTGGGTATCAGCTCGAGGCTTTTACCTCAGCAGCACGAGCTGCACAGCCAAGCTGCAGCACAACCCTAGGCTTGTGCACAGCTCAGAATTCAAAAAGGAAAAATGACTTTCCCTTTAGCTTACAAACCCACAGCTTAAGGGCATTTTGCTAAAAGGAGGAGGACCCTGATGTGTGTGCTGGGTGGTTTTGGTGATTGATTTTTGCAGTGCATCCTGAACCTGTAGTTCAGGTGTAACTTCTGAAGCTCACAAATAAGTATATGCAATGAGCAGTGAAGTGCAGACACCTGATGCTTTGGTTAGGTGGCTTTGTCACAGTGCTCCAGAGGAGGTTTTTTTGGGAGGCATGTTGTGATAGCATCAGCCATGATGCTGCTCTCATCTGTCTCTCTTCCATCGCACAAACAAGAAAAAATAAGCAATGTTTAAACTTATTATTTGCAAACCCCATCACAGCCAACAGTTTTCCATTGTCTTCTGTTGGTTTCCTACAAGAGGTTCTCAAACTGTAGTCAGCAAAAATATACTGAACAGCTTCTTTTTGGCTGTAAAGTTTGAGTGTACAGGGCAGCCTGTCTGGAAGCAGTCAGTCTGCATGGGAGCGAGTGCCCTGTTAGAACCCTTTAAATACAGGCTTTAGGAAGCAATCCTATCCAGGTCATGCTCCCTCTCAGCCCTCTGGCATGGAGGAAAGTGCTGACAAGTGTGATGCTTTCATTCAGAGTGGTATCTAGCAGAGGAAAAACATCAGTTCAAAATACATACACAGAATTTTAAGTCTTAAGTATCGCCTTCCTCAAAGATCAAGGAATAATCAGTTTGCTTCTCTTACTTAAGGAAAATCACTTCAAAATTTCTTAAGTTATAAAGGGAAAAAGGATTTGCCTTAGTATACATTTCTAAATATATTTACTTGTTATAGAGCTATTTTCATGATAGTACATGCTTTCCTGTCTACAGAAAGTTTGTGTAATGCTCACAATTCTGAGTGGAAAGAGGTCTGAGCCTAAAAGGGAATAAAGGCAATGACTCTCTGAGCCGTACTTGGGCTCCCAGGATGCTAATGCCTGTGTCAGAGGAGATAAAGTGAAGGGAGACTGCATGAAACCCATCAGAGCTGTTAAGCTGTAGCAATGCAAAGCTGCTGGTATTTTAAATAATGGTTAAAATAAATTCCTGTCGGTTAGTGCTGGACTATTTGAAATTCCCCTCGGTTTAAATAGAAAGGGAGAAGGAATTTTAACCAGCTCATTTGATAGAAAAATGACCTGCAGATGGGGTTTGAGAGAATAATAGGCAGCAGATTACAGTGGGGAAATCATGGCAGAGCATCAGCCTTTGATGGGTTTATGCAGAGTGGGCAGTGGGGAGAGGGAAACAATTCCCACTGCAAACCAGCACAGCACTTGTTTTATTTCCACTGCCTGTAGATGTTCATAGCAGCATTAAGTTTATGAAGTCATATATGCTGAAAAGTTTTAAAATATCAGAAGTGTTACACGATGTGCAAATATCAGTGGGTTTTCTCCTGTTTCTGTGCCTATTTTCAAGTACACTCATATGTGGAAAACCTCGTGGTTCTTCCAGTCTTGGCCTGCTGTGATCGAGGGTGAACACCCCTCCCCTAGTTCCCCATGTCCTGAAATGTATTTAGTAAATATTAGATTTTATCAACACTGAAGATGATGTACTGAAAATACAAACATACTTGGGGTTTTCTTTTCAAACCTTCATAACTCTGCCAAATTAGAAGGATTTTACAAAGAAGGCAAAAATTTTACAGCCACCAAAATTCAATTATAAAGTGAATTTCTAAGGAGGAAAGCTCTCATATATGTATATAGAATAGCACTGGAATATCTTTTTTCCTTTCCTCTGTCTTACTCTTAGGAAAATCTAAAATACCCTTGGTGTAACTTAAGAACAAAAAAATTGAAATTGCTGTGGCAGACTACAAAAATTTAAATATTGAATGACACCTGCATGGATTTTTTGTTAAATAATGGAAGCCAACATTTTTAATGCCACTTAGAGCATTTACGAGCACATTTGTGATCTGGAAAAATATACTCAAATTCCTGCGTGGGCTTCTGCAGCCCAGGGATGCAATAACATGGAATGGTTCACGTGTGCCTCTGGTGGGATTTTTCTTTTTGCCTTTTTTTTTTTTTATAATACAGTTTTTGGTATTCGAGATGCTTAGCAGAGATTAGAAGTAGGATGTTCCTCAAAAATGTTAATAGCTCACTTTCTGTGACAGCAAAGAAACAATGTCTATGTCTGGAGGGACCAAACCTTTGGAGCAGTTCCAGACAGGAGCAGAGCTCTGACTGGGTGTGGTTTGAAGCAGGATTTAATACCTGTACTTGCAGTGACCTTACCTGACCTCAGCTGGGGTTCCCTGACTGCTCCTTTGCCAGGATCTGTTTCCTGCTGTGCCTCCAGTGTCCTGATCCAGTGTCCTGTTTCCATGTACAGCCAGGCAGTGGTGATAAGGCAAGAAAAGCAACTTTACCTGTAACAGCAGCTCCAAAGTGCTTCAGTGGGACCTGAGGGGAGTCTGACCTGGGTAGTAGATCAAAATGCTGCTCCAGTGTTTCAGGAATAGTTTGTACTTTTGGAAGGGAGTGATGAAGATCCCAGTTGGCTTTTAATACTGGAAAATAAAAGTTGAGTTCCAGGTATTACTCCTACAACATTAAAAGTGTAAAATGACCAGTAATCATTCTTCTGCCTCCTTTACAACCACCCACAGTCCAATTCTTTGCAATCTGTTTCACTGCCTTTATTTCTATTCTTTCAATACATCCATACAATTAGAATACAGAGGCTCATTAGTGTCAGTCTCTGGCATGGGTGCCCCTTTTTAGATGAGGTGGGAAGTTACAAACAGCAGTGAAATGCTCATTTGAGGGGGAAACAGAGCGCACTGAAATTATTTCAGCTCTGTAAAGCATGAAGGCACAGAAAAATAAACTGATTTCTACTACAAATCTTAACGTTTGTTCCCTATTTCATATCTTTTAATAATGCTTGAACAGTTCTGCTTGCAAACACGTAGAATCACAGTGAACCTTTTTATTTCCTATGTTTTTTCCCTAAATAAATTTTCTCTACCTTCAAATGTGCCTCTTTGTTCTCACTGCTCTAGAATTCTTTCATCCTCTTCTCAAAAGCTTCTGAATATGACACACAGTCTCACTTGAAAAGAATGCAGAAGAGGAATGCAGGGCGGGGAATTGGAGGTATGGAACAGCATCCACTTGGCACATACAGACAACAGGACACTTCCCACTGCAAGACAGATTGAGGGGGCCTGTAAAAGAAATCACAAGTCATTATGGCACAGGAAAAAGTAAACAGAGGTGATAAAGGAACCAAATTTCTTATCTGTTTTCTTTTTTTCTGACAAGAACCTGGCAGCTCAAAACAGACGCACAAAGCTGAGAAGCTGTGGAATGTCCTTCCACAGGATGTTGTGGATAGGGGATTGTAAATGGGTTCAAAAGATAATTGGATAAATTTATGAAGGAAAATTCCATGCAAGAATATGAAGTACAGAGACCCCAGTTCTTTTACAGGATGTCTCTAAGCTGCAAAGGGCACGAGATGGGAGCAGGTTTGGAGAAGGTGGTGCTGTTGGTGCCTCGATGCTCTGGGCTGGTGCCAGGAGCAGCCTAATGGGCACCCTGGGTGTGGGGCTGACCTGCCAGGCTGCTGGCATCCTGTAACCACTTCTGTCCTTTCTGGGGCTCTCCCTGGGGTACTTATATTCCTTCTGATCTTCTTCTCAACATCTTTGATATTTGGCAACTTTGCTTAATCTGCAGTTTGTTACCTCTGTTGTTTCAAATGTCAGCAGCTGAATGGCATCCTCCCTTCTCAGACAAAGTCTATAATTTATCCTGCACAGATGGAGCACTCCTGCTTTTCCATGGCAGTGGACTCCTCTGTCCTTAAATTTGTGTTTAGGAATAAAATGTTTGAAAAAGTAACTTGCTGCTTCAGCCTTTCCAGTTTGGAATTTTATTCTGAACTAACATATAAAATCATTTTCCAGAGGAGCATTTAACAGATTCTTCTGTACCTTTGGCAGCTGTTACTGAAGTACAGCACTCACTGAGGTCATTTCACCCTGGACAGTTGCTTTAGCACACTGAACCATGTTCCTTTGGCCCTGTGGTCTGCACCAGCCTGGCAAATTGTTCCTGTCCACCAGCAGTTGTTACTTGTGAGCCAAGATTCCCCCCTTACTGCTGATAGCCATTTCTCCTTTCTCTGTATTCCCAGTGAACTGTTTGCCAGTCGTGGGTTTCCAGCTGTGCATGTTACCAAGTGTCACCATTTGCATTACTCTTATAGTAGTCCTTTACTACCCTCTTTTGATTTTGCCTCATTTTTCTTTAACTGCATGTTTCAAATAACCATTTTTCTCTGGCAAGTGAGTTTAGAATTAAAGCTTCTCAGAGTCTCCCCTTCCTTACCAATACTTTATCAATGCAAGTGCATAACTCTTACATTAATCTTGATCCAAAATTTCAGTATCATTGGGTTTTTTTGGGTTTTTTTTGTTTTTTTTTTTAAACAAATGCTCTGCCCTTGTAGAAGTGAGGCTGCAGCAAGCTCTTTTCTGTGTCTAATGACAAGCCAGAACTGGAGCAATGCTTGCAGTGTATTGTCTCTGTCCTTGCCTCTTTCCGATTGCTCAGTACCAATTGTTTCCAGTTGCAGCTGTTTTATGCAGCTGCCAAAACCACT
The DNA here is from genome assembly GCA_013396875.1 of Vireo altiloquus. Taxonomy (NCBI): domain Eukaryota; kingdom Metazoa; phylum Chordata; class Aves; order Passeriformes; family Vireonidae; genus Vireo; species Vireo altiloquus. The sequence goes on from VZRF01011821.1 coordinate 433,811, forward strand.
AATGCCCAACCTGTCTCTAGTAAGAGAGAGTTTAAAGAAATAATCTTCCTTTTCTTTGCTGTTTGGAAAGATGGAAATGCTTTGGGTTATGATGTAGTTTGCCTGGTGCATTCACTCTTAGGCTGTGTTGGAGTGGGTAAATGGTTGGTGTTGAGCAGTGCAGTGCTATGTATGCGGCTCAGGCAAGAGACTTTCAGATAACTGGAGAAAAAAATCTGCAACCATTGAACACTTGCTGAATTTTGTGCTATTTAAATGCATACTCTGTATCTTAATACTTCAGAAATATTAAGTGCTACTTGAAGTTCCCTATTACAACTCTAGTTGTTTTCCAGCAGTATTTTTAAACTGCAGTCAGAACAAGGGAAAATGCCTTAAGTGTTTGAGGGAGAGAAATAGCCTAGGAGGAATCACAGAGGCTCTTTCCCATGCCCTCAGGCCTTTGCAGGGAGCGTTACTGTCACTGCCTTAAGGAGGCTTTTCAGCAAATAGTCTTGGTTTTGTTAAATTTGTCAGTCTTCGGTCAGGTTTTAAATTCAGAGCACTGTACTTTGTGACCTGTCTTCAAGCTCTGCCCATTCTGTTGATGGACCCTCCAGTTCTGGCCCTTTCACTGAGCTGATTGCTGGATTTCTGACATTCTCTCTCACCTTCACCACTTGTTGCTTTTTTTTGCCTTCAACCAGTTCAGTTTGCTTTCTCGTGTAGTTTCTTCCTTTAGATTTACATAGTATATGAGTGCCTTTCTCATTGCAAGGTCAACTGGTACTTCATTGAGAAGTCAAAATGTGTGGATTGGCTCTTGTCACAAGCTTAATTTAACCATCATTTATGTTCCTGGAAGTATTCCATTTTTGATCCATTTCATTTATCTTAATACCTGCTTTAAACAAAACTTTGACAAATGATAGGGATATGTGGAAGATATTTTAGCATAGTCTTTTGAAAATCATTTTCCTAATATGTGAATTCTAGTCCAGGCTTAAAATAATGGCGTTACAAAATGTCAAACCTGGTAAAACTATTAAAAAAAGAAAAGGAACTTTGACTAATGACCCATGTATATGGCTTAACATTTAAGTAAAGATTGCATTTCTGACTTGAGCGATGAGAAGAATTCAGCTGGAGCATTTTTCTGCAGCTTCCTGCTGAAGTGAGTTTCCTTTGTCTGGCTGTAGCTGTGGGAAGAGCTCAGTGGCACACATCTCTGGAATTTTCCAGCTTTGTCTGGGATGCTGTTCCTGCTCTGCCTGCGGCCAGAGCCCTCTCTCCCGGGGCACGCAGGCTCTGGGCTCCCACCATGGTTTGTGTCCAAGCCGAGTTGGCTTCCCAGGCTAAATACTTGTGTTTGGGAGGGGTGGTGTTTGACAAGGCAGGGAAATGGCAGGGTCCTTCTGCCAGAGCCATCGAGGTCATTGCTCAGAACTGAGGGTCAGGAGATGGATCTGGGCCTCAGCCTAGGAAAGACCAAGCTGTGGGTGGATCCCCAGGACAGGGGTGCAGCCTCATGGCAGTGGATCCCCCCAGGTTCCAGGGGCTGCAGAGGCTGCACTGACCCCCTGCCCTTGGGCACGTGCTGTGCCCAGGCAGGAGGGGTGGCACTGGTGTTGAGTTTGTCTCGGGGCCCTTACTGCAGCTGTGCAGAAGTTTGCAGCCCTGCCCATGCTGGGGACTCTCGATTTGCCTTTGTGTGTGGCATGGAGCTGCTCAGCAGGCTCACAGCAGCCTCTGCTCTCGGGAACTTCATGTTATTGGAAGGGATTTCAGGGGGAGAATGCCATGCACACATTCAATCTGCCACTTCTTCCTCTAATCCCAAATCAATAAGATTTCCTGATAACTCTGCCGTGTGTCCGTGAGTGTTTGTTCCTGTGGGGGGAATATTTGAGGCTGGCAGGCACAGTATTAGTGTTTGGTTTGTTTGGATGCAGGCCTGGACTTGGAACAGGAAATCCACTGCCATTTCACAGCTTTATTTGCTGAATGGAAAGCAGGGGATCGACATCATGTATTCAAGAGCAAGAAAAAAGGCATTTACAGCAGGGCAGCATTTTTTTTTTATGGTCCCAAGCATTCCTTTGTTTGCAATTTTAGCTTAATATATTCATGATACCTTGAAATAAAAGTGTGCATGGAGATGGGGGTTTGAAATTGCTTTTGTGGTTGTTTCTGGCTTATATAAATGTATATATATTCTGTGAAGATCTAAAGTGACTGGAAAAGAGGATTTGGAAGAGATTATTCTTTCTTTTTTTTTTTTGCAATACATTGGAGGGTAGGAAAAGAAATTTCAAGCTTGTTCTCTCAGACCTTGGCTTTGTTCAGCTTTCTTACTTTCACAAGATGTCTTATTTTTATCAAAATTTCTAATAAGCCACTGGAGTGAAGTATATGCTAACAAAAGTGATGTTAAGTGTTTCAATAAAAATCTCTCCTACTAGTTGATCACAGATGCACAAACTCTGTGGTTATTCCATTAATTCTTTGAGAGAGTCCAGATTTCAAGAGCAGTTCTACCTTTTTTATACTATTCATTGAAATATGTGGATTTTCTTTAAATACTTTCAGGTCTGCATTGTTTTTAATTTTTTGTTTGCATGTAAAATATATAGTTAGATTGTCATGCTGTTTCCAGTGCTTCTGATAATACTTTTAAAGTCTGCCTTGCATCATCTGTCAACTCAAATTATTACATTTGCATCTCTTTTTCTAGAGTCTGTGCAATTAAAACCACTTTAATTTATCTGTGTTTTATGATAAAGTTCAAGGGAGAAGATAAGCCAATTTGTTCATGGCAATTTTGAAATCTTGCTTAATACTTTTATTTAAACCCAGGATTGAAAGGAAAGCGTGGGAAGAAAATGGCATATCCCAGTGTAGAAGTCTTGTCAGAGTGCTCGAGAAACTTTAAATGGAATTGTTTAGTTAAACAAGGAATTAGGAATTTGCTTAGGGAAGACATGGGTTGGAGGTTGTATAAAACAGAATCAGAAAGGTCATGGGAGATGACAGCAGGGCTTGGATGTGATTGATAGTTGAGGGCAGTTCATGTTCATATGCAGAGAAAGTTATTTCCAGCATTGCTGGGACTCTGGGGAGATTTTAAATCATTCAGTTCATGTCACAGATTCCTCAAATTCGCACGTGTACAAACATTATATGGTGGCAGTTGAATGTTGTCTGTAGTTATTTGTTACCTTTTAAATAGCAGCAACATAAGAAAGAAAGGAAATGTTTGTATTAATCTAAATGGGACAGTAGGAGTAGTGTTCCTTGAGGATTTTGTGCTCATCTTTGAAGTGAATGTTCTTTATTTAAAATGTTTTTATGAGATGATTTGGAGAAATCTGGAAGAGAATTCTGTTAATCCCCAAAAGTGAAGGTTGGACCATTCTTGTGCAACGAGGTGAATGCTTCTGCAGAAACAATTTGGAGAAGGAAAATACCAGAACCAATTAAAGGCCTGGGATTTGTGCCATTTTTCAGCAGTGCTGACGTGCCCTGCCCTGTGCTGCAGCAGGAGCTGTCCCATCAGGATGGACAGCTTGGTGACAGCAGGGATATCTGTACACAGAAGGGAACAAAGATCCCTCAGGAGGGTTACAGGGAAAGATGGAAACTGAAGCAGCACCGTGCACAGGCTAATGAAGGGGATTGCAAGCGTGTTCTGTTCAAAAACTTGTAATACTTGTATCATGCTTAAAGAAAATCATTCAAACTCCACTACTTCACTTCACCAACATTCCTCCTTCCCTTAGCACTCCCCTCACTTATCTTTTGCCAAGAGCTGCTGTGAGGAAATATTTCTCTGCTTTTCTCTTGTTTCTGTCAGTAGTAACGGTGAGCCTGAAACTCTTCTGCAGTGGAAACTTGCAATACTTCAGTAAATTGTGGCTTTTGTCAGATAAATTGAATTGGTAAAATTTTTTCTTGATCCCCAAACCCCTCATTTATCTTCCCATTAAAAATACATCTATATTCTCCAGCTTCCATCCTTCCCCTTCAATCTGTAAAGCACAGCATATGATGTGGTTTCTGTGTTGATTTTCAAGATCATTTTTAGCCCATCAAAGCCCTTCTGTCTCAACAACTTTGAAACAAAGATTTTTTTGAATAGATGAGAAAGTGCAGCTGCCAGATTAACCAGCACAAGAAACTGGAAGGGGAGGATCTTGCAGATGGTTCTAATAAAACTGGGCAAACAGCAAATGGGGGCGGGGGAGAGTGGGTTGAAATGCAAATTGTAATCCCAGTGCAAGTTTTGGGGTTAGTTTGTGAAAGAAAGTCTCATAAACAGTCATTTGAAGGTGTGGGATGGGGGAGAGTTTATTGTTGCTCTCAGTTTTTCCTGTTGCTACAGCACTGCCAGCTTTTCCTTCTCCCTGTATCCCTGTGTCCATGCTGCTACCTGAGCTTGTGTTGCTGTGCCAAGAGCCCTCCTCTGGAAAGCCACATTCAAATATTCATAGGATTTTTGTGAATATGAAATACCATTAAAAGTCTAGGTTTTCAGTAGCTGTTGAGAGAGGAAATTGTGCTTGAGCACAAAGCAGTAAAAATGGAGCAGAGACTTGTGTTGCTTCATTGTTCTTGCCTGCTATCCCATAGCCAAAAGTGCATTTGGGCCAAGCCTTGATAAACCCTGTGTGTGCAGTTTGTACTACATGATTCATTCACAAGGATGGAGGGTGACTAGTAGTAATGTCTGTCTTTTCTGCTGATTTTCTCCTCTTATTGAATGGTATTAGGTCTGTAATATTAGGCCAATAATTGCAGTAGGAGAGATGCAGCTGAGGGCCTGGATAGTCTCTGATGGTCTCAAATTCAACTACTTCTTGACATGATAATTTGGGGTTCTTTGGTGGTTCTTCAGGCCAGAAAATCTTACTGACACCTCATTTCCAAAGCCAAAACAATTATGTCTATATTTTTTTCTTCCTCTTGCTAATCTTCCCCTTCTTCAGTGAAAGGAAGAGTGTTTGAGAGCACACAGGCTTTCAACTTACACAGCAGCCCTTGGGGATGTGTCTTCATCTTGTTGTGTCAAAAGCTTTTCAAATCAGTAGTTTGGGAGTAGCAAATCCTTCAAATGCATGAGTAACAGATACTTACTTGTTTTATTTAAGAGTCCTTAAGCATGAACAAGTCATTAAGTACTTCCTTTCTCCCCATGAATCAGTTCTATTTTAAACAGTCATCATGTATTTCATATTTTTAAAAGTATGAGAAGTTTCGACTTTTAAACTTTTTTGAGTCTCTTGTGTACCTCTGTGAATTTGTATTAAAAACATATCTGTCAAGGGCTGCACATTCCCTGTACTGCTGCATTCCCTTTCCCTATCTCCTTCAAGAATGGATATATTCTGTGTGCAACATTTCTTTGCCCAAGGAGACAATTTTGAAGCGAAGAAGTTATTACTCTGAAAACAGAGCACATCTCCCCATTACCTGGTTAATGGCTGGGTAATGCCACCTCAGAATGCCACCACCTGAGTGGCCTCTCTGGAGCTCAGCAACAACCCAGAGTGGTGTCCTTGCCCAGGGGGGCTGGGAATTGTTGTGTGCAGTGTTTTCTGTGCCAGCTGATCCCTGCAGCCTCTTTGGCAAAGCTGTCGTGCACACGGTGTGTGGGGGAGCCTGTGGAATTCCACTGAAGGGGATCCCATGGTTTAATGGAATGCTTTGGTCGTGGGTATTGACCCTGGCATGTTGTCATTCTTTGCTGATTCAGTCAATTTGGAAAGAATCTGTTCCCCCTCTCTTTACTGTATCATGCAAAAGGGATAATGAACATGAATATTTATAATTAGGTATTTTTGCAGGCTTTCGTGTCCAAGATACAACATGCTGAGACATTAAACAGCACAAGTGTTGCCAGAATCCTCCCAGCTTGGCAGATCTGCCAGCCAGCTGAAGGCAAAGACGAGTTTTTATGATAAAATCAGGCCATGTGCTGAATGCTAAAGCATCACCAGTTGTTCGCAGCTTGGGAAGAGTTCACTTGCAATCAACATGAATAGGAAAAACCTTTCCCAAATGATGCTTTGTTTCCGTGTGGATTTGCTTTCGGTTTTGCCTCCTTACACAGTCAGCAATCATAATTCAGATGGTGGGGTTTGAAACAGCGTTCCTGTTCCTAATCTTGTGAGGACATGGCCCTTTATCCCTGGCTGTCACTCGGCCTGACAGGGCAGGGAGCTGCTCCCAGCCTTGGCGGCTGCAGAGAAAATGGTGTTTGGGGCAGTGCCGGATGATGTTTGGTGCCGGGATGATGTTCGGGCCTGTGCCTTGTGGTTCATTGCTGGAGCATCGCTCGCCCTTTGTGCTGCGAGGACAGCGTGGAGGGACCGAGGGAAGCTCCTTGCATCCAGAGCTTCTCCTGCCTGAGCCTCTGCACAACGCCAAGGGGAAAATGGAGAGGGACTCATCTACAGCTTCGTTTACTCTATCCACGTTAATTGCCTTCTTAGAACAGCAGCTAGAAAGGATTTATCCACATCTTTATCAATTAACTTAAAGTATTTTAAAGTAATCTGTAGTACTGGGCACTGGAACAGAAGTGAATGTGGAGTGGTTTGAGTCTTCTCTTTTTGAGTGGTAGATTGTGTTTTTTAAGTTCCTGTGCTGCTTATAAGTACAATGACAACTGTATCTATGATCTCTGTACCACCTGTTGCTTTAGCTACCATTTAATGTGCAATATGCTGATGCTGGAGATAAAATACATTCTGTGGCACCTATAAAACACCTCAGTGATCCTCACAAGCCACAGGACCACCAGATTTATATCCAGCTGTGGCAGTGAATCTCTGCCATCTCCAGCTGTGCCAGAGCTGTTGGAGTGCAGCTCCACAAGCAAAGGCAAATGGCAAGAGGAGCTCTTTGCAGGCAAAGCCTGCAGAATTTTAGGACAGAAGTACAAATGCCTGCCTGCAGCTAAAATTAAAAAATGAGTGTAACTGTTGGTATTTTATTATATAGCTACAGCTCTGGCAACGTTTTCCTGGTCTGTTGTTCCCTATAGAGACGTGCCCAGAGGTGCCCACAGGGAATTAGGGAGCAGGTACTGCAGGCTGTTGGAGCCGGGGCCACCTCAAAGACTAACAGAGGAGAAATCCTTCCCCCCTCCTCCCCTGGCCAGCTGCTTGAACTGCAGCATCCTGCCTGAATCCACAAAGTTCCCAGTCTCTTGTTCTTCTGGCCAGGAAAAAAGACATTTTGGAAGGGGTTAAAATTGGACACAAACACATGTCCTTATGCAGGGACTTGAATCTTTCAGTGCAGCCGTTCATGCCATGAAGTGTTGGCTGATTTCTCTTTTCTTCAGGGCTATTTCTCTTATTTCAAAGAACTTGATAATATGCAAAAAAAATATTTGCTGCTGTGTGAGGTTTTTAAAACTACTAAGGACTATGGTGTTCCCTCAACATTCCTTCTGGAGGTTTTGCAGGGCTTGGTTCTCATTCCTTTTCTTCTCCTGCATCCTATTTCTGGCTAATCCCATCTGCAAAAGCAAATTGGTTGGTACCACTTGGGTTAGAAGATTCAATCCTCTCATCAGAGATGAGCTTTTGACTCATCTCTAGTATCTGCATTTAGACAATGAGCCACAAGTTGAAGTCTAATGTAGTTGCTATTCCTTTACCTGCCTTCAGTACAGGGTATTCACCCTTCTCACTCAGTCCATTTCCAAGCACATCGTGGCTGTTTTCTGTTAGGATGGTTCTTACTCATCTCACTTGCTGCTGCTCATCTGCAGAGTTATTTCAGTATCTTCCTTTCAAATGTCCTAAAAAGTCCTTTTGTGGTGATAATCGTTGTCAAGGCATTTTGGTTGTGCTGCTCAGTCTGTGCCCTCACCAGGCTGTGTTTGCTTTGCACAGAAGTTAAGTGCTTTGCTCGTTGTTATTTGTGGATTCTGTTATACAAATAATTTGTGTTTGCTTTCTTTCTGCCAACTTTGTCACCCACAAATGTGTTCACACTTGAAGTCACAAGGAGCAGAATACCAGAGGAGGGGAAAAACCAACCACACAAGCAAAACCCCAAGAGAACTGGACAGTGCTCTCTCCTTGAGTAACTCCAAAGAGCTCTGCTCCTTTTCCTAGGAAAAGTTCTTAATTCTTCCAGTAGGTTCTACAGGCTGTTCCTCAGCCTGTGCCTCCAACTCATCTTCATTGCAAAGCTGCAGCTTGGCTGTTGGGCAGATAAGACTAAAGGAAGGCTGCAGCAGTGAACTCCTGGGGAATGGAAAAGGAATGGGAATGTTAAGGACAAAAGTCTGGGATGGCAGCTACGCAACCAGAATTCTGAAAAGAATTCAAGTGTCTTTTTAAGCTCTCATAGCATTTAAGAGATCAGGAGGTCACCCAAGAAGGAAAATTTACAATAAATTAGATTTGAAATTTGTTTGAAATAACCTTCTTTCCTGTCTTTCATAGAAAATGTTGCTGCCCTGACCAGCAGTCATGAAGAGAAGGAGGTGAAGTGAATTTGTCTGGAGAAGTTGGAAGTTTTGAAATTTTCAGCAGGAGGTTTTACCAAGGCAGCCATTGACACAAGAATGGATTCAGTGCCTCAGACTTAAGTGGTAACTCATTTTTCTGTCATCTTTTTATTTTCAATGCAGTACCGTAGGATAATTTGTGTGGATTATAGAGGATATTGTTTGACTACTACCAAAGTTTAAATAGAGAAATCTTACAAGAGCCAAACATGTGATTTTGTGGGCTTCATTCATTAGCAAAAAGTTGCAATTTTAGTATCTGGTGCTTTATTCAGTAGTTGAAATTTCTTCCTGTAGGTTCATCCCATCTCTTCATCATTGAAAAACAAAAAGACATTTTGCTGTTTCTCCATTACTGTCTTCCTTCCCACTGCCCAGCAAACTGCAAAGTTTGAAACAGGTTGTAGAAGCAACTCTGTCCCTTTTTTTGTTACATTTTAAGTACTTCTCGTGACTCCTGAAACATGTGGAAAGACACTTATACGGCACACTAGGAAGTTTGTTCATTTCTGCTGACGTTCAATATTTCCTCAAAAATCTTTTTCCATTTTCTTCTTTTCTTTGCTGTTCTTATTTGCTTATCTCTTTCTTTGCCATTCATAACTGGGTATTAAACATCTGAAATGTTTATGCCTGTCTTCCTAGGGTCAGTTTACTAGTCAGGAATACAAAACTGTGCTGCTTTTCAAAGTTAAACTGGGAGCAGAAAGACCCTCAGCTCTTCCCTGCTGTCCCATTTTGGACTCTGTGCCTTTGTAACAATGTGAACTGGCCACTAAAAACAGAAGCTTTGAGAAGGGTAGAGGGGAATTACCAAATCTTTAATACCACACCAAGATGATGTTTCCATGTCCTTTGAGACAAGAGAGTGGAAGGTGTTTGTGTTCTCCTCCAAGCCTTGCAGAACCAAGGCACAACAGAATCTGCCTTAGTTTGAAAACTGTAATGGAACTGCATATATCAAAAATGGCATCTCACCACGTTTCTTTCATTTGTCATGAATAAAACAAAGGCAGTCTGTTATGTGTTGTGGTTTTGTTTGAAATGCTTCTTTCTTATTCTACCCTCTGTGTTTTAGAGAGAGAGTGAACAGATCTGACAGTAGTTCTGTGTGACTGATGGTAGAAAAATTAGACCTGCATTTGTGAACCTTACAAATATACTTGTTCTTATTTACCAGTCCAGGTAAGGTATTCATTCCACCCCTGTATCATAGGCTGTGTTAGACCTTCAATGGGAGCACAGTCAGTGCCCCAGAAGGATTTTGTCCAAATTTCTGTGAGGTTAAGGGTGGGATTTCAGAAAATGGCCAGCATTAATGGAGCAGTTCTGTCTGTAATCCACACTGAGACCCTTGTGTCTCTTGTGAGAGCACAGTCAGGGTCAGGCTAGCACTTAGGAGCCTCCCAACCAAGAACTCAGAGCTCAGGCAGTGCATCAGGTGCTCAGGAGGCTGCCAGGTTCTTCCCTCGCTGAGGTCCCTCTTTAGGAGTTGTCTGGTTTGTTGCCAGAGTTGTTTCTATATTGTGTCAGTGTCTTCTGCTGCATTGGCAGGAAGAGTGGGCTTGCAGATTCCATCTGTCTGCAGTGGTGACAAATGAAGCTCAAAAAGTACTTAAAAATGTTTTTCTTCTTTCAAGTTTTCAGATTTCCTGTGCTCTCAGTAATGCCTTTTCTCTGTTGTTCCCTGTAGCCCTCAAGTCCTTTTTCTTTGAAGGTGTGTGCAGATCCTTAGATCTGATTCACTCATGTGTCTAATGAGAACAAGGAAAAGACAGTTCCAGCTCTCGTGTCAGCTTTGCAAAAGTTTTGGAGCTGGAGCACTTCAGTGGGATTTTGGGTTTCTGTAGGGCACTTTAGAGCCAGAAATAGGAGCAGCACAAGTTAAAAAGCAGTCCTAGTCACAAACTCTTGCCCATATTACTAAGGAAAATGCACCACTTTGGCTTGTCTGTACACAGCAGGTCAGGAGAAGATAAAAGCAGGTTGTAACCACCACTGCTTTAGAGGAAACATTTCTAGAAAACTGGAAGGTCATGTTTTGTCTGTTCCTTGTACATCCCTACCTAGCACAGCAACTTCTTCATGCATCTAGCATTTGATAAAACAGCACCAACTGTAAATCTGCTGGGGACGAGGACTTCAGCTGAGGAAATAGGTTCCCATAATTGTTTCTGCATTCAAATTACTATTATTTAGCTGATAAAAGTGACAATCAGAGGCCCAGGAACAGGGAGAACAATGCTATGGGATAGATTCCTCTGCTGGCACAGGAAGATGTTAATCAGCTGAACATGAAGAGGGTTTGTAGTTGAGGGAAGTGCTGGGTGAGCTGGGTGGGATGAGGCCTGGGAAGAGCCAGGGGTTGCTGCTTTGGGCAGACAGATCCTTCCTGCTGGAGATGCTCTGGAGTGGCCTAGGTGGGAACTGATTGAGTGCACATATTCTTTCTGTCTCTGAGAACAGCTGGAGGATGTTGCCTGGGAGGTGCTCTTGGCTCGGGGATTTTAGATGGGAGGGCTTTCTCTCAACTTGAGAACACATTTTTTCCGCTTGACTCACTGACTGAAATCTGAATGAGTGATAAAATTTCTAAAAGTAATGTTGAATTGGTTGGAATAATAGAAAATACATTTATCATCAGGAAGGAAGAGCAAAATAAGGGGAAAGATTCAATGAAGAGGAAGTCACCACCTTCCCAGTAACAATGGGAGGCTGTGGGCAGCTAACACACCTCAGCCTGCCTGGCTCTGCAGCCACACAGTGAGGATATCACAGAGGATTCTTCTGAAACCTTCTTGGGCTCACATCCCACGTGCAGGACCCACACACATTCCATGGGATGCCTCCACTGAAGAGACATCGCACCAGGAACGTGTTTGCATAGGTTCCCTCACATACAGAACACGAGCCTGGGTGTGCATGAAAGGAAACTGCCACTGACTCCTGCAGAAGCCATTTTTTTCCAGGAACAACACCAGCCTTTGTTGCTTCTCTTTGGCTTGGCACACAGAACAAGGAAGGAGCAGCAAATACTGGCACTGAAGAGGAGCCTGTTGTGATCGATGTGAGCAGTAGATAAAGCGAGGTATCTGCAGGAGGGGCACTGCCTTAGATGGATTTTTAGGATAATAACCATTATAACATTCTTTTAATGATCTGACATTTCTGTAGTGCATTTCCTTTGTGTCCTGAACAGTTTTCCAGGCTCCAGTGCTGTATCAATTTCTGTGTACCTGCAGTTTGGAGAAGCAGTGGGTGCAGAGGACTGTGCTCTCTGTGCTCCCTGTGCAGAACAGCCCAGCTGCTTTCCCTGTCAGGGTTGCAGGAATCCTGGAATTAGAGTGCTAACACAGGGAACAGATAGGGGAACATTTTAGCTACAATTACACATGTAGAAAAGAAAGATGTAAAATTGAGGATATTTATATCAAAAGAAGCTGAAGATACTGAAGTCAGGGTGTGTTTGAGTTGGGGGGTAAGGAAAAAAGACATTTTTCTTCCCGAGACTTGGCTTATTCATTTGTCAGATTCAAGTAGGCTTTTCCAGCTGAGGTTTTAATGGCTGAAGGCTGATTCAAAATGGAAACATTGACAGACTAAGCAACAATAACTTAATAATATTTATTCCATGTCCCTATATGCACTTCTTTCCAGAGGGCCGTTCAGACTTTTCATGCTTGCAGTAGTCTCTGTTTTACTTAGACTCATCTCTGAAGTCTGCCCATTAGAGGTGTATTAAAAATCCAGTCTGTGCCAGTTTAGCTGATAGAAGGCAGCTGAGGCTGTGTTTGCTGAATTCATGGTGGTGTGATGACAGGAAATTCTGTCCTGGAAACAGGACAGAATGGAAAAATCATCTTGTAAGTTGTGAGGCTCCTGCTCTTCATTTTGGACATGCTCCTGTAAAGTTACATCTGAGCAGCTCTGCTGCTGCCTGCCTTGTAGCTCCTCTGGTGATGGGATGGCAATTGCTGATTGTGGGAGCAGGGAATTTTCAGTGATTGGGAGGTGAGAGGTCTTGCATGTGGTGAGGTCTCCTCTTTTGGTTTGCTCAATATTTGTAACAAATTCACTTTCCCTGAATTTCCATCGTGTGAAACTTGTTTATTTTACTCTGTCATTTCTTTTATCAGCTGCTCAGTTGGTGATAATTACATTGTATTTTTCATGCTGGCTCCTTTCATTTTTCTTCAGTCTGTTATTACATGATATGGCCTTGGCAAGAAACACATTCTCATTCTTCCAAACAAAAAAACCTGCATGCAGTTCAGATCCTGCTAATTAAGAAAACTATGAACTTCTAGGTGAAAAAGGTAACACACTTGAACTTGCTGTAAGCAGTAATCATTTCCATGGAATGAAGTTAGTCCCACTGTCCCCAGGTTCTGGGCAGTGTTGGATTCCCTTGGGTACTACAGCACCCACCTCATGCAGCAACAGTTCTTATGCCCCCTTTAATACAAAATAATTGGGGTTTTGGAGGCTTCTCAGATTCAAAAGGTTTCTTGAATTTACCCAGAATGCAACTTTTCCTCTCAAACATCCATTTCCCTGGAGCTGGACTAGATGACCTCGAGAGGTTCCCTCTGCCCTAACGATTCTGTGCTTCCTTAACTCTCCCAGGATAACTCTGCAAATGCTCTCAGATCCAACTGCTGATGGTGCACACTCTTTCTTCCTTTGTTCTTCCAAAGAGTTCTTTGAGCCAAATCATCACTATCTTAAATATGAACATTAGCATATCTATATTTTAAGCAGAAATAATTCACAGGCAAATAGGCAGGGCTTTAAAGAGACTTCAAAATATTTCCAAAAATACCTGCCTTGCTTTCTTTTTCAGCCTTGTCTTCTGTATCATTCTTTCTATGAGTTAACCTACTTTTTTTGCTAAGCTTTTATTTTTGTTCTGTTGCTTTCTGTTTCTGGTGGTATAAATTCTGTGTATTCTCTTGGGGAAAACTGCAGGTTACACTTTAACTTGCACTGTGGTGGCAGTGCTTTGTGATCTATATTATAGTGGCATTCCAAAGATATTTCACAAAATTCAGACTTTTCCTACTGAAGGAGTATGGTAGGCCATGTGCAAACATAACTGGGATTGTGTATTTTTCCATTACTAGATAAGAAGGTGCAAGGACAAATAAAACACAAAATGAAAAGAATCCTTATTCCGGATTCTTTAGATTCCTGCCTCCCCACCCAGATTTTTTGAGAGCACTGCTGAGATGCATGTTGGTTATCTGCTCTCTAGCCCTACCCAAGATCGAACAAGTACTGATTAATTATGTTTCTCTTTTATTATGCCTTTTCTGTGCTGCATTGCTGTTCTTATGAACATCTCTACCGACTTAAAATACTTCAGATTTTTCACAGTGGTTCCCTGATTTAGCAACTAGAAATAAAAGTACCACTTAATAACAAGCAGTGACATTGTGTTTTTTCCTATCAGTGCAGCTGTAAACCAGTCAGAGGGATTGGATCTGTCCAAAAATCCCTGTTTTCGAGGAAAGCACTGCTGAAAGTGGAACTAAGACAACTTTCTCTTGTTGGTACTGACTTCCTCTTCCAGTTTTTTTGCTGAAAGCACAGTTCAGGTACCTCACAATTTAAACATGTATTGATACATGCAGGAGAAGTGCATCTTTTAAAATGATTTACAGACATTTCACACTTCTTGAGCACTGTCTGCTGTCCTCTCCTGTAATAGTTTCAGATACATGCACTGGCAGTCAAATAAGGATATTTGATTTTTGGCATAGTACTGTTTGCTTCCAACATCCATATAAAGCTTACTGAGGAGGATACACGCCCCCACCAATTTCAAGATGCCATACTATGAGAAATAAACAGATATTACTCCAGTAATGCTCACTGGAACAGTTTGGGGATTATTTTATGTCATCAGTGTTGTTGTTTCAGTGTATTTAAGTTCAGGGCTTCAAGTGAGTGAATTTACAGGTATTAAATAAATCAAAATTTATGAGTTTACCTTGTTAATGAAAAAAACATTTTTTCTGCAGCTAAAGAAAGATGGCACCAAGATCATTGAAGGAAAAATAATCCTTGCCTGACTATCACTCTGTTACTGATTTTCAAGACGTTAGCTGATAATATCCATTAAACTTGATGTTGGTGACGGATACAAAAATTAACCTTGAATATCTGAGTGGTGGTGACATACTTGAGTCTTGCATCAGTCAGTATTCAGTTAATTATCTAAGTATCAGTGCAAAGAGAGCAGGCTCCAGCTGGCTGTAATTAGGGCTGGATTGTTCCATGCCTTCAAGACAATTTTTACATTCATGGGATCTGCAGCTTTCTGTTGTCCTCATTTCCTGCAACATAAAAGCACTTGTATGTCAACGAATGAAAGGGGGCAGATAGTGAGAGACTGTGGATAAATCTCATTACATCCCTGACAGTCTGGCTGAGAAATAGGCACTGCAAGTTCTAAATAAATTTTAAAAAAATAAAAAGGGAAAACAACCCCCAGAAGCCAGAGACAGAAAGTGTTATTTCAGTTGACTGGAAGAAAAGATGGATCTTTAGAAAGCACAGTGGGTTCTATAAAAGCTGAAATCTGCTCTGTAAATTTTGGTTTTAATGAGAGACCACCAGCCTGTGCAGGAAGAAAGTTGGATGGCAAATCAGGAGTGCGTGTGACACAGCAGTTGATGAGGAGCCGTGGGATACAGCACTGCAAGGGCCATAGATCACAGCCCATTTGTTCAATTCAGGCTCTGGGTTTTGCCCTTGTGCTGCTGAGTTCCCAGAACTGCAGAGCTGCCATTGGCTCCTAGGGATGTCCTGGCTTTGGGAGACACTCCTCAGCTCCCTTCAGCTCTCAGGTCATCCTGACCTGTGCAGCCTCTTGTTACCAGCCTCTGTTTCAATGAGCAAGACTGGCAAGTTTTCAAATTATTCCTCTATTTGGGGAAGAAACAGCCTTTTGTGTAGTGTGCATGTAAAAGTGCACGTTGGTGTTTCAGTGGGATCCCTGTGGAAGGTCTGTGCCAGGAACTGGGGGGGGGGGAAGGGCAGTCAGTGCGAGCCCAAGAACTTCAGAACAGGATCTGTCAGGCCATGGTGCTGCACAAAAACTGCTGCTCCTCATCTCACTGACACTTCTGGGGAGCAGAGGGAGACAGAGCTCCGAGAGCCTCCCTGCTGCTCGTGGCCTCCCTGCCTTGTTCCTCTGGGCTGAGTGTTGGTGCTCACTGCTGGTGTTCATCAGCCCTCTCAGCTCTCTGAGCTGACAGAAATGGACCCTTCCTCCCACCCACAGGTGGATTTGCTGCAGTTTGAAAGCTGGGGCTGTTCAGAGGTGTCACAAGTGGTGAGGGTACGTGAAGGTGAGCATGGCCATCTAATTTCAGCTTACAAATGTCTTATAAGCAGAAGGGGCTAAAGGAAGTTAACAAAACAGTTGATAGGGAAAGGTGTACAAGTTAAATTCCTTCTTTATTAAATATTGTCATAAGTAGTAATAGTTGCATGTGTGTTTTCTGTTCAGGTTGGCTCTATTCAGATAGGTGTCTCCAGCAGTGGCAGCGCAGATACCTGAGCTGCATTTAGCAAATGCTTTTGCCATGTGGTCATAGAACTGCAAGTACTGAGCTGTGTCTGAGCCATCATCCTGCAGTGCCCTGGCACTGGGTGAACACAGACAATCTGTGTGTCAGAGCACTTCAGCAGGGCAAGGCTGAAGTGTGGGATATACACACAAGAAAATAATGTTGTGTGCTGAAATAGACTTTGTAAATTTTCTTTTGTGCACTTGATTATTAATAAAGAATTAATGTTTTGCTACTTCGACAAGAATGCTTTACTTACTGACCTGTGAAAGTTTATATTTTCTGAGTATAGAATTTATAGAATCACAGATTCTGTTTATTGACTGAGACAAAGTCTCTTAATCCTCAGTATCTTGGTAATTTTCTTGAAACTTTCCTATGACAGCTATGCAAAACCAGCTGGACAGATAAGAAACTGATAGCCAGTGTGTATGTGCAGACCCGCTTCAGCTCTAGCCATATAGCAAGAGAAGCATTTAGGCATGGTTTGATGTTCTTCAGCCTAGTGACAAGCTATGAGCAAGGGCAATTGCTGAATTGTTCTCTCCCATTATGGAATCAGAAAATTGCTAAGGTTGATAAAGACCCTTATGATCATTGAGTCCAACCACTGACCTAGCACTGCCAGGTCCACTGCTGACCCATGTCCCCGAGTGCCACATCCACACAGCTTTTAAATCCCCCCAGGAATGGTGACTCTACCACTGCTCTGGGCAGCCTCTGCTGGGGCTGGACAACCCTTTCAGGGAAGAAATTTTCCCTAATAGCCAACCTAAACCTCCCCAGCACAACTTGAGGCTCATCACTGTGCTGTCCTCTTGTCCTGGCACTTGTTGCCTGGGAGCAGAGCCCAACCCCCACCTGGCTGCACCCTCCTGTCTTGGAGTTGCTGAGTCCAAGCAGGTGCCCCTGAGCCTCCTTTTCTCCTGGCTGAGCCTCCCCAGCTCCCTCAGCCACTCCTCACCACGTTTGTGCTCCAGCCCCTTCCCCAGCTCCATTCCCTCCTCTGGACACGCTCCAGCCCCTCCATGTCTTCCTTGCCGTGAGGGGCCCAAATCCAACCCCAGGATTTGAGGTGTGGCCTCAGCAGTCCCCAGCACAGGGCAATGGTCACTGCCCAGGTCCTGCTGCCACACCATTGCTGGGACAGCCCAGGTGCCATCGGCCTTCTTGCCCCCCTGGGCACACCTGGGCTGTCCTGGCTGGCTGCTGGCCAGATCCTTTTCTCCTGGGCAGCTTTCCAGTCCCTCTGCCCCCAACCTGCAGCACTGCAGGGAGTTGTTGTGAGCTAAGGACAGGACCCAGCACTTCACCCTGTTTAACCTCATACAGCTGGCCTTGGCACACGGATCTGGCCTGTCCTGATCCCTGTGCAGAGCCTTCCAGCAGATCAACACTCCCACCAACTTAGTGTTTTCTGTGACCTGACTGAGGGTGCCCTTGATCCCCTGAGGCCAGCCCTCCTCCTTCCCTTTACCCTGGGTTAGCACTTACTAGCCAAAGGAAAGGGAGGCACAGGGGAAGTGATTGAAGTCCTTTCCTCCCCACAGAAGTTCCCTTTCCTCAGTTTTGATTCCCAGCAGGGGACTTTGCTGCAGGGCCCTGGAAGCACCAGTGTTGGCAGCACAGCTGTGCAGTGGCTCTGAGGTCCAACAAAGGAGCAGTGGGACTGTGACAGGTTCCACTGTGTGTGTAGAACACACAGCTATGGTCTCCATTTTGTATGTCTGTATTTCAGTGCTTTCCAGCCAATCTAAAGATAGATTGTCCAGGAAATTAAGAGAATTCAATTATGATGAAAAAACGTTAAAGGTACAACTTACAGCAAAATCCAGGAGCTCTTCAGAACCTCTTTACTCGATTTTGTGGTTCATGAGGTGATTAATCCCAAGGACCCTGCCTTCCCAACTGCCTCCCCTCATGCAGAAGTTTAAGCCCATGTCTGTGTTGCAACTTCGGCATAAGGGATAATGGTTCCTAATTGTTGAGTTGCACATTGAGTGCAGTAAGTGCTGACCTCTCTCTGCAGCACCATGCCACAGAAGGAATGGCTTTCGTGTTGAAACCCGATTGGAGCAGCTGTAATGCTTCATGCATCATTTTAATGGCACTCTCAAAAAGCCTGGTATCTCGGTATGTCATTATCTCAGACTCTGCAGTTGTTGTTTCTTATTTAAATGTCCTATCTCACTTGAGATTTAATGTAATTAGAACCAGCCTGTGGAAAAATCTTTTTCTATTATGTCTTAGCTATTGTTCCAGTCAAGATGGTAAAGCAAATCAAACAGGATATAATGAAAATGATAAAACCATTTGCAAGAGGCAGTTTTCCTGAGGGAAACAAAAGGCACCACCACTTTTCATTTTACTTTGTAATTCTAAACATGGTATGGGCCTGGAGTGACTCCACTGAGACTGGTCCAGTACTCCTGAGAGCAGGGACAGGTACAGCTGGCAGGAGTCTGCCTTGACTGATACAACAGGGAACCAGAAGCACCATAGCAATAAGCTTCTTCTGCTGTAATTGCTGCTGTCCCAGCCTGTTCAGCCAGCACTAGGTCTGCTTGCCAGCCAAGGTATGTGTGAAGGAGCTGGGCCTGCAGTAATAAACATCTTATGTTGTTATTTTTTCCTCGAGCTACAGCATCCTGGATGGGGAGGTACATCCAGAGCATGGTGCCTGCAAAGGCACTTGTGCCCAAAGCCTCAGTGTGACACATGTCTGCAGCAAGCACTGCTGTTTCTGGTGCAGAAGGGTAGTGAAAAGAATGTCAGAGGCTTTCTTGGTCTGACTTAGAGGCCACATCACAAGGCAAGAGCCCTCAATGCTGAGTGATTTCTGAGCAGTTCAGGTGTTATTGCTCCACATCTCTTTGCTTTTCTATTAGGTTTATAATTTGATGTCAAAGCTGTTTTGCAGTATCTTTTCTCTTTTGTGCACAAGCCACTTGTGAACAGGCTTTGGTATTGTCAGCAGGCATTGCAGAAATCTATATTAATTCTCAGCAGTATTGATAAACTTTAGGTCTGAGAGGTTTGATCAAGGGCTGCGTGCCATGGCTGGAGCTCGACGTGCAGTGCTTGCAGGGGATGCTGACAGGGATTTCGGTGCTGCTATTTTAGTTGCCAGCAGCTGTGAGGGATGGATGGAGTGTCCAGTGGCACAAAGCCTCTCCAGCCAGGCAGCCCTGTTTGGCTGCTGCTCTGGTGTTGGCTTTACCTGGGACATTGGGCTTTGAGGTGCAGAGTGCAGCCAGCTCAATCTGTCTTCATGCAAATATCAGAAGCAACAGATCAGTCTTGTTTTTCAAAAGCCAATGGTGTAAAAATTCAAAGGATCAAAATTCAAGTAATTCAAATGATCAAAATGAATCATTAGTTTGATACCAGCAAACTATTGTGTAACTTTAGATGTAATGAAAAAAGAAATTCTACCTGAAAAAATTCCCTTTTTTTCTAAGTTTCTGGGTTTGGTGCTGACTAATTTATAGATCACCTGTGCACAAGTTTGCCTTTTCTGTTGCCTTGATATCTTTGGAATTGAAGAAACAGTAGTTTTTTCCTCTCTCCTTCTCCCTGTTCCTTTCTTGTAAAGAAATGATTAAATACTCAGAGTACAAATGCTGCACATGAATATTTATAAGAACTTTTATAACATTTAGCGAGGCAATGCTTCATGGCTGTCTCTTTCTGAATGCACATAAGAAAGTACCATAATTTCTTCAAAGCTGCACCGAGTCCTTATTTGCTACTGGGTTGGCAGGAGCTGGAGACTCCTTGGGGCAGTCATTGATGATGACAAAACACAGAGATCATTGGGGTGTTTCCTACTTCTCTGTTAAAGCACTTGGCTTGTGTTTAATACCTCATAAGAACACATTTTTCATGCATCATTTACATTTAAGTTGCAGAAAATTGCTACGTAGAAATCTTGTTCCTGGCATTGGATAAATAGCGGATTCCTGTGTTGGTACTTTGGTCTCGGAAGGAACAGAGTTAAATGTCTTGTGCTTGGAATACTGACACTGTGGGACGATTGAGTGGCCCTGGAGCACACTCTGCAAAGCACTTGGAGGGTCCTCCTGTTAATGCAGAAGTGTTTTAGCCTCCACTTCTCTGCATATTGTCTCTCTGGAGCAGGGCATCCTGTGCATACCTAATTGCCTGTGTAATGCCTCAGAGTGTTGTCGCACACCCACTTCTAAAAAGCAAATGGAAACTAGTAGCTCTTAATAGCAGATTTATCCCCTTGACATCCTGAAAGAATTTAGATCAGATTAAGCACGAGAGGAGAAAGAAGAAAGGCTTTAGGAATAAGCAAAAGGGAGAGGGGGTTAGAGTTGTGATTTGTTAAAGCTGAAGATAATTTTAGAACCGCGTTTGGAAGTTCCTTGCTCATAATCTTAATATAAACTCTCTCCTTCTCCCTTATAAAATATTTGCCATAAATTGCATGTTCTCATGTCCACAAGGTTACTATACAGATTGAAGACTTACAGTGTTTCTTTAAAAGTGCATTATCTGGATTGGAAGTTACCTGTTGGAATTTCGTGTGTGCCGTGGTGACCATTTCAAAGAGGTGCTGAAATGCCTCCTGTGCTGGGGCTGGAACAGCAGACCCACTGGAGGGCAGAGTGGGAATCATTCCCAAAGGCAATGCTGTGAGCAAAGGCCTGTGATCTCCTGTGGATCTGCTGCAGGAGGTGTCCAGAAGGGTCTGCCTGGATGTGAGCACATCCTCCCCAGCAGGTTCTAACAGGCTGCTTTGGGATGGGCTTTATCTGGAGTTTAACATCTTCCACTGGGTAAGATGGCTAAGTCAATTCTTCCTGGAATTCATTCATAGTATAATTTTTCTCTTTCATAATCATATTTTCTCAGTTTTAAGTCCCTTTTTATCTGGTCACACTTACTTTAGCTTTCTGCCTGTGATGTGCATGTCTTTTGTAGTTCTCAATCTGAAGATCTCAGAATATCCCAGCAGATCTAATACTTGTGATTTTTCCCCTTTGTGTGTGTGTTTATAAATATGTCTAATTTATACTTCTCTGCTCCAGCAGTATGGAAACCTTAGAGGTGTATTTTTAAAGAAGGCACTATTTATGTGACTTTAGCCCCTGAACTACTACTGTACTTAACTTTCAGACAGTTTGAATTGATCTTGATTTTGATTTTGATCTCCTTCCCAAATGTTTTGGGCACAGTAATTATCAGAATTATTTTCACGATTAGCAAAGGACAACTGAACGAGACTATCAACAAACAATTTAGTTTCCATTTCAATTAAAGCTGTACACTTGTCACTAGATACTACAATCATTTATCACTAGATATTACAATATAATATTGAAAGAAAATAATGCTCTCAGTTGTGCTTTAGTTGTGCAAAACTTTTGAACCTGATGCAGGACCTCTGAGCCCGTGAGAGTCAGAACTTGGTTACCTCTGTAGGAAAAGTATGTACTCACCTGAGAACTCTTGGAGTGTGTTTGGCAGCAGACATGATGCTGGATCTTGGGATAATGCTCCCATGTTTGCATCTACAAGGAAACAAAGGTATTGTCCACATTGGTGTGGAGCAGCTCATCAAATCCACCCAAACAGATTAAAAAACCTGTAGTCCTTGGACAATAATAACTACAAGAGTTTTCAAATCACATTTTTCATAGGGAAGATTGAAATGGCGTTTCAAAAAAGAAAATTAGTATGACAGCCCTTCCTAATTTATTTCTTTGCACTGTATTTTTAGTAAAAATGAAGTGTGTACCAGGGAGTGCATGGGCATATCAAGTGGTGAAATTCAGGGACTTTTAGAGACTTTCATTTGTCTCTGGATCCTGGCAGGTTAAAGGTTCGTGGAGATTTGAGGCAGAATTTATTTTATTATTTCTACAGAGCCTCAAACTGAAATCCTCCATCATACCCTACAAAACAAAACCCCTCACTCAAGTAGGAATCTTGCTGCTAGAGCTTCATATCTTACTGAGAACCAGTGACTGCAGACACCCCATTGCTTACACAGCACTGGGCAGGTGAGGGATCTGCCTTTCCCTCTTTTAGCTCAGGCATTAATGATGCTGCTGCCTCACTTCAGCAGGCAGCCATCTCATTATCTCAGTGAAGTCTCCTCTGCCCTTTTCCTTTCCAGTTCTTCTTTCTCCAAGTTTAGCAAGTAATTAAAAGAGTACAGTGGCCGAGGAGTGAAAACGGAATTCTTCCAAATGCTGCTCCTTGTAAAATGTAATACATCGCCCACACATCCCAGGGCAGTGATTGGAGATCTCCTCACATTTGTCTTACTTGAGATTTAAGCAAAATCATCTGCTGAGCATTTCAGTCTATCCATGTGCATTACAATTCATCCAGGCTCCCTGAAAAGAAAAATGGGAAAATCAGACATGGTTAATGTAGTGATCTTTATGTGGAGAGAACAGATTTAACATAGGACATTAGAGACACAGGCTCTGCTCCATCTCCTGACTACACAACTCTGATTGGCATTCTGGGCCCATCCTTTTGTTACACATATTGGATTATCTCAGCCTTGGAAGAGCTCTGGGCTGGAGCAGCAGTGCAGTGTGTTGGGGCTGCCTGGTGTTTGGCACTGGCTGGGGCTGGCAGAGAGCAGGAGCAGTGCTGGGCTGGAGTGTGGCTGCTTGGGCACCTGTCCTGGCAGGGCAGGGCAGGGGAGGGGGCTCCTCTTGGAACCCAACCAAACCTTGCTTTGGCACAGCCACAGGTGAATGGAGGTTGTGCAGAGCTGTTCCTCACAAGCACTGTCTCTCCACTTTTCTCTTTATTCTTCCTCTTCCTGCAGTACCATATGGAACTAAGGAAATTACTTTGCTCTCTAAAGAAAGAAAGGAGAAACAAATATTTTTATGTAGCAAAAATGTTTATATTAACAGGTATTTTGAAGACCTGCACAACACAGAGCAGATCTGCTTCAGTTTCTCAGGACCACTGTGGGAAACAACCAACGAGGGCAATCCTATACTTCTATCCAGGCAGCTGAGAAATCTCATATTACTGAACTTCACCGTTTTTTGATTTTTTTTTTTTTTCTTTTTTTTCTTACTTACTGCATTCTTGTGTTTGGCATCCAAACACAAGTCTTCTGCTTTATTGAGTTTGACATACTGCAATTTCTCTCAAAGTTAAGGTTTTGGGATCCCTGTTAACATACCAGGTTTCAACAAAAGGCTTTATAAAAATAGTTGACTTTAAAAGCTGAGTGATTGTCATATGAGAAATGATTTGTACTTGAAACAGTCATAAAGGTGAAGTTACTAGTGACTCATTTTCTGGTTATGCCAAAAAATATTTCTGCAAATCACTGAAATCCAGAACATTTAGTATTTAATCTTTATTCAGATTTTGTGTCGAATGACTGCTGGATAGTATTGGATACTGCTGGATACTAAAACAAAAGACTTGCTTTTTAAAACAGCTTTAAAATAAAACACAAATTCATTGTATTTGAAAAACCATGTTTCCTGTCTTCCTTATGCCTCTGTACAGATGCTGGATTTCACTGAGGTATAAATAGGTAATGTGGTCAACAATTATACAAAAGGCTAAATTAACTTTTAAATCGAGTATGTTTTAATTTCAGTTTTCTATGTTGTTACCGAGAAACCAAAATGATGAAAATGCAGTGTATGTTCTGTGGGTTAGGCCTGGCTATAGGTGACAGGTCTGAAACTGGTTGTAGGTAGGAGGCTGTTACTGAGCAGGATGCTCTGTGTTAATCTTTGTCCTGAAATTAGTCAGAGTTTTTAATGAGCAGTCTGAAGGAAAATGTAAATAGGGAGAGCAGGAGATTTGAAAGGAGAGATATGCTGTACTGGAAAAAAGGATGAAGGAAATACACATTATTTATTTTGTACAACTGTAAACTGGGAATAAAGGAGTTCAGGCCAGGCTTGCCTGATGGCGCTGAGAGAAGTGGAGATCTTCAAGAGCTTGTGGAAGGCATGAGCACACCATTATTGTGAATCCTGGCCAACAGTGTGGAATGAAAAGGACAGTGCCTGGACTCTATGTGTGGAGGGATCTATTTCAGGAGTTGCAGGGTTGGTCCTGTTGGGTTTGTCCCTGGTGGGAAGCTCCAGAAACACTTGTGTTGTCTTTGGAGAGCAACAGCCCAAGGCTGCTGCTAACAATTCACAGAAGCCACTGGTGGTTAAAGGTTTGGGCAACTTCACTTCCAAAGAAGGCTAGAGAGCTCCCTTTATTCATATTTTTATTTTAAAATAGCAAAGTAGAACCAGTAGTGCTTCTGAATATGGGGGCAAAAGCGATGAGTAAGGCAGTGTTGATGGCTGTCACAGTTACCATGGCAACCCATTGGCCACCGGTTGGGATCCCATCCCCTGTTTATGTAACCATCACATAAGATATGCCACCACGACTAATGAAGCCAAGGTTGAGCCCTAACCTTGAAATCTGCCATACCTCCTTTTTTCCTGAATGAATTGCAAGGTTAAGAACTGCAGAGAGCGTGGAGTCCTCTGTGACCATCCTGGGGAGACCTGGCATAGACTTCACCTTTGTGTGCAGAGCAGTGGTGAAGCAGTAGCAGGGAAGCCTGATTTGTATTCCTGAGCAGTTTTCCTTGTGCAGTGGAATATGGTGTTGTCTCCAGTCTGTAGAGACCCAGAGCTCAGCAGGGAGCAGTGGGCAGAGTTTTGCTGGTGCTGTGCAGCTTGATGCTGCTGATGTGGCTATTGTCTCAGACTGGTTCTTGTTATAAACTATTTACTTCCAAATGCCACAGTGTTGCACACAGCAGGAATAAACCTCCCTCAAGACCCTCCAAGAGAGCAGGTAATAGCAACCTTTCCCATTTCACTCGGAATGGCAATGACAAAAGGTAATTGCCCTGGGCTTGGTGTGGTTCCTGGTGTGGGCTTGTAGCAGCCCTGTTTGCTAATAAAGTATTCTGTCATAAAAACCTCCTTTGAAAGGCAAGGAATTCAGATGAGTGTGGTTCTGCTTCTACTTTCAGACCCCTGTGGACTGGTATTGAGTCATCTCAGCAGTACAAGGGTAGGAAATTCACATTGTGTTTTTTCCGGCTACAAAAAGCTTTGCATTCTCAGGATTCTGTCAAGCACAAGCAGCAAAATTTATGTTTGGCAATCAGCTCCTTTAGGAAAACATTTCTATCTGTAAAGAAGAACTAAAAAAAGAGAATTGAATGCTGGTGGTGATTTTCTTTCTCTTTCCTTTGCCAGAGCTCGTTTGCTGTGCTTCAGCTTTGTTGTTTCCTGCTGTGTCCTGATCCAGGAGTGAGCACTGGCTGGGCTGCAAGCTTGGCATTCCCAGGTACCATCAGCAGCCTCTTAATTAGTGCCCAGTGTGGGAAGCCTGGCTGGGCAGAGGTGGCAGGAGCAGCTGCAGGGGCGTGCCAGGCTGGGCTCCAGCGCTGGGGCTCTGTGATAAGCCACCTCTGGTCTGTAGGTAGCCGCATGCAGCTGCCTGCTCCTGCTGCCCACAGAGCACATGGGGCTCCTAGGGCAGGTTTTTCCTGCCTGAATCAGCCTGCTCAGGAGCAGCAAACGATTCCTGCTTCCCCTTTGCTCCTCTTACTGCACTGGCTAAAAATTACAGTGGTTTACACACTTGATAGGTTTAAACATCTGTCTGTGAAAATGCAGGGTATTTCTTCTCTCATGGAGTAAATTGAACAAATTCCCCAGCTGCAAAAACCAGTCATTGACTGGAAAGATAAAAACTAACGCAGGATTTCTATTGCATTTTCTTTCTGATTCCGTCCTTGATTACATTTAATGAAACCTTCACTGCCTAGTTCTTCCATGTGTGGATTATTTTAAAGTATGGAATCAGAGTTTGGGAACTAAAATTAATTACTGAGGTTTTGTTGTTTTGGTTTTGTTTTTTTTTTTCCTGCCCTACATCTTGTCTCTTTTGGTAGCCTAAAAAGCTGATTACTGACTGTTAGATGCCCTGGGTTTGGCTGTTAGTCATTTTCTGTCACCATGAAGGGAAACGGCTGCACACAGAGCCTCCAGACGTGCCTGGAACACTGGGGTGTTGTGGACTGGCAGCCACAACACTTAATCATCAGAATAAGGGAAAAATCAATTCTCATTATGTATGCTGAAAGCATCCAATGCCAGTACTTCCTAATTCCTTTTCTGAATTTCATCTATGCTGGTGCTCTTTATCCCTAATAACATTCTTATCAGTCGTGGTTTGCCATTTTATGGGGATGGATTTTAGGCAAAGCATAAGGAGAATAAGCAAAGAAATTATCTGTTGTAAACTTCAACACTAGCAAACATTAATATCTTTAACCTTGTGACTTGGAGCTCATCACTCATTTCATTGCTCTGGCTTACGACTGCAGATTAAAATTTCTTACATTCGTTTTGCCTGGTGAAGTAGCTTATTGGGATGAATAAATGGCATCCTAATTAGAAGAGTAGCCTGAGTGAGAGAGTAAGCTGCTGGAACCAGCTTTGATGGTCAAAAAATTACCTGTAGCTAGTTTCTCAAGATTATCAAAGAGGCCCTCAAATTAGAATGTCTGTCTTTGATCATAGATGTGAGGAACGAGGCAAAAGGAGTGCACCAAGCAGATGGCAGTGGGAGGAGATGGTTGCTGTGGAATGGGAAACTGGAGGAGTTTTTACAAAAATTCAGGCCCTTTCCAGGCATTGCTCTACCACATAGTGAATGAGATAGCAGTATAGGGCTTCTCTTTATTGATATTTTCCACCATAAACTAGTAATATATGTGCCTTCAAAAGTTTGATTGATTAGGTTCATTTTAGAGAAAAATCCCTCCTCTATAGTTCCTCTGTAACCTTACCCTGATTTTTCTGTCCTGTGGTGTGACAAGCTTCAAACAGAACTAATCTTTAGTAAAACTTCCACCTGGCTTCCTTACCTTGGGAATTAGCACTGCCTGACTCGGGCATTGCTGTGGATTTGTCTGGATCCCTGCAGGACTCGTTGGTGTGTCCCTTGGCCCAGCCTGAGGCCCCAGCTGCCCATACCAAACATGACCATGAAGTCACAGAAGGTAGAAATGAAGACAAGGGATGGTCCAGGACTGAGTTATAAGTCTGGGACAATAGTGACAAGGTGTGGGAGGAGAGGAAGGCCTGACCTTACCACTGGGGGATGATGAGATATCAGTGTTCTTGCACCATTTGGTTATTTTGCTGTCTCAAACTAAACCCACTGAAAGTAAAGAGCAGGATCTGATAAGAGGAGAAGCAGTCTGGGCCAGTCTCCAGCAGTCCCTGCCCTTCACACTGCCCAGACTTCTCCAAGGGGCAGCACAGGAGCAATCTGCTGATTCTCTGCTCCACTAAAATGGTTAATGCTGGGTTTAAGCACTGAAATTGGGAGCTTTGGGTTTACCCTACCTCATACAACTCTCAGTGGCTCATCCCACCTATAAATGTCTGGTTGTTCCTCTGAATCCCTTGACACCTTGATCTCAGTGCCAGCTGGTTTCAGGAAATGTTTTATGTGGAATCATTTTCTTTTTGGAGATGTAAATATGCTGCATTGGGTCTATTGCTCTTTTTTTTGAGATAGACACTAAATGGGAACACCCAGTCTGTCTTCTTTATGTGATGCATCATTTAATATACTATTATATTATTTTATTTGTCTCAATTCTGAACTAAACTATCCTAATCTTTTTGTTTCACTGAAGAGATGAAAAGCTTTCCATATTAAAATATTTTTGTGGCTGTTTTATGCAGCATTTCTTCCTGAGATGTGATAAATAGAACTGAGCACAATACTCAGTAAATCATGTAATTGATTTTCTCACACAGAAAGCATGTAATCTGCTGGTTGCCTGGCATTTTCTGTGACACCATTTGCATGTCCTGCCATTAGGAGTTGGAGAGAACTTCTTAAAAGCTTAAAATAAAATTGTGCCATTTCTCTTTTGCCCATTGGTTCATTGTTTAGTAGGAAGAGCAGGTTTCCCTCCCAGGAGTCATGATAAAGAGCACATCCCTTCACCCTGTGCTGTACTGATGCCTGGTTCTGATAAGGGACTGGATAATTTTGCATAGTTCAGCCACCTGATTCCTGAATTTCTCCACAGTTCTTGACTCTACACAGTCCAGCTCTGCTGTGCTGTTGCTCATAATTTATTAGTTAATTTTAATACCTCATTTTTTCATAATGGCTCATAGTGGTTTATTTTTAAACTTTATTCTGCCAAGTCTTTATTTAATGACTGCTAAATCTCCCAGGGGGGATTGAGACCCCTGGAGAGTGCCTGCTCTGCTGTACCCTCCGTGCTGCAGCTGGGAGGCAGATCCTCCCTCCTGAGACACTGCCCTGACACCACACTGTGTCTTTGGGTAACTCCTGCCCTGACACCACACTGTGTGTGTTTGGGTGACTCCTGCCCTGACACCACAGTGTGTCTTTGGGTAACAAGTGTACTTTTCAGTTCTTTCCCATGCTATTTTGTATTTTGCTATGCACGAGTTATTTGTGAAACTGAAATGGGTTTGGCACGTGTGGGTTTTGCTGCATGAAATGTTCAGCACTGAGGTCTTTGGAGCCAGAGCTGCAGTAGTGTAAGGGAGGGAGGTTTGAGCACACAGAAGTTGCAGAATTGCTGGACTCCACAATCCAGTGATGATCCACAGTTTTCCTTCTCAAGCTGTGCTCAGCAGAAGGATAACCACAACTGTTGCTGGGGTTGTGACTGTCAGAGCACTATAATGTTTCTCAGGTATTGCTCTTTTGTTTGTTGTGAGCGCATTCTGGAGAGGTTTGGTAAAGTTCATTCTGCTCCACATGAGTGTTTGCATGTGCTTAAAGAAAAGGAAAAAAAGATCAAAGGGCAGAATTTCAAGTGAGCCCAGGAAGGGTAAATCAAAGATAATTAGATTGGTCAAGATATAGTCATACAGGTGCACTTTTAATACAGTGTGAAGGGCTTAATTCTCATAGTTTTCCTTAAATAGAGTTGGGAGAAACTGAAATGCTCTGGAATAGAGGATTTTTTTTTAATCATTATTGTTATTGTGCTTTTTCCCTCTCAGCTGATACACTTACCTTTAATTTGCTGCTAGGTCTTAAATCTTGTGCAGCCATTTTTAGAAAGCAAACAATTTATAGTCTGGCTTACCTCACTTTTGAAAAAGTAAAAAATAAAAATTAGTTTTCCATGTAAATAGAAAAGTATTCCTAAAGAAGATACTGTGCAGCCTTGTCTGAGTGATCATTATTATAAGAGTTTTTATAAGTCTAGATGGACCTTATAAATTTAAAATGTTATTAATGCTAAATGATGATTTTTTTTTTTCAAAAAGGAAAAAACTCCAGTTAAGAATGTCAAGAATTCTTATTCCTGGGACTCAGAGAGTTCAGATTCAAACACCTGCCTTGGCTGGCCCATTGGGCCTCAGCACCAAAGGGAAGAGCTTGGCCTCATTACAGCTCTGTGTGTTCCCAGTGTGATGATGCAGAATCTATTCAGATTACCTGGGCACATCGCAAGGATATTCCTTGCCTTTTCCTTGCTCTATGGCATTATTTCTTTGGGTTAGGTAAGTTGCAAAGAAATGCCTGTTTTTTTCTAAAGCATCACAGATTGTCTAGCCCTGGGCAGGTTTTTGCTCCAGTTCGTTGGTTATTTCTATCATGTTTTATCCTTGGAAGTTTTAGGGAGGAAAAAAACCCCACATTTAAGAGTTTCCTTCACTTACTTAGTATTATGAAATATTTATGCCATTTGAACTCTTTTTAAAGGAGAGAAAATACAGTGTGAGACATTAAAACACGAAAAATAACCCTATCTACAGCAAGATACAATTTTTCTATTTTAACAAAAGTGATAATGCCCAGCATTTATGGAAATGTCCATCTATGCTCTCTGCCAGAGTCAGAGCTCTGGCTTGGTACTGCAATGAGTTAATATTTAGCAAATATCCTTCACTTTCAGAATGAAGTTGTGCCAGTCCCTAGTGCTGCTTGCCATTCTTTAGTTCCGTGGGGTTTCCTGGCATACCTTGAGTGAAGTGAGTGCTTGACACTCTCCGGGAGCATTTCCACAGTCCAAGCAGGACCTGCATGAGTCCCAGTTTTTATAACAGTCTCTGAAAATGTTTATGATTGCATTAAAATTTAAAAGAAACAGAAATCAAATACTGGCAAAGAGTAACCATCACTTTCTCCCTGCTATGTGAGATGTGCACTATGGTTTCTGATGAGCAGTGACTGTCCAGATGCCTGTAAGTGCTTCAGACAAACCACAAAGCCATGGTGGTTTGTGGCCTTTGGGCACTCCCATATAGGAAACCCAGGTTGGATTGCCGCTGCTGATTTTTTCAGTCTGAGGACATGCCTGGCAGTGGTGAGAGGTTTGTGGTTGTGCAGCAGCCCTTGATTGGACTGGTGCCGAAGAAGGCTGATCAATGCAGTTTATTCTGCAGCATAAAAATTGCAGCCCCGTTGTCAGGGACAGCAGCACTAAAGGTAAATGGCTTTTCCCTGGAGGAGAGCAAACCAAAGGAAACCTGTGCTGGTGTGTGGTGATCCCAGAACAGAGCGAGGGTGCTGGTTACCAGCTCAGGAAAATCCCAGCCTTTCGGTGAGGGGAGATTTTTGCAGCACACAGCATTGCAAACACATGTCTAATAGGTGCATTCATTTTCATATGCTCGTTCATTGAGCGGGCCTGATTAATTAGTGCGTGTCACCATCTGGTACTTACCGACACTATTCATTTTTAAAATGTTGAAATTGTAGGGAATGTTGCACACCAATTA
Source organism: Vireo altiloquus (assembly GCA_013396875.1). Taxonomy (NCBI): domain Eukaryota; kingdom Metazoa; phylum Chordata; class Aves; order Passeriformes; family Vireonidae; genus Vireo; species Vireo altiloquus. The sequence goes on from VZRF01011821.1 coordinate 464,677, forward strand.
AGTTCCTTTTAATTGGATTATTTTAGTATAAAGTATTACTGGAGAAGGCCTTCATTGTGATTCAGCCAGCATGCATCCAAAGGAGACATGCCAGCCTGAAATTACCTAGAACAAAGGCAAAATGTCTGAAATGCATGTTTATTACTATCTTCATGCACTCAGCAAAGATGATGTCAACAAATAAAGGAGCCAGAGAAACACTTCTGCATTGCTGTGCAAGCTTCCTGACACGAGGGTATCTCAGCTGATCCCTGCTTCATCTTAGCACTACAGCTCCGAATCTATCATCTTCTCCCTCTGACCTGAAAACTGAAATAGGCTTTTGCCTTCCTGACTGCTTGATACCAACTCAGCAGGGCCAGGCTGAGCCCTCCTGTGCACAGTTGTGTACCTGCTGGAATGAGGAGCATTAGTCTCATATACACAATGAATGAATTGGTCTTTAAGGCTGATAAATTATCTGTGCTGACTCAACCATTTACTGAATGAAGTATCACGATCTGCTGTTGGGAGCAGAAGTTGTCTGTCTGTACTTGCTCCTGACACTGACTCACTGGGTGAATTTTAGTTCCTTAACGTCACAGCACTGCAGTGGTTCCCTGTATAAATTGTCAATAGTTCTGTTTATCAACTTACATAAAAGGCTTGGAGATCCGGGGATGAAACGCAGACTGTTGATGTTACAGATCTGCTATTAATACTTTCTTTACAAGTCTCATGCTGTTTTGTAAGCAACCTCTGCGGTTGTCATTGCCTTGATTTTGCATAGATTGAGCATCTTCAAATAAGTTTTGTCATCGGAAGTACTCATTTCAGAAGAGCCAGGAGGTCTGCAGGGTGCACACTCCTGTTCCTTAGCAGGTACATGGAGTGCCCCTGGAAGCAGGGAAGCTAGGAAAGATACCCAGTAGTCACTTGGAGCTGAGGAGACCCGAGGTGTGACTGCCTGCATCTCTCGTTGCTCTGCTTTGTTTTGGAAACAGTGTAGGAATCCAGCAATGAACAATGTCAGGGTGATTTTTTTTCTTGTATTTGTGTGAATTTTCAATCCCTTCGATGGCCTCTGCTGCCCCCTGCCAAGCTGCAGCTGCTGGTGACAGCCATGGGAGCAACAGCCTACTGAAAGATTTCATTTCTCTTATCACTCCTAATCACTCTCACCATAATTACCACTCATAATAGGGAATCTGTAGTTGAAAAAGTAAATTTTCTTTTTTAAAGGAGAGGAAAGCAGCAGAAAGATTGCTTTTAGTTGTACAGCAAGGAAGAAACTGACTTTTTTTTAGAATGCAAATGCTTGCTTTGACATATAAAGGTCACTGTGGATTTAATTTGAAATAGCGTAGGAGTACTTCTGATTTCAAAGTACAAAAGTAGCACAGTGTTGGAATTGTTTTGGTTGTTTTCTTAAGATCCATTTCCTCTTGTTGGAAGGTGGCTCTTTCCTCTGTGGTGCAGCTGCAGGCAGTGTAAGGGCAGGCGACAGGAACTGCTTGTCCTGCTGTGCCCGAGCCAGTTGGAAACACAGCTGGGGTTCATGGACCCAGGAAGTCAGTGACTCTTCTGTTCCAGACTCTCACAAATCATCCTGGGGATCAAGGCTCTGTTCAAACCAGTTCTAATGGCTGTTGGAGACCAAAAGAGCTAAAATATCTACACATGGCTTACATATATTCTGTGTACAGGTTCCACATCTGCATTTCCACCATCACCAGGTGTGTGATTTTTAGGTGAAACTGCTGCAGGCAGCACTGCTGGCACATGGTGGGGAGTGTTTTAGGATAAAGCACAGAGCTGTAGCTGGTACTCCCACTGGAGAACTGCAGTTCTGCTGAGTTTCCTGTAGTTCTCATTCTCATGTTGAGTGTAACCCTCCTTTGGCTTAGAGGAAGTGTCAGCATCAGTGTCAGAGCAGAGGAGAGTGAACAGTGTGCTGTGACACAGCCAGTGGTGACACATCAGGGTGTAGCCACAGGAAGGTGGGCAGTGCAGAGCCTTCTCCCTGTTCCTAGCAGAAAATGCTTAGCTGGGAACACCATAAAGCTGTCTGCCTTGTGATGGGAGTCCAGAGCAAGTGCAGCTTATGCAGTTCAGAGAAATAAGATCACTCAGGTAAATCTTGAAACCCACACACAAGCACTAACCCTTTTGTTTAAATTGGCTGTTCAGAGCTTTTATGTGATGGAGAAATATATTTTCTAAGAAAGCATGTAGTTTGGATTCCCATTAATGTAACTTTACTCCTTTTATTTGTTAAACACGTGAAAAGAGAGAGCTAACCAGAGTATAAAATTCTTCTACATGCTCTCTCGCTCATTTTAGAAGAACTATTTCTTATTGTAATTTTTCTGCATAGAATATATGGCCTTGCAAAGTGTTGAAGCAACAAATCTTGAGAGAGATCAAGAAACATACAAAGTAATTTTACTCTCTATATGTAAAACAAAGTCTAAAAGTTTGGGCAGATCTCAGTCTGGCAGACTTTCTATCTCTTAGGTCATACAGAGAAAGCTTTTGGCAGCGGCTTTTTGGCAAAAAGCTTTGTCTGGAAACATATTTAGTCAGCATATGAAATCTGATAGCCCTGGTAGCACGGCTGTCTGAAGACACTAATAGAGTTAGGCTTCAGCCCCATCTGCTGTTGGATCGAGATTGCTCTGTTGCTTTGCCAGCACAGGACAGCCCTTGCCAAAACACAGAGCAGGACGTGAGGAGACTGACAAACCCCTCCTGGTGTCGGCTCTCCTAATGATCTGTTGTGTGCCACGCTGATGAAAGCCAGCGGTGCCCGTGGTGAGTTCCAGCACAGCCTCCCTGCTGCTGAGCTCCCACCACGGCTCTGTGGGGACATGCAGCTGTACCTGCAGGGGGTCATCAATGCCCTCTCCGTGTACGTGGGTGAGCAGCAAGGATATTTGCACCCCAAGGCCTGTAAGAATAGAAAATTATTGATTTCCAGTGCCCATGTTTACAGAAGTAGCAGTGGACACAGAGATTCTTTCACCTCAGTAAAATGTCTCCGATAATTTGAGTTATGCAACAGTGACGAAGAGAACAGACTTGCGGATTTGGCTCAGAAGGCTTAAAATCTTCAGGCATTAATTCATGAAACTCTCAAATCCTGGATACTCCGGTGACTATAAAGCACAGCAGATTCGTGTTTGATTTTTACTTAAGGCTGATCGTTTCAGGAAATAAAAAGATTCACTGCAAAACAGATTTTCAGTTCTTCAGTTGTTATTTCTGGAGGGGTTAGGTAGAAAAGCTACATGTGAAACAAATCAGGGACTAAAAATCCTTAGCTTTGTTTTGAGGATATCAGAATGGTTTATTGCCACTGTGGTAAGCAAAAGGAGAAAAAACAATGACTTTCTAGAAAGATTTCCACTGTATTTTTGTGTGACTTTTCCAACATCAGAACAGCCTGTCTGTTCAGCCAAAATACCTCTCCAGTTATCATTTGACTCTGATGGGAAAAGTGCTAAAATGGCAGAGTTTGGAATTGCTTGAACATATTTTCTCACTTAAGCTAAGCTTGTTCGCATTCAAAGCTAAAACAAATTATCTCGATTGCATTTAGGAGAGTAAACATACTCTTACTTTTGTGTCTCATGTTCGAGCAGTTATGGTGAAAGCATAATGTGCGATAATCTTCGGGTTTATATCCTCTTCCTGCATTTGTTTTATTGGACAAAATTAAAGGTCAATGGTCCTGAACTAGTCAAGAGAATTACTCTAAATTCTCAGTCATTGCCATTTTTCCCTCTTTCTGCTTTCAGTAACATAGGGCTTAGCTGCCAAAGTTTTAATTCTTTCTGTATAAGAATAATGATACTTGCAATTTGGTTTTGCATTTCAGTTAGATGGTTTTGTAAATTTACGTTAAAAAGTGAAGACGTCAGCAAAAGGCTACTTGCTCCTTCCAAGTTGTCCCTAGTGTGGAAAATATAATGATCAAGCAGACTTTTCCCCATTCTCATCCTCTTTCTGTTTTGTGTTCTTCCAGCATGACCACTGCTGAAAGAAGTGTCCATACCACGTGAACAGAGTGGAACCCCACGGATGAGACTCCTACCATGCGCTGAGCAGCAGGGCACCAAGCGCAGCGCTCGGGGAAAATGTCTGCTTGCAACACTTTCACTGAGCACGTCTGGAAACCTGGTGAATGTAAGAACTGCTTCAAGCCCAAGAGCTTGCACCAGTTACCCCCGGTGTCGGAAAAGAAGCCAATCTCACAAGGAAACCTGAAACCCAATGCGAACCACAGTAACAGCCAGCGTGGGAGGAACTCCGGCAGCTTCCGGCCACCCGTGGCCAAGAAGCCCACGATAGCTGTGAAACCCACCATGATGGTGGCAGATGGGCAGGGGCTGTGTGGAGAGCTCACCGTGCTGGATCAGTGCGAGAACAAACCCCTGCCTGCGGGGTGGAACCGCAACAAGGCGGTCCTGAACAAAAAACCACTGAACAATAACAATGAGGAGGAGATCGAAGGTTACAGCCATGTTCCTAGGCCTTATGGCAACAGCGAGGGCGTGGGGAAGATACCAAATAACAATAATAATGGACTGACAGAAGTTTTGAAGGAGATTGCGGGTTTGGATACCACACCTCAGCTCGCTGGAAATGAAACGAACTCAAGAGAAACCTTCTTGGGAAGGATAAATAATTGTTACAAAAGATCGTTAGAAAGGAAGATCCCTCCGAGCTGCATGGTGGGTGGAATGAAGGATTCACATAGTAAGCATGTTATTCTGAGTGGAAGCACTGAAGTCATAAGTAATGAAGGTGGACGTTTCTGTTATCCAGAGTTCTCTAGTGGAGATGAGAGTGAGGATGACACGTTTTTTGGCAGCATGCAGGAAGAGCACGAGAGCTGGGATGAAAGTGATGAAGAGTTGTTAGCAATGGAAATCCGCATGAGGGGCCAACCTCGCTTTGCTAATTTCAGAGCTAACACCCTGTCTCCTGTTCCGTTCTGTGTTGACAAGAAATGGAACACCGTGCCCCTTCGGAACAAGTCTCTCCAGCGGATCTGTGCCGTGGATTATGACGACAGTTACGATGAAATTTTAAATGGGTATGGGGAAGAGACTGTGATTCTTTATGGGCAAGAGAGCATGCAGAGCATGGTATCTTCTGATTCTACATCTCCTGATTCTTCTTTGACAGAAGAGTCTCGTTCTGGGACAACCAGCAGTTCTTCCCAGAAGCTCTGTAATGGAGGGTTATCTCCTAGCACTCCTCAGGACCTCAAAGTGATTGAACCAGAATATGAAAGTCTTTGTGACAATCAACAAGTGAAGGATGTGCCAAAAGCACCCAGGAATGCTCTGAAAAGTCTGGAAACTCACAAGGCGGTCCTTGCGCTTCGTCTGGAGGAGAAGGATGGCAAAATTGCTGTGCAGACTGACACGCAGGAGAATAAAAGTTCTTCAGATGTTGCTGGTCAAGCCATAACTATTAATTTGGTGCCTGTGGAGGAGCAAGCTAAACCCTACAGGGTGGTGAATATGGAACAACCAGTGTGCAAGCCATACACCGTAGTGGATGTATCAGCTGCCATGACCAGTGAATGTAAAGAGAACCAGACTGAAACTTCAGAAACCAAAAAGGCATCATCCAGCCCAAGCTCACCAGTAACCCCAGGCACGCCTATTGCATCCTCTGCAGCATCACCTGTACGTGTACATGCTAACCTGAAAAAATCCAGTGCAATCAGATACCAAGAAGTGTGGACTTCTAGTACTAGTCCAAGACAGAAGATACCTAAGGTGGAACTGATTGGAAACAGCTCAGGACCTTCTGTTCCTCCCAGGAAGACAAGCCACAAGTCAGCTCCTACTTCACCTACAGCTACAAACATTTCCTCGAAAACTATCCCAGTTAAGTCTCCTAATTTATCTGAGATAAAATTCAACAGTTACAACAATGCTGGCATGCCACCTTTTCCTATTATCATTCACGATGAGCCCACTTATGCTAAGAGTTCCAAAAATGCTATTAAAGTTCCTATTGTAATCAATCCAAACGCATACGATAACCTGGCGATCTATAAAAGTTTTCTAGGGACTAGTGGGGAGCTGTCCATCAAAGATAAAACTACAAGTGTGATAAGCCATACCTATGAAGAAATAGAAACTGAAAGTAAAGCGACTGAGGCCATAGGCAGCAAACCCACTGAGTTGTCCCAAGCAAAGGGGGTGGTCAATAGCTCTGAGTGCAGGCTGGGCTCTGTGGCTCAAAAGGTCCAAGAGTTCAACAGCTGCCTCGGTAAAAGCCAGATATCCCCACAGAGGAGTCACAGTGCTGACCACAGCTCCCCATCCAGAGTTCCAAAGGCAATGCAAGAGCCTGCAGCAAAAGCAGACGTAACCCCGGAGGGTTCTGCTGGCAGCAGCGGCGGCAGAGAGAACGCAAGCACGGTGCTCTCACAGATTGTGGCTTCTATCCAGCCTCCACAGTCTCCTCCAGAAACGCCTCAGTCTGCTCCCAAGTCCTGTAGTGTAGAAGAACTGTATTCCTTACCCCCTGAGGGAGATGCTACTAAAAACACCTTGGTACGGCCCAAATCTCTGTTTACGTCCCAGCCTGAAGCGGAGTCCTCCAAGACAGAAAACACAGCCATTAAAATGCAGAAGGATCCACTTTCACAGGCAGCTGCCACTCCCTCTCCAAAGCCAGTGCGAGCCACCCCGAGTGCCACGAGTCCCCAGGCAGAGCAGGCACCGCCGTTCCCCCCTCCACGCTCCACCTCCTCCCCCTACCATGCCAGCAACTTGTTGCAAAGGCATTTCAGCAATTGGGCCAAACCCAACAGCCCCAGCAGGTCGACAGAGGCCGAGTCCATCCTGCACTCGGAGGGACGGCGTCCCGACGCCAAACCGAAACGCTGGATATCGTTCAAGAGCTTCTTCCGCCGCAGGAAAGCTGATGATGAGGAAGAAAGAGAGAAGGACAGGGAGAAAGGGAAGTTGGTGGGTCTGGATGGAACTGTTATACACATGCTCCCCCCTCCTCCAGTCCAGCGGCACCACTGGTTCAGCGAGGCCAAGTCGGACTCAAGCGAGAAGCCGTCGATCGTTTTCATGTACAGGTGTGAACAAGCGGAGCCGAAGGCTGAGCTCCCACTCAAGGCTGGGGTGGAGTCTGCTATCGCAGAGGCACTGGCCAAAGACAAAGGAGAAACGCAGGAAAAGCCTCCGGAGAGCTCGGAACAGAACACAGCGAGCCATTCCTCACCACCTCAGGCTCCCAAGAAAATCCCCAGGTACCACTCAGCTTTTTTAGTCACTTATTCAGTTGTGAACTGCCCTGTATATGCTGCTGAAAAGGGAGAAACTAAGGATTTTATTATGTTAAAGCAATTTTTTCAAAGTGCATTTATTTTACGTAACTTAAAGCATATTTTTAAATCTTTCTGTTATGTTAGATATCAGAAAAGATCTAAAAGGTTTACTAGAGGCAGTATCTGATCTTTAGAGTTTGTCTTACAGGTTCACTAATATGTCACAATAGCCATGGTTCATTGAATCAGATCCATTCTCCTGAATTTCTACTTTAAGAAAGTGTTTCTATGTTATGGGAAACGTCAGAATTTCTCAGCAGAAATAGAAGGCAACTATTGAGAAGTACAATAGAAATTAAAAGATCTGTGACTCACGGAAGGTGCTGTGCTAACTTTACCTCACATGCCCAAGAGTACAACAGATGCTAATTAACCACACTGCAACATCACTGCAGCGCTCCCAAAATAATCTTTATACAAAAGTAATCATAGAATTCAAGTACCTATAAAATAGTCTTATCTCTGCCTTGCAAGGCCTTTAGCAGGGACTGTGCTTTGTCCCCTGACAGACCTGGATCCAGCTGAGCTGGTCACATCAGTTGCAGTCAGTCACGTGGGCACAGTAGAATTCCTTGAGTGCTGACCACAGCTGTGGATGTGTTAGAATTTGTCTTCCAATGTTATTACTCAAACCAATTGCAAAGTGGCTTCAAATTTGAATTATTTAATTAATTATAACAACAACCTAATGGTAGGAAATTGAAAATTTTGTAAAGTATGAGCCCCAGAAAATGTATCATGACAGTGTTTTTTGGTTTTCTTTCTCCATATTCTGTCCAAGAAAATTGCAGTGTTTTTTAGCTAAAACAGTCTTAAGCTAATAGAAATCTCTGTGTGAGCACAGTTAGACCTCACTATAAACTGACTGCCACTTGTCTTAAAGTAAAATAACTTGGTTTTCCTTATCCATTGTCTATACAAGGAAAGTGCTGGAATAACCCTTGATAGGAGTGCAGTCTCTCTAGATTTACCCTAAATTAATTGGTGAAAAGTAGCTACCTTTAGAGGGCAAGTTGAAGGATTGCAGGAGTTTGTGCTCTCAACCCCCTTTACAGGAACCTGTTTTTTTTTTTCCTGTCTCCAGGGGAAGCTGGAGAAGGTGAGATTGATTTTTGTGACAGTGCCATCAGGAGATTCCCTTGCTCCCACCTCTTAGTGCCCTGCTCAACACAGCTCCTGTGCTCTGGAGAACCAACCAGGGCAGAGATCCAAGTGAGAAAGACCTTGGCAGTCATTGTTGGGCCACATGAGCTGGCTGAGGTGCCAGGGCTGGGGCAGGAGGGAGCAGCAGCTGCTCCTGGGTGGTGAGAGGGCAGGAACAGCCTGTCAGGGATTCTTGCACTGCCCTGGAGGTGGTGCTGTTGGAATGTGTCCTGTTCTTGCACTGCGACTGGGATACCTTCTGCCCTTCCTTTGGAGGCAATGGGTCACTGTTCTCTCATTCACTTATTCTGAAAAGCATGTTTACTCTTTCGTTTACTTCAAGTCACAATGATACTGGTTAAAACCGTACCTCAGAATTTTCCCCGGTGAAAACTGGAATTTTCCAAATGTTAGAACTGGAATTTCTTTTTTCTGACAACATTGCTCCCTGGTTTCTACAAATTTCAAAGAAAAACACTGAGTTGCTGAGTTGTGGAAGCACTGGGCAGTGGGTAACTTCATGTTTCAGTTCTTATATTCTTGGTGCCTTGAGTTATTTGAGGTTTTTAAATACTTTTTTAATGTTGTTAAAGAGACCAAGTGAAACCTTATAGTACCACAAAATTGAAGGGTTTTTTATTGTTGTTTAAGGGATTTGGCTTTTGTTTTTAATATCCTGGTGGGTGGGAATCAGGATTTCTAAATTCCCATTTTTCACAAGCAGGAGGCATGGCCCACGGGTAGCTACTCTTGTCTTGTGTTAACCCTCCAGGTTTTAGTACAAGGTTAGCTGTAATTCAGGCTAAAACATGTGCATGAAAAAGATGTTTAGAATGTTCTAAGCCTGCAGAGGCTTAGAGGAGAATGGAAAACCTGAAGATAGAATCAGTGAATGGGACACTGCCCTTACTCAGAATGCCAAGAACAGCAAGCTCTCTGAAAAAACAAACTGATGACCTGGAAAATAAGATAAGCTCTAAAAATGTCAGATTACTGGGGGGTCTTGAAAGCAAATTAAATGAACATACAGTATTTCCTTACTTTGCAATGGATTACAAAGCTGCTAAAGATTGATAACACAAACACAAAGCGGCTGAAGGTATTTCAAGTTATCACTAGAAAGGTCAATTTTCCCTTTGAACAGTACTTGCAAAATAGTCAGTTTTTTGGAAAGCTGAAAATTAGCTGTTATGCAAAGGAACTTGGTTTTGGTTTCTCAATGTGATTGTTTCTGTTTGATGGCAAGATGCACATATGCTGGTTCAAAAGGAGCTAGCAAATAATGACATATTAAATGTACCAAAAATTTGTAGATAGATTAAATTTTGCTAAAAGTCAGCAGTCATAACAGCTTTATCACTAATTAGAATGAGAACACCTGTAGTTCATGAAGCAGCAGTTGTTCTGAGGCAAAACCCAAAACTGACCAAAAGATGACATGAGATTTCTGGCCTGGGTCACTGTAATTGATGAACGAGGTACAGCAGTGTGCAACCCACTCATCACAAGTCGAATAAAAAGATCCTTCAAAGGCTTTGTTATCTTATACATCAGAGTGTTGCTGCTCGAGTTTCACAAGATAAAGGCTTCTCCTCTCCTTCATTGAGACATCACTGCTCATAGCCAGCAGCAGCTCGTTAGATTGAGACATTTCCTAAAAGCCAAGTGCAGCACAGTGTCCTGCTGCTTCCTTGGCTGTCTCCATAAAGCACATCAGAGCTGAACTGATCTGGGCACAGCCATCTCCATTTCAGTTACAGGTTAAACTCAAGAGTTTCCCTTCACAGCTGCAAGTCAGCCATAACTTTCCTTTATGGGATCTTTGGGCCAGTCATGGATGAAGTGGAGATAAAACTCTGTTTTTCCTGAAATATTTCCTTTGGGTAGTGAGGTCTGTGTATTTATTTTGTTCTGGTTCAGATAAGGAAGCCTTTCTTCATAGCTAAATTTGTGATTACCAATCTCATTCCTAAGATTGTGTTAATTTTTGCAAAAGGATTTGAGCTCATAACTGATAGATCTGAGCTCTGTATAGAGGAATATGAGTGTTGGGACAGATTGCTCAGTAGAAACAATGGGAATCACTGTTCTTCAAAAATGTAGTCATACATTAAGATCAGGATTTCATCCAGAGACAGGCAGGAATAACCACCACTGCCACATTCCACTTTCACACTGTCACTGATCCAGTCCTGCAGATTCCACAGCTGCTTCAGAAACTGCTTGGGAAGATAACAAAATCTGTCAAATCACAGCAGGGCTCTGTTTGAAACAAAGTCCTTCCCAGTTTGGAAGGCTTCTGGTGTAAATCTTGGGGTGAGGTTCTCACGTGAATCCAAAACCTTTTAGGTACAGCCCAAGTAAATTGATGAGAATTCAAGGAAATTACAGATGAAAAGAAATTTCTTGCTTGAGCAAGTCTACTGAAATAGGAGAAATTCTTGAAAAGTTAAAATAGATCCACTCTCTCTTCTTGTCAAATCCATGTTAGAATTTTTTTTATCTAGGTATCAGCAAGCTTTATCTACCTTACTTAGCAGTGCTTAGCAGTGCTTGTAAAAGTATTATCTAGCTATCTTCTACCATTTCATCAATTAAAAACTTGTGAGATTTTTCTCTAGAACATTTTCCAGTTCTAACAGAATTGGAAATTCTCTGCATGTGCATTAAGCAATAGGTTTGGTAACATTTTATGTGAGAACTTGTAAACACCAAGGACTGTTAAAGATCCAAGTAGAAGGGACTTTACCATTTATTATTTTATAAATTTAGATTAAGAAATGGTAAATCATGTATTATTGTTCTTAACTCCTCTAATACATTCTGTAAAATGGGAAGACTGAGAACTTAAAATGGATAAAGAAAAATATCTTCTTTATAATGCACATTTAATCTGTGAAACTCATTGCCATTAAGTTTCAGTGACACTAAAGAGCTTAGCAGGATGTCTTTACTGGATTATCAAGTGTACTCCCTTTATCCGTGCAAACATCGCATTATACAAGATCTAAAAAAAAAAATTAAATTCTCATGCTTCAGGACTAAGCCAGCTTCTCAATAATCAGAATTAGGAATGAACTTTATGGCTTAGTTGTTTCAGGTTGTCATTTGAGAAGTTTGTTTCACTTTCCTCTTCAGTGACTATTTGTGGTGGTGAGGAGGGACTGAACTGCAGGAGCCACTGGAATGTTTTCTGTAGCCATAGTGGCCTCTGACTGAAACCTGGGCACTGGCTGTCTCTGCTCAGTGTTTTGCAGGAATAAAGTGGTCTGTGTTCTGAGGAGAAGTTCCTGGGTGAGATGGCCTCTGACCTCCCTCCTGCCATTAACCTCTGCATTTTTCCTCAAGCAGTATTCAGTGAGTTTAGGCTTTATATTGGCTTTATTAGCTTAAAAAGTACAGGGCCCGAGGGCATCTCAAAGCGCTGTCTTTGAAACTAATATAGCTACAAATTACACAGTTGGTTTTTTGTGTGTGTAAAATGAAGTCATCTTCCTTGTCATCTCCAACTGTACAGCTGCCATTGATCGCTGCTGATGTCCACTGGGGAGGAGATCAGAGTCTCAGCTGGCTCTGAGGCCACATCAGCTTTTCTCTATTTCTCTCACTGATTCCTGCCACTGGGGTTATGTGCTGTCTTGCACAGAACTGTGTTCTCTTACCTTCACCTCTGGATGTGACCCTAATTCAAGAATACACTCTCACAATCACTTCTTATAAGCATTCCACTTTATCTCCCTCATACTCATTGCTGTTTATTAATCACTTTAATTGAGCAGCCGTGCTCTGAATAGAGGAGAACACAGGTCACACAAGAGCTGTGATTCCAGTGGCCTCCCCAAAATTAACACGCAGCACAGGCAGCTTTTGGGATCCTACTGTTCCCAAAAGACCGAGGCGAGTTAGACCATCTTTTGGCTAGCCTCCAAAAATCATGGAGGAGGAGGGCCTGAAGGAAAGAGTTAGAGGCATTTGTCCCTGCAGAAAAATAACATTTTTAAAACAGTTTTGAGCCTGTGCACACGTGAATGACAAGTCTTGAATTCAGTGGGGTGTTGTCTGAAGGACAGTCGTTTTCATGGCAAGATTTTTGCTTCACATAATCTCAGTTTCTTAGAAAAACAAACATATTCTCTGCGTGCAGAGGGCTGCTCCCTCCACTAACTGAATAGTTGTTTAGCTTCAGCCACTTGTGCCCAAGGAGCAGAGTTCTCTAAAATTAATTTCTATTAAGTTTGTTTTTGAAATGAAAAAGGGAAGAGAAAAAGACTTGGACAGAGGAGGCTGCGCCCACTGTGGTAGATGCTAAATATGTGCTCTTATGCAAGGCATCAAAGAATCCATCCTGGCAAAATATCTATAAATATCCCAAATAAGGAGATAGCTTTAAGTACGACTTGCTACCAACAAGCAGATAGAAAGTTATACAAAATCAGACTTTAATGATTCTAATCTGAGGGAGCTGCCTGCTTATCAGCTGCTCTTCTTCCCATGAAAACCAGTCATTTTAACTGTTTAGTTCATGAAGCAACTGGAGCTGTGGTTCTTGTAGCTCCCTGAGTGAGGATGGTTCCCCCTTTTGTTCCTCCCTGTCCTGCCAGTGCCAGTGCAGGAGTTGACATTTGCACTGTGTACGTAAGCTTGATCTCTCTGTCCTCACTGTAAAGATACTGGCAAGCATTTCCCCACGGATTTCATGACCTGACCTCTAATTGCTGTGGTTTAAAATGTATTCTTTTGAGGCACTGAATACAGATTTGAGATACTTTCTTATCCTTAACAATAGGTTAGTGTTGCTTCCTAAAACTCCTCTTGAGACTTGAACGTGCATTTCCTGGAGCAGTAGCCATGAGTAAGGCCATAGCCGTCATTCCAGAGCAGTGATGCAGCAGCCCCGTGCCCTGTGTTCCCTGCAGGGAGGCAGAGCAAGAGTTAAGGAGGCAGGGCTGGATCTGCCTGGCGTCCTGGGGCCTTGGCAGGGCCCAGCCCCCGAAGGTAAACACTAAGGTGCAGTAGGTGTATCACTCTGTGCAGAGTTCAGCCCTCTTGCTCACAGCTTGCACAACTTGTAGCACACCAGAACACTGTGGAATCAATGGCTCGCCAGAGTTTCAAGACATGATTAAAAGACTCAAGAAGGCCCTGAAAGAATTTCCTTTAATGGGGAATTGTGTGAGTGAGTACAGTGGGTGAGTTGGTATTTTTTTTCTTTCTTCCTTTCTAGCTGTTGGTTTACTTTGGCAAAATGCTTCTGAGCTTAGGTTTTAGTGGATGTGCTTGCATGTGTCTGGTTTGGAGAATGAGTATGTTCTTACCTCACCAAGTGATACTAAAAAGTTACTTGAGATGTGATAATTCCTGGTTTGTGGCAATGACAGAACTGTGAAGCATTTAGAACTTATTTCTTGTTAAAACATTCCTGTTGAGGAATGCAGGTATGTATATTATTTACAGCAACTACAAGTCTTTAGTTAAATTATCTTGAGAGCCTTGTTACTGCTTTAATTTTATGTCTGCTTTACTTTGAAATTACAGAGGTTAACTCTTTAATGTGGATATATTTATGGCACATGGAATGTTCTTCACACCATTCCTATGCATGGTACTAAAATGGAACAAAAAGTGTTACGCTGATTAAAGATTACATCTTTTTGAACTTACGCCATTTTTCCTCTTTTACTAACAAGTTCTAATGAGTTTGGTTTGTGTCAGCCTGCAGTTAAAATTCATGAGTCTGAGCAGAAACAGCATGTGCACACTGCACCACCCTGGGTCTTGTCATGCAGAGCATTGGCATGTTTTAATCTTTGTACTCGGGGATTGCTACAAGATTGTGTCCCAGGATTTTCAGGATTTTGGCTTTGCCATAGACATATACCTATCATTTATGTTAACTCTTTGTGGAAGTTCTAAATCCTTATCGCAGAAAATAAGAATCCATACTGATACATGATGTGCTGATCATTTTTTGATGGAAGTGTGTTACTTCTGTCCCTAATGGAAGTCACAAGTAGTTAAAATTCTTGCTGTTGTATTTGATCAGGCTGTAGTAATGAGAACTAGCAAACAGCACATGTGCTCTTGAGATTTGGCCTGTAATGAGTATTTGTTTCTGCAAGTGAGAGAACATAAAGGCATGGAAATATTTTTGCTCTGATATGTTTTTGTGGCATATTATTGCTAATTGCTGCTATATTTTCACTATGATTGTAGGGTTTTATTAAATCTCGGGTTTTTTTCATGCATATAATGCATAATTTTTAAATTACACTGCAATAAATATATCCATGGAAACCAACTGAATGCACCATTTTCAGAGTTTTGTGCTGTAAGTCATCACAGTTTGATTAAAACTTCACAGCTAAGAGCAGGCACAGAGGAATGTCTTCAGTGCCTTTTGCAGTTGGGCTAATGCAGATGGATTTTAATGGTGGAGAATTTTATATGGGAAAGAGATTACTGGCCTAAATGAGGTCTGTTTCCCAGAGAGTCAGTTCCCAAAATCCTACCAGTATTTGAAAATGTATCACTAAAGTTTTATGCATTTATTGGGACTTAATCCCCCTTGCTATACCTCCTTATCTTTCTTTGAAACACAATTGTTTGGACTGGTAAAAAGCACCTTAAACTCTGCTGCTGTCCTGAGTCCCACACACTTTACCCAGAATCATGCCTGCATATTTATGAATACGGATGTTGATGGTAGTCAAGCTGTAAAACATTTTATTGTACCTTTTATATCAAAGGCACAATAAATATATTGTACCTCATATATCAAAGGCATGAACTATTATATTATATATATTATTATACTCAAGATAACAGTGACTAACATGTTACTATTTCAGTCACAAGTTGTTTCTTCTCATGAAGGAAAATAAAAACTGTAGATAATTGTTCTTAGAAAAGGAGAGCGAAAGAACTTTTTTCTTTAGCAGTTCATTCCCTTTCCTGAAGATACCTAGTGCCTAGGCTGGCATTTGTGGCAGCAGGAGCAGTGCCCAGCTCGGGTCTCCAGGTGACCTTGTTGTGTTTGTTTCAGTCACGTGCCCGATGACCCCACCCTGGAGGAGCTGTCCCCTCGTGTCCCCAGGGCCGTGTTTGTGAAGCAGGACAATGGGGGCAGTGCCTCGGTCATCCCAGTGTCCTCCAGCCGGGGGCCTCCGGGGGACGAAGCAAAAGAAGAAGCTCCAAATTCTCCTGACCTGAATACCTGCAGTGCTACCTACAGCAATTTAGGTGAGTGGACTCTCACAGGAAAACATGGGAATTGGATCAGATCTCGGATACCTTTCCAGGGTGTGAAGAGGCTTTTCCTCTGAACAGCTCAATACCTCTTCATAAGGGTAGCTTTTAATGCCTGTTTAATATTGATTTATAGAAAATAAAGATACATTGTCTCATTCAGAGATCACTTTTCATTCAGAGATCACAACCAAAAAAGTGAAGATTCAACAAACTCAAAGGTTTGTTTCCCTTTAATTTAAAAGAGTCTTTTAATTGCCCTTAATGATAAACATCTCAAATGATTTTTAAGAGAAACATTGTTTTATCTCTTTGGAAGAATTTTTGTCAAAGAAGTTTAAAATACAGAGCAAGCTACCTAATTTCTTTAGAACGAATAAGTAGAATTCAATATTTTTCTACACTTCAACAAAAGATAGGACTTTTTATTTTAGAGCATCAATAATAGCTACAACATTTGTACCCATCTTCTGTTGGCTGAAACTGTTCTTATCCTAGTCAGAGAGTTTACTTTTGTTCCTTCCCAATGAGATATGAATGTCCTGAAGGTACTATTCAATGATTACTGAATTCCTGACTCATTAAAGAGATACATGGATGCAGAGCTTCTCTGGAAGATAAGGAACCAAGACAAAGCAGCATCTCCCAATGCACACTATCAATATGATCAGCCTAATTTTCTGAAGCATTTTGATTTGAAGTACTGTGAATTCAGGGATACCTACAGCCAGGTTTTCTAGAACAACAAAATCTCTCATTTATTTACATTCCAGGATATCCAAATACACGTTTTTTGGTAACATCCCAATCCTGTAAACACACCAATTTATTAAGCATTTGGCCAAGAGTAAACTGATTGTTAAGATGGCTCACGAGTACAAGGGGTTCAGCATGTCCACACAGGTTTCAGGGATCAAGGACTAAATTTGAAACCCTCAGGTGCATACATTCCTTAGACATTCAGTGATAGTGTTGCATTTTTTTTGCTTAAATGCAAATTTGTGGCAAGCTTATTAGTGCATTCTGCTATTAAAACATTAATTAAGTATTGTTATAAAGCATAAGAATGAAAAATATCCCATCCAAATGTGATGCTAATATCTACCAAGAAACTCTTCCTCTGAGGAGGAAGACTAAAATCTGTATCTTTATGGTGAATTACCCATAGATCAAATGAATTCTTTTCAATTTAGTGAGATATGTATCTGTATTTGCTGTATTTAGAAGATAGCAACACTGCAGACAGAATCCAGGCAGTTAAGGTCTAGCTACCTCAGAACTACTTGTACCATGTTTATCCCATGGAACAAAATACCATTAAACACTGGAACAGGGTGCCCAGAGAAGTTCCAGAGTCTCTGTCTGTGGTGATACTCAGGGGTCAGCTGGAGATGATCTGGACAAGCTGCTCCAGCTGACCCTGCCTGACCATCTCCAGAGGTCCCTCCCATCAGTTCTGGCCTGAGTTAGTGCTGTTCCTAAGTTTGAATGTTCCTTTTTAAAACCATCTGTCAGTCAACCCCTTAGCACTTCATTCAAAATATTCTCCTCATCCTTGGTTCACTTTGAGCTTTGCTGTCTCCAAAGTAACCTTCTGGTATGAAAGAGTTAAGTTAGCTCTGGGGCTTGCCTGGCTCTGGCTGGGAGAGCTGCCTGTTGGTAGGAGCAATGCTTCCCTAAATGGTACTGAGCTCCCTGGCTGCCCTTCAAAGGCTTTCTGCTTTATTCAAGCAACCTCACTTTCTAATTCAGATGGCAACTGAGAGATTTCTAGGTAGGGACAGAGAATAATTCCTACTTGTTTTCACATCTTGCATTACCTAGGCAGCAAAATCTTATCTTTTGTAGAATTAACAAATACTGGTATGTGAAAGTGTAGAAAGGAGAATATGAGAAGTTACATCACATTTGACTCTTGCCTCAGCTGCAATTAGAGCTGCATTAGAGCTACAGTTCGTAGTTTGTAAAATACATCATGTGAACATCTCAATTTGCAGCATAATGCATGATGTTCACTTTTTAAACTCATCTGAATCATATTCAATTGTTTTTATTAAAAAGTAGATCATATGTCTCTACTTTGGTTAATGTCTAATCTTCAGTTCTGACATGTCACATGAATTGTCGTGAGCAGAAATAACTGCAAGCCTTGGTAAATTTTCATCTGCAGTCAGGTAATAGTTTATATCAGGTACTGCCCTCAAATATATTTGGCTTGGCCTTCCAAGAGACAAGCCTTACAAAACAGAGGATTCTCCTCCAGGAATCAGGTACAACATAAAAGAGTTGGGGCTTTTATGAGATCCCACCATGATGATAGGATAAGATATGTTCCTGGCTGTAGAAACAGGAGGAAACTTCAATACGAGAGTGCTTCTGTACATCTCATTTTTCCCTGCAACTGCCACGGTCACAGTCAAGCCCCGGTGCTCACAGTTTAGGAAGAATGTTTTAAAAATTCTGCAGGCTCTGAAGAAAAGCTTTGCAGATGCCTGGTATTGTGGCAAACACTTCATAGGGACTAATTCAGAATCTGAATCCATTTAGCTTATCAAAGTAAGAGTCTGGCATTATCATGGCGTGGGTGCTCATTTGGTGAGCAGAACTGTGATGAGGAATACCTTTGGTATCAACTATTTAACAAAATCCAGAGGCTGCCACTTGAATCGAGATGAAGAAACAAATGTTCAAATGTGTAAGGTAGGGCCTGCATGTTTCTTTTGTAAGGGGTTCCTTTATTGTTACAGAAGTTAATTCAGGTAAGCCCTGTAGCTGATGATAAGGAAGACAATTGAGCAGATAATTAAAAGCCTTTCCTTTACAATTCTTTAAATTGTTCTGTCTTTGTCTGAATTTGTTGGGGAAATTGACTTGATTGAATTTGCATGGCTGTAAGTAGATTAAGGTATTCTCAATGTACTCAGGATAGTATTTCTGCCATTGAAAAAAGAATGGGCTATTTCATTATCAGCTGTTTTTCTCTTTACATCTAAAGAAATGTGAAAAAAAGGAGGCTAAGTCTCTAGGCTTTATGATTGCTGACACTGGAAAAAAATCCCAATCACAGCATCTGCCACAGGGCATTGCCTCAGTCAGTCAGTTAGAGCAGGGCAGTAAATAGTGCTTTTAGCCAGGCTGTAAATAAGGTAATGAGATCATTGTTGAGTAAAACTGACAGTTCAGTGACAACCAGTGATTATAGCATCAGTCTGGTGCATTTTGTATAATATATAATTACACAGCTAATGTCTTTAACATGGTGTAATGGAGGGTGGGCAGCAAGACCTGTCAAGTCACCAAGCAAACAAGGTGAAGCTTCTCTTTCCTGCATCTTCGAAGAGACCTGTGCTCAGTCTCAAATTATTGCTGAGACACTGGAGGTGCAGCACCAGTGTTACTTAACCAATGTTAGCTTTCCTTTCTGTAACATAGGTCATCATTCTGGTAAGATTTTTATCTATTAAATTAACAATAAAGGTGTAAACAATGCAGGATTTAATGCAAATCTGTGTACAGGACAGTTTTATAGAACAGTGGTGTACATGGACAGTATCTATTGGAATTGGGGCTGTGAAGCATGCTGGTAGCTTTTGCAGTGGTTGGAAGGTACTTGATGCATTTGCGGGTTTTTTTCATGGTTTGGTTATTTTTATCAGTCAGGATAAGTGTTTATTAAGGAGTGATGTCAGATTTGATAGTTTCAGCAGCTAACATAAATAGGCTGCAATGCAAAGTCTAATGATAAATCAGTTACCCAGAAAAATTAAATTTAAATGCCTTTCTCAAAGGTCTTTTAGAGTTTCAGAACTCTGCATGGTGTCTGGAGACTTAAGCATTAATATTTAAATAGAGTAGTGAGATTCTGTAATGGAAGATCTATTGAACTGTAGAATTATTTAAGGCTCTCTAGAAATCTGCTGTCTGTAAAGAGTTAAATTTTTTTCTGTCACTGAGCAGTCTGGAATCCACTTCAAAGATCTCTCTAAGTGGTAGCCTAATATTGCCCCTGTTCTTCCTTTTCATTTTGCCTCCCAAGAGTGTGGCTCAGGCTGAACTTGCAGTGTTGGAGAGTGTGCAGTAGGTAATGAAACGATGGTTTTAAGCATGCAAGGGGAGAAGGAAAGGATAGGCAGGAAAAAGAAATAAATGCTCTGCCAGTATTTCTGTGCAAAAGGACAATCTTGTGCCTTTGACAGGGACAACATTTAAGACAACCTTTTTCTTGCTAGGCACTGAATTTATAAAAATTGGGCCGTGTAGTTTCCTGCCATGCTTGGAGAAAGCTGAGCTGGAAAGACCTGCCCAATAGGTATGAAAGAAATGTACAGTGTTAAGAACTCAACATAGAAACAGTGCAGACATGAAACTTTTCATCTGGGTAATACAGATGGTTTGATTTCAATATGGAAAACTTGTTCTTGTGGGAAGAAACTACACTGTAACATAGCAGGTTACACAAACTCATTTTTCTCAGCTGAGAGTACTTGAAACAGTAACTACAGAATGACTTGTACATTCAGTTCTTTGGATCCTGCCACCCCCTCCAGACATCTGAAAAAACAACTTCTGGTTATGAAAACCTTTTCCAATTCTGTTTGGATGTCACAGTGCCAGTAGCTATGCAAAAGCAACACTGGTTGCAGTCTCAACACTCTCCTGTGTGTGGATGGCTTTTGGAGGACAGAGCCATTAAAGTAGGCAGAAAATAAGAGAATCGAGCAGTAACACTTTTAAATCTTACCTTTCTTGGAGAAGGCTTCTGCTGCTGCTCAAGATGTTCATCTTGCTCTAATTTGTTTCCTTGTTTCCCTCTAGCACCTGTGCATCCCTGGGTTAGCAAGCCCCACAAGCAAGGCATGTTAGCAAACTGCCTCCTGAGTAGTGTCTGTCAAACCCCAGCAGTCAGGCTGCCTTAGCAGAGTGGGGAAGAGGGTGAGGAGGAGAAAATAGGCAAGTGATCTTTAGCACAGAGTGTTGCTGGGGAGAAGTACATAGGTCACAGATTTTGTAAGAGTGAGCAGTTGTGGAAGAGGACACAATTTGGATGAGTAAGACAATTGCACACAAAGTAGAAATGAACTTGTCACAGGATTAAGCAAAAGGCATCTGGATGTGTGTCTGGCATGCAGACATCAATTCTGCTTTTGACTTGGAATCATACCACACTTCACCTCTGCAAAAAGAACCTCGGTGGCAGAGTTCCTGTAGTGCCCAGCTGGCACCAGAGTTCCATGCTGCAGCACAGCAACATTTGCTGCAATACAAAGGAGCAGTAGGGTCCCCTGAGTCCCCCAAGAGTTACATTTTTTTCAGCAACCTTTACAACAATTTGCAGTCTTCCCTGAATATCAGGATTGTACAAAACTGATAGAATTTCCTGCTCAAGACTTGGCTTTTTAAACATTGGACTAGCCAGGCTTATCATTAAATCCACAAGGCTCTTCTGAGAGTTTCTGGAGCTTAAACAAAAGATGGGGATAGAACTTTCATTTGCGATGTTGTCTCCTTGGAATGATTGAAAAGAGAATGATTGTTAAAGCAGGGTGCAAGGCTGTTCTGTTTGTGGATACATATAAAAATACAATCCTCTCTGATCTTCTGAAATTAGGAAGTGTATTTCAGCATTCTAACCCAGCATTCCCAGCATTTGGTACATCCTGGCCATGTGGACTTTGGGTTCTGTAGTATTCATTAAAAACTGTTACAGTGTATCTTAAAATGCAAAGGAAGCTAATTTTTTTCCTT
Source organism: Vireo altiloquus (assembly GCA_013396875.1). Lineage (NCBI taxonomy): Eukaryota > Metazoa > Chordata > Aves > Passeriformes > Vireonidae > Vireo > Vireo altiloquus. The sequence goes on from VZRF01011821.1 coordinate 486,158, forward strand.
TTTGCAAACTGCAAAGTCATTAATTATTAATTATGAACTGAAGTGATGTAATTCAGATGACTCTCAGATCCCCCTAGTCTGGTTCAGCATTCCCGTTTAGTCTTCTCTTTACAAGGATTTGGTGGGCTTGGCAGTGTTAACAGTTGGACTCTTATCTTAAAGGTCTTTTTAGCCTAAATGATTTTATGATTCAGCATGTTATAAATAGTCAAATAGTTATAGTGTCTGTTCCTTCACTAGAAAAGATGCTCATCTGCAATTATTCAGAGCATCCCTTTCAGGTCTGCTCTTTTCAACTGTCAGAGTTGGCTTCCTACCTTACTATGATAGTCAGTGAACCTCCCAGGAGTAGTAGAAAGCCTGTAAAGTAATTTCTCTGAAAATAGCAGTTGATTATTAAGAGTGGAAAGATCTCATTTTGATATGAGTAACAACAGTTTAATTGTCCCAGAGCAGCAAGTTGGTCATTTGTATTGTGTGTTTATTGGTTTTTATTCTCCATTATATTATTGTCATTTATTTATTCTGCATTTCCAAGGACTCTGGCACTTATAAAACATAATTGCTCTCTATAAAAGCCATCCAAAACACATGACAGGAAGTTTATCTTCCCTGGATTCACAGAGATGTCTGAAACTAGAAATTCCGTGCTTGTGTGTATGTAACCTGCCATTTGGAATCTCTCAAGTGAAGCTAGGTCTGGTTATCTCTGAATGTAATATTGCCAAAAAAGGTACCCATGGCAAGTAAGGAAGGGAAATGCATTATGGAAGTTACAGTCAGGGGGAAGGCATGTGGGTTTTAATTGCAGGGTATAAACTATTTCTGTCAAAATATGATCCTACTTTTGATGGCAACACACTTGTCAACTTGAGTGAAAGTTGGCTTAACTTCCTTGATTTCACTGTGTGAATCTGCTGGGGCAGTCCTGACTCCCCAGTGTGACCACCAGAGTATCTAAACTGTGTCTGGCAGTTCTGGGTTCCATTCTGATATAGGATTTTCAGCCTGTCTAGTGCATTTCCCAATTGTTTTATGGACTATTATCCACCCTTAGTTTTAGCACATTTAAATAGAAAGTAAGGAATAATATTACAGTCAGTTGACTGCAGAAGAAATTATAGGACACTGGGTGTAATTGCTGAAACTGGACTTGGCCAAAGTGTCAAATTGAGGTTTGGTTTTTGTTTGCAGTTTTTGTCATTGATCTGATAGGATGTAAAATGGCAGCCTTGCTAGCACTGAAACTGATTTCAGTATATATGCCAAGGTCAAATCAAGACTGGCTGGTTCTAATTAGATATATGTGATGCTGATTTGGTCATTTACTTTCTAATTGTTCATCTTTTTCTTATACAGATCTAGGGGTTTTTGAAATGTTACGGGGGGGGTCCTAGTCAGGGTTTGGAGGTTTTTTGCCTTAAAGTTATTTGCAGAGTGCAAGCAGGAACGGCACATACAAAGTACTTTAATCTTCTCTTACTATTATCTTTATCCACAGGGCAGTCCAGAGCAGCCATGATCCCTCCGAAACAGCCAAGGCAACCCAAGGGAGCTTTGGACGATGCCATTGCCTTTGGAGGACTGGCAGACCAGGAGACAGTGAACAACTTGCAGCCAACACCACCTCCACTGCCAAAGAAAACAATTTTGAGAGCTAACACAGAGCCAACTCCCCGTGATCTCCAGAAGCAGGCTCTGGAGAACAACCTGTGCATCATGGCCAATCCCACCTATGACATTGACACCAACTGGGAAGCAAGCAGCGCCTGCTCCTCAGTCAGCCTGGAGCTCAAGGTCCTGGACAATGAGTCGGGAGATTCCTTGGACAGGCCCCCAGAGAAACTAAGGGCAGCCACCTCAGCAACGAACAGTGTTTCCAGCCTAACCACTATCAGTATTAAGGACCGGTGCTCCAACAGCATGGAGTCCCTGACGGGCAGGCGCCTCTCGCACGCCAAGCAGGGCCGGGGCGTGCAGAAGCCGCAGAGACAAGCACTTTATCGAGGCATCGAAAACAGAGAGGAGGTGGTGGGGAAAATCCGGAGCCTTCACGCTGATTCGCTGAAGAAGCTGGCACTTAAATGCGAAGACCTGTTCATGGCCGGGCAGAAGGACCAGCTGCGCTTCGGGGTGGACAGCTGGTCGGATTTCAGGCTCACCAGTGACAAGCCGTGCTGCGAGGCAGGCGATGCTGTTTACTACCCCGCGTCCTACGCTAAGGATCCTCTCAACAACTACGCGGTCAAGGTAAGAGGGGCTTGAGAAATGGTGAGCCGAGGATGGTGCCAAAATGTGATAACAGCTGTACTGTGCACCACGGGCAGTAGTGATAGGGCCTACTGCTGGCAGAGTGTGAGAAGTTAGATTCCCAAGACAGAGTCTCTTCCTTCTGTCAAGACCCCTGTGTGGCATTGGTGTCTGCCATTTAATTGCACGTGTTTCTATTGCAGCTCCAAAATGATTGAAAGAAAATCAACTTAGTCTTTACTATGGTCATTGCTTAACGATGGTTTGAAGGAAAAGCTGTATTATTTAACACGTGTCAGCAGTTTTCTGCAAACTCACAGTAACAAAATCCCCTGATTTACGTGCATGCAGAGAAAATTAAACCATCACTCCTAGTTAGGAAAGTTTTCCTTAAAAGTGGAAAAGTTCTCCATTTTCAGAGCCATGTAATTTTAAATTTTAAATGTGAATTCTAGGGTAAATTCTTTCTGTTCCCATACAAGGTCTTAGATTTTCACCAGTGCTCATTACCAGCCTTTCAAAAGCTCTGCCTAGCCATCAGTGTTTGCCTTATAAATTCTTCAGCTAACACATAAAAGAAATAAGATTTACTGCTAATATATTAATGCCTAGTTGGCAGCTATCTCAGCAGGTATTGTTATTTCATGGACTTCTATATAGGTAGTTCTGTCTGAGTGCTGTATCTCTGCATTTCTCAATGCTTATCTGGTAGGCAGATAGTGAGAAGGACAGCTGAGACTCACAGCACTGTCAGGCTTCCTGTGTGACCTTGAGTAAATCACTGAACTTCTGACTCCTTGTTGAAACTGAGATAAAACATTTATTGCCTGACACAGATGCGAGGCCTGAGCTGTTATTCCCTATATGACATTCTCACAAGGGTGGTGCTTTACAGGAACAAAATGTTGTTACCACTCCTGCATGACTGTTTACAAGTAAGGTATAAAAAACTGAAAGGTAAGATTGGTGCAGCTAATATGTTTTTCTGAGACCTGAAAAGGTATATTTTTAATGCATATTTCTGGTCCTAACCATTTATACTTCATTAATTATTAAGGACTTCTTACTGGAAAAGATGTGAAATGAAATATGGATGTCTTGGAGCTGCCACGTCCAGTGGTACAGAGCGGCCAAGGAAGAACCAGACCATGAATGTATCTGGCAATCGGCTCTGCTTCAGAGTCAGCATCTGTCATTGCTCATTGCTGGAGGGTTTTGCTTTAATACAAAGATGCAAAATGGTTGCTTCTAGGGCCCAAAGTGGTGTTTTTCTATATAGACAGGTTTGAGTTACCACTAATGCTCTTTGCACATCACAGATGTGCCTTAAAAGTATTCCCTGACAGGCAAGACCTATGTCATTGTTTTGTTATCTCTGTCCCCTGAAATACATTTCCCTTGTAGAGAGGCAGAGAGAAAAAAGAACAGCAGTGTAACATGGTCAAATATTTGCTAAATTTTCTTTTTTGTAATTCAGGTGTCTTAAAAATGGTTCTCAGACTAACAAGGCTTATTGCATTGTAATAGATGTGAGTGAAGTATCCACAACATATCCTTGAGCTGGAGGTCACCAGGAGCTGTTGTGCTGTTTCAATGAGAGGAAAAGTTCCTCTTGAAAATACATCCCTGGCACTTAATGTGATAGAGAAAGGTGTTGGCCCCAAGTTGATCTTTGACTTAAAAACCATCAACCCAGGATCACATTTGTCCACAAGCTCATAAGCACAGATTGCTGTTACGTTACACAGAGATTTGGGGAATTTAGCTTTAACAAATATGCTAGTTTTTACTACCATGGGTGTTTTTTGTGTGAGCCAAATTACATAGTAATCTACCTTCAACAAATAACCTATGTCTTCCTGCCACTTGCAATCCCTTGTCCCCAAAACAGGATGGAAAAAGTAGTGAGATGAAAATTACTGGTGTGCCTACTGAATCAAAATACAGTCTTCTGTTATTTTGGATCAAGTCTTAGAAATACACTTTGAAAGTGTATATGTATATGTACACCATCTTTGGATGGTGTAAATTAATGTAGCCCTTTTGAGTTTTGTAGAACTACCTAAGCAACACTGGCTAACAATTCAGACAGTTCTTAAGTTTCATGTTTTTAGAATTAGATCTGAGAAACAATGTCCTAATGAGATTCAATTATTATTCTCTTTGTAGAAAATTAGAGATTCACCTCCAACAGTGCTAAAAGTCTTGATACATAAAATTGGCATTTTAATATTCTATATCCAAAAATAGAATTACAAAAGCACTGTTAAAAATTGAGCTTGGACCATTTGACTACTGCTGAATTAAATTTAGAACAATGAATGATTTGTACAGGTGAATGTACCAGTGCACTTTTACATTCTGGTGGTTTCACCAGTAAAAGATGCTCTGATAAATTTGGTGGAGAACAAGCACAACTTGTTCTGTTGGGGTGGATATAAGAGGAAACATTCATAGGGGTGTGTTGTTTCACAGCACTGTATTACGCTTTTTGCTTCAACTCTCACCTAATCTGCTAGTAAACACCCAGGGCAAAAATAGCTGCAGGAAGCCATGTGGAAATTATTTTGACTGAAACATTAGAAATAAAACCAGTACACAAGTGGTGATCAGAAAAGTACTTTATCAAATGGAAAAATATAAGTTCCCTTTCAAGAAAGGTTCCCATAAAATTCTAGACCCCGAAGTGGTTTTTTTCACCTAAGTGCAGTACCATCTTCTAAGTAGTTGGTAGATCTGGGGCAATATGGATAAACATTCCCCTGAAACCACAGTCTTATCAGTAATTCCAAATATGTGGTGAAAAGGTTACACCAAAGGAAAAGCAGCACAGAGCATCAGCTCTTTCTACACAGCAGATTGGATTAGTTCTGTTCTCAGTGTCCTGACACAGACTGAATAAGGCACTGATAGGGCAGGGACTTCTTTTACTAATAAATAAATAAATATATTCGATTATTCAGAATGAATAACAGACAATATAACTGTGTCAGTGACATAAACTACTTCCACTTTCAGTATTAAACGCTCAAAACAAACACTGTCCAGTATCAGAGGCTGAATCATAGAAGCCATGAGTCAGAGTCCTCCCAGAACAAGCCATAAACCCCAGCTGGCTCTGGCCACAGGCACGTGTTGCAATGCTGGACAGGTGGGGTAACAGGAATTGCAAAGGTGCAAACAGCTCAAAAGGAGCAGTTCAAATTTATTGCTTTGATTGCTGCAGGGCAGCAGAAGTTTTCCTGGCAATAAAACCTTAGGATTTCTGGTAAGGTTCATGTCCCAGGTATAAAACAGAGTGATGCAGAAGTAAGCAGCACTGGACTGAACTTGGCTGGCAGTTTCGTACTACAGCTGACAATTACTTTCTAGTCATGTTTAGTTTGTCACAGTGTGCTAAGCTGGTTTTATTTAGTAAATCGGTTTCCTAGTGGAGCTTCCTGTCAGAAGCATCATTCAAGGTTGTCCCAGAACTTCATTCTTCAGATCAAAACAAACCTATGTACATTTCAACTTCCAGCCCACTCCCAGTTCAGTGACAGCAGAACAGAATTCTGGGGTTTGGCACCTCGTTAAAAAGTCAAAGCTCTATTCCAAGGTCAGATCAAGAAAATGAGGTCAATCAGAGATCAAACTGGCCTCCTCGGAAAACAAGGTTGTGCCAAGAACAAGCTATCAATTTGGGATTAGCAAGCTTTCATTCTACACAGAATTTCATTTGCAGTTGTCCCTCTGTGCAATACAACAAAGTTGCACAGATGGTACAGTCTTTGTGATCTTCTGTGTTTCTCATTTTCAGCGCTTGTAAATTCATTTCCCACAATATTCATCGTGCTTTAAGTTCACTGACGCCCTGGAAAATGCATAGGACAGAGTGGAAATGAGATTCCCTGCTGAGAAAGCGAGAGTCAGCTGATGGCACAGTAGGCTACAGGACTCATCAAGAAAAAAGAAAAGCTAATGCAGAACATTTTGGAGAAGCTCTGAAATGTTCAAATCTTACTTCTTGTGCTGGGAGCACTGAGGAAAATTGAAATGGCAGGATATAAAGAAACCTGTCCTGTCCCTATAAACGTGACAGAGTTCATGTGGATGCATTAAGGAAAAGACACATGATGACTGTGTTCCAGTGAAAAGGAAGATGGATACATTGCATTCCGTCCTGCTTGTACTCTCCTTTTTTTCCTCATTGCTTTCTTACATCATATGGAAGGGCTTTTCATCAGCATTGCTTCATCTTTTGAACAACCAGCTCTTTATCAGCTCATGAAATAAGGCTGGCCAAGCCCTTATCAACACCTTCCTTTCAGCTGTTATCACATACCATATCTTCATAGCTCAGTTGGATGTATTTCATTAAAGCCAGTGGTAAATGACTGATTGATCCTACTCTCTGTGTTAGTGTTTTAGTCAGACTATTTTCACTTTTTCTTCCTGTGCCAGAAAACAGGCATTCAATATACTCTGTATGTAAAAGGCAACAGGATTTCCATATTTTTAAGTAGATGACTGGAACAGACAAAAGCTTTAAAAATGCAAAGAAAATCAGGCTATATATTTTCTCCCAGCTTTGACACAGAATTAACCACCACAAGCAGAAAAGCAGCTCTGTGTGCATTCCTTTAGCAATTCATCACCAGCACTTGAAAGTACTTGCTAGGGAGGCCAACAAATTTCACAATTTGTTCCCTAAATTTTTTCAAATCTAAATACTAACTTTAGTCGCATAACAGACTCTAACTCAAACCATTTTGAAAGTTTTAAGTCTTGGTCATTCAGATGGTAGTTTTAGGTGATAGTGGAGTTATTCCAGTACAAAATGCTTGGCTGAGAATTATTACCCTTTGATGGTATTTAAACACCAATATTCATTACTCTATTGCAAAATGGTAATATAAAATAGAGTCCTGACTAGAAGCTGCAATGTAAAAGAATCTGAACACTGCAATGTAAAACCCCAGGACTTAACTGAAGAGTAGCCAGACACTTACAGGGACATCAGATTACTGCATGTCTGTCTTCTAGAAACTGCTTTATGAATTCAGACAGGTATCTGATTGTTATCACACTCTGAGTGTGGGTGCTGCCTCCAAACAGCCCATCTTTCCCTTCCTCCTGACAATTGCACAGTGCCCAGTGTACAAATTTCAGTGGTTGTGTAGTCAGCAATTTAATCAGCCTGAAATAACCCAGCTGCCTCTTCCACCTCTCACTTCATGGTGTTGGTAAACAAAAAGCAAGATGCAAAAAATACATCTCTAATCAGATTTCAGCTCTCTTGTCTTTGTAGATATTGAATACAGGTTCATGTACCCATCTACTGCTCTGTATTAAGAGAACTGGAGATGTCCAAAAGCCATCACTATTGGCCATTTGTGGGATTAGAGTTCTTTTCCCTATATTGGTTAGATTCCTTAACAGCACTATAAGGAGGGAAAATTGCTTTTAATGAATGCAGTCATTTTGGTATTGGTTTTAATCATGATACTATTTAGTATTTAATGTCTGGTTTGTTAATAATTTAAATTCTGTTTTATTGATATAAAGAGAAGAGTCTGAAACAAAAAACTGATACGGGGAAAATTTGGCCCTGCTGTGGCTTCACACTTATAGAGTGGACATTGCTCTGAATGTTTTCAAGAACACATGGAGTTAATAATGTCACTTGTGTTACAAGGATCATTATATCCAAAACTCTGTTCTGCTGAATGCTGGAGAGGTCTCCACTGGACTACTGTATTCATGATAGGGTAGCACTCTTCAGAAAGATATAACACATGGGGAGAATCCAGAAAATAGCAACACAAATCAGAGGATTAGGAATAAAGACAGGAGAAGTAAGGGCTGGGTATTTTTCAGAATTAAAACAAAGAAGATGGGAAAAATTTTCCCCAGTTGTAAAGGTATAATGTTCAAGGGTGAATAGGGAATCAATTTTTAGCCAATCAGCGAGGAGAAGTCACTTTAATTTGAAGTAAAACTTACTTAAGATTGAATAGTGGGAAGAAAGACAAAGAAGATAGAGATGCATAACTGGTTTGGGATGGGTTTTGTAGGCTGGAGAGGCATTTCTCAGGGATGACCAAACAGATGAGAGTGGCCCTGCAGGCCAGTGCCACTGGCTCAAGGAAAACATCCTCTGCACCAAGAGCTGGATACCTGTGGGTGCAGATGTGCATGGCTAGTCATTTCTAAATGAGAAGGAAGCATTACCACAGCCACAGAGCATGGATGAAAGTGTGCTTCTGTGTTCTCACAATTCTGGGATTGGCCATACTTTATAAAATGAGGGAACCAAAGCCGATTTTGAGAGGCACAGATCCTACCTCCAATTTTAACTGAAATGCCAGTAGTAAATTTGAGAACATTCTCTGAAGTAAGTAGGAGAAAGAGGCTGCCTAGGGCTAAAACTAGGAAAAAGTCTTGATTCCTTTGCTTTGCTTTTCTTTTTTTTTTTTTTTTTTGTTGGCAAGGAGAAATCCTTTTCATAAACTTTTTAAAAGGCTTTATATTTACCAAACTGAGAAATGTATATTGTTTTCAGAGCACATACTTTGTGGATTATATATTCCTAACAGAATATCAATGTTAGCTGACTGGTGGCACTAGAAATCCTCCGTGGATAAAGAAAGAGAGTGCAGTAGCTAAGGGTTCTCAACATTTTTTATCAGCAAGTAAACTTGACTTTAAAATGAAACTCTTTCAGAATGAGGTTTGGGGGTTTTTTATTAGGTCACTTAAGTATTTTTAAAAACTAAAGGCTGAATTACAACATGCTGAACCTTTTCTGTAGTTGGAATTGAGTATTCCCATGGCTGGCTGTGCAAGAAAAAGGCCATGGACTTGAAGGGCATAGAAGATGGAACAATTTTGTTTTCCTTAATAGCTCTTCTCCCAGTCAGATTTGATACACACCATGTGTGTACATTCAACACATATATATGGGTCTGTCTATAGCTTTTCTAGTTCTGTCTTCTGTGCAGTACTAAGTATTTAATCAGTCTGGGGACTTCAGTCTCAAAGACAATCAGCTGGCATTTTCTTTTCCTATATAATTCAAAGGTTATTGCCATATTTTTGCTGTCTTTGTTTAAACTTCTATAACCCTTGAGAGAAGGGAACAGGGGGCAACACATTCCATTGAGAACTCACTTCACCTCTAACAGGATAAAATACATTTGAAAATTTAAATAAGTAAGAGCCACTGTATAAACAGGGGTAAGGATCAACATTTCCTCTCGTAAATAAAAATGACTTGAAAATGCATTTTTTAAATCTGTTTTGTGTGTTCGTGGCAGTCATAAACTGGCAGTTTTAGTGTATGTAATGGGTAGGGAAATGTAAATGCTTGTGAAGTATGGAAATATGCACAGTCTTGAAGACAAGAGGACAATGAAAATGTTGGTACAACTTCTGAGTTCCTGTGATTATTGACAATGCATTTTTCTGATCAGCTATCATAAAAGATTAAATCTCCCATTAAATTATATGTTTCTTAACCACATAAGCATGTAAAATGTGAAAAATTTGCTTGTGTGTGTTAGTGAAAGGTAGGTTTATAACTTACCTGCAGAAGTTCTGAGAAGGGGAAAAATGAGAAACAGGAAGAAAAGTCACCTAATGCTTCCATTTAGGGCCAGGATGAGATCTGGGTTTCTTAGTGGTGGTGACTGTGTATAACAAGTGCTGACTTGTACTAACCTTAGTTATCTGGCTTTCCTTGGTTTCAGGGATGAGCTAAGGGAAGTTGTAACTTCATCTGGAGAGAGATGTCCTCCTCTTTTTTCTTCTCTGAGCTTTGCACTTAAGACCTGTTGGTGCATTATAGCAAGTGAATATTTAGACTCTAACCATGTAAAAGAATAAAACATACACTTAACCTTACATGCTTTGAATGATCTCTCTCAGTTTAGTAGAACTAAGGTTAATATGCAAAGGTCAACACAGCTGTGTCTTTTGTAATTTTAATCAGTAAATGCCTTAGAAACAGAGGCCCAAAAAGGGCTTGTCCAGTGACTTTTGTCAGGGGTTGGAGCTGCCAGTTCTTACGGCAGAGCAAACAATTAATAAGGATAATTCCTATGCTGAAAATGTGTACATCAATATTAAGATATTTCTGGACATAAATACATCTTTACGTGGCAAAAAACCAAACCATATGCTTTGGATCTTGATAAATGGTAGAAAATAAAGATAGTCTGCCAAGGTCAGTTCATTAAAAAATGTTCATTGCTCATGTTTAGGCATAGAATGTAGATCCCATCAACAAAGTACATATTAAAAAAAAGTGTATAAAATTTAGAAATTTAAGAATTATGTCTTTTCTGTTTATTTTTCTCCCCCAGATTTGTAAGAGCAAGGCTAAGGAATCCCAGCAGTATTATCACAGCCTGTCTATCCGGCAGAGCCTGGCTATCAACTTCAACATCCAACAGGACTGTGGCCATTTCCTTGCCGAAGTGCCAGTTCGTCTCCTTCCGTGGGAGGATGACAATGCACTGGATGTGGAAGAAGAAGAGCAGGAAGAAGAGGAGAAAGAAGCTGAGCCGAAGAACAGAGACACTGCCTCCACCCCAGAGGGCTCCCATAAAGACAGCTGCAGTTCCCAGGGCACCCTGAGCAAGCCCCGCAGCCGCGTGGTGGTGATCACGCGGGAGGTCCCACACCTCACGGTGGCTGACTTCGTGCGCGACTCCGCGCCCCGGCATGCCAAGAGCCCCGACCTGTACGAGAGACAGGTGTGTCTGCTCCTCCTGCAGCTCTGCCTGGGCCTCGAGCACCTGAAGCCCTATCACATCACACACTGTGACCTGCGCCTAGAGAATCTGCTGCTGGTTCACTCTAGACCGGGAGGCAGCCCCCTGAGCCCCGAGGCCGTGGAACCCAACCCCAGCACTGCCTGCCCAGCCAGATTAATAGTGAGCAACTTCTCCCAGGCCAAGCAGAAGAGTCATATGGTGGATCCTGAGGTCCTGCGGGATCAGTCCCGCCTGGCTCCAGAAATCATCACTGCGACGCAGTACAAGAAGTGTGATGAGTTCCAGACTGGCATCCTCATCTATGAAATGCTGCACTTACCCAACCCCTTTGATGAGAATCCAGAGCTGAAAGAGAAGGAATACACTTGTGCTGATCTCCCCAAGATTCCTTGCCGTTCCCTCTACTCTCAAGGGCTTCAACAACTTGCCAGCTGCCTGCTGAATCCCAACCCTTCAGAGAGGATCTTGATATCAGAAGCCAAAGGAATCCTTCAGTGTTTGCTTTGGGGTCCACGTGAGGACTTGTTCCATGCTCTAAGTACATCTTCCAACCCGTCACGGAGAGATGCTATACTTCAGAACTGGCTCGATATAAAAAGGACGCTGCTGATGATCAAGTTTGCAGAGAAGTCCTTGGAGAGGGACTGTGGAATTATTCTGGAAGACTGGCTTTGTTGTCAGTATCTGGCTTTTGCCACTACAGACTCACTTCATCGCATTGTGAGACTCATGAAGCAGCACTAGTTGTAGAGCCTGTTGCTTTTCATGAAGCATCCCCACCTCTGCCCCAGCCCTCGCTCCAGCCTGCACTAGGGCTCCCACTTTGTACAATTGTTACAAAACAGCCTAGATATCAAAGCCAGCAACTCTGAGCAAATAGGTTCTAATTGGAGAAATTGCATCCTGTACCAAGTATGACGGAAACTTTACTTTTTTGCCAGGCCTGCTAGGGATTGATCTCACACACGACTGCATTTGGATCAGACAGAACGTAACTTGATTCATATCTGGCTGAAAAGGAGAGCAAACTTTGATACCACTATTTCTACCACTGCAGTAAACAAATTGCCCTCCTCCTCCGGGTAGTTTCTGTCATTTCCTACGTAGCTAGCATTGGTTAGTGAATAGCAGTGACCATAAGCAGAGATGGATTAGTGGTAAATGTGAGATGAATGATCCACCATGCCACAAAACACTCATTTGCTATCACTCCACATACCACACATTTCCTCTCAGCTTAGTCCCACACAAGCAGGCTGTGCTCCTCTTTCCTTTGGTCTCAACCAAACAGATTCTGATCTTTCTCTTACTCTTTACACCATCTGTACTTTCCTCCCCAGATGTGGTTTTCCTGCTGACCATGGCAAATGTCAGTGAGCAGTAAGCACCTGTGTTCAGTCCTCTTCCCTCCTCCTCTGCCTCACTGCCTACCCATATCCTTTCTAACCACGGATCCATGATTTCATCAATGCTGCCTTAATCAGACCATTACCCTTAGCTTGAGACCGGTGCATTAAAAAGCAGAATATGCACACTTTGTCTATCCTATTTCCCAGGTAACTTTCACCAGTCCAGACTGTTGATGTACTGTAGCCACAACCACATTTACACAAGGAAATACAACAAACGGTGGCCATTGAAATTCCCCTTCCATCGCAAAAAGCACTAAAGCCTGACTTGAAATGGATGGGACATACATAACCTTCTCTGACAATCACTGCTATGAATCAGGGATGAAAATAAAAGCCACCTCTCCTGTTCTATTTTGGTCTACTCTTGTCACTTGTGCCATACTGCAAAGTGAGACTGAAATTGGCTCTGCAGGTTTGTTGGCAGGAGATAGAAATGTTTAAAGCCTGTCTGTGTGTAGCTAACAGGCAACATGGAGACACATTTACTGCAGACACAGTTCTCTGAAGGGTAAAAACAAGGGGGCAAAAAACACTGTTGTTTAATTATTGAGGGAGCTGTTAAGTTTGGCAGGCATGACCAATAGCATCATGATCCACGTTTCCTGCAGCGGTGCTTGGCTGCCCAGCTTTTGTCTGTTGTAACCAGTGTTTTCCAGTGTTGCTATAGACAACACCCTAAAAATGGAATGTTGTCAGAAGAGCTCAAAGAGCATCACAGACAGAGTTTTGGACTAGAGCAGGAATTAATGAGGATTGAAAAGTAGGATTTTTAAAACCTCAACTTGAAGGAGCTTTTTCACTTTTAGAGGCCACTGCTGACTTCCTTCCATGCCCCAACAGCCATTTCCCATGGAACCTCTGTACAGACAATATCTTTGCTCAGTATTGCTAGGCTAGGAGTTGTTTCCTGGGTTGTTCTGAAGAACGGATCTGGATGCAGGGGAAAAAGCTATCCTGAATATTCTGACCCAGGTGATGGAAAGCAGACAGCCCTAGTTATGAGCCTGTGCTTCTCTCCTATGGATCTATGTGCAATTCTTGTATTATTTTTTAAAGCTGTACATTACAGTGTTCACTTTACACACCAGCTACACCCGATGCTAGATCTGCAGCCCCTTCCTTTACTTTCCTGGCACATAAATGCACAGATATCCATGTGTTCTTTTTATGGATTGATGTTTCATTTTAATTGTTAAAACTGTGAGAAATCTATTCACTTCAGCCTTGAAACAAATAGCCACTTTATACAGCATATGCATTCTCGGACCAGATGCATGGAAACTGAACAAACAGTCCTGCAGGCTTCAAGTCAGCAAAAGTAGCTCTGGATCCACGCCGTACATCAAGGGGTTGACATGTCTGTATTATTCTTCTCTGGCATCTCTCAGAGCTAAGCTGAATAGTGTGTGGAAGCCTACATCGATTGTGCCATAGTATAGACTGTCTTTGTGACCTTTCTAAAGATTTTTTGGAACTTCTGATGATTATTCTTTTGTTTGATTCACCTGTATCAGTGAAGGATCAGGCAAGGATAAGGATAATATATTTTAATGTGATATGTATATTTTTCTTTCTCTTTTTGGCAAAAAGGTTAGGATGGCGGCATTGATGCAGAAATACAGGACAGTGCATTAAAAGCCCAAGTGCAATGTATGTAGTTGAAGTACATCCGCTACATCAGGAAAGAAAGTTTCTACACTACTGCTGAGCAGCTCCTAGAAGATCCTTTTCAAAGAATCTCCTGTTCAGTGCAGCCCTGCTTTATCTGGACACAGGAGGGCAATGCTCTCAGAGTTCACATCCACCAAGCATGGCAAGTCACTCGTGTACTACCTACTAGCTATTAGTGACAGTGTGCTGAGCTGCGAGTAGGGCTTCTTGTTCTCTGTGGTCTGGCTTTGTGTTTGTTCCGTAGTGTGTGCACCTGACTTCTCAGCTAACTCGTATAGGCATAGGAGTAACTCTTGGACCACTTGTCATTGCAGTGGGGTGATCCCTCGAAGGCTCTGGGTGTTCCCAGAGTCACTTTGATGTCAACACGCACATGCAGAGTTGGATTTTGAATGTCGTACAATGTACGTATTAACGCAGCTGGTCCACGCCTTGGTATCTGTAGCTGTCTAATTTCAGTTTGTATCTTTTGTGATGAACCAATACTCATTTTAGCTCTGCAGTATAATCAAGCATGGATAAATGTTCACTACCAACCTCTTTCTCGTGCAGCACTGGGTAAACTTTAGCAATTTGTAATGTTGTGTGGTTTTTTTCTTTAAAAAAGAAAGAATGGTCAATGTAGTCGAACCTGACTGGCCTGAGCTCTTCCTTGAGGAGCTTGAGGCTGACTTTGCAGATCTGCCCATAACTGATGATTACAACTGTGTTTGTGGTGGTTCTCCATCCTGGCACCAGATTGTGCCACGTAAATACACAAGAATGTATGCGTTAAACTGATTGTAAACAAATCCGAAGAATGCTACAGCATAATTGCTAAGCAAAAGGAAAAAAACCCACTCTGTTTGTAACAGGATCCTGTGTATGGCAGGAACAAAACCCCTGGCTGTGCATGTTAGAACTTACTTGAATATGTGCACAGCTCTTGAATTTTTTTTTAGCAATGTCGCACTTTCAGTTGAGCTCAAGAAATAGGAAGAGCTGCAAATCTAAGATAACAGTATTGACTGTAAATATATATTTTTCTATTAATAAAAGCTGTCATTCAAATATTTTTAACATGAACTCTAAAGATTTTTCCAGTGGAAACTATTTCTGGAAAAATCAAATGCTTGTTTGAAGAATTATGATGAGTGGTTTCTGATCCTTTTAGAGCCATTAAAACCCTCTCTAATATTACAGAGAGAGCACAGTGATTGGATTCACAATGTTTAGTGCCTTGTCAAAAACCTGAAATGTAGCTGGTCAGTTGGTGGAAATCTTATTCTTTTTATAACAGCCCTAGAAATAATACTGCCCATGTAAAGATGCAAAAGACTTTACAAAATTAAATGCTGTACTTTGTATGATACTGAGTTGATCTATTCCATAAGATTTGTGTGAATGGGTTCCTTTAAGTTGCTTGTAGTACAGCATGAATCTGAAGTAACAAAATTGTGGGCTTTCAAATTTGGGATCTGCACAGGGAGAATAATAGTGGATAACAAGTCAGTTGTTCCAGACTGACCAGGCATCAGGAGAAGCCTATTGCTCTGACAATCTGCTGCAGACACTCCACGCTGGGGAGGGATGGCGTTAGTCTGGGAGAAGCGGGGAGGGTAAAATGTGCTGCTCCTGCTGTAGGTGGTGGAGGTGCTGCACACCACCCTTGGTCTGTGGTGAGAAATGCAAACCTCTGTTAAAACAGGAGTGCTGAAAGAACTACTCCTGAGATGGTATGGAAAGTGGGTTCGTTTTGTATTTCTTAAATGGGAATTACTTATTACTAATTATCTGTCAAACCTCAGATCTGATCCAGTCAATATGCATAACCAGGTGAATATAAAGAGATTCTACTAGTAAAAGCTTGCCTACACATTTTCAGGAATGAGGGAATCCAGAATTTTCTTCTGGAGCCCCTGGAATGTCCAAATATGGAAGCCTGGTGTCACTTCAGTACTCAGACATGATGAAATCAGTAACTCCAGCCAGGATACCATGTTGCTGCCCCACAGACAAGAGTGCAGGTAGCACTTACAAAAACGTTCCACCTTAAATCTTTTATGCTCCACACATCCCACCCACAAGGTATGAATGACATGTTAACACAAGAGAATTCCCCCGTGTTATAGAGAAATTTATATTATTTAAATAAATTATGTGTGTGAGGGTTCAGTTACTTGCAGAATTTATTCAGCGGCTTAACACTGTAGGTCCTTCATTTTAACATGTATTTGCTGCTGAAATAAAATGTATCTGTTTCTTAATTCTCGTGCTGAGATTCCCCATCTAAATTAATTTCTGTTGTTTGTAATAGCAAATCCATATGTAAATATAAATTAAATGGTCCTGTTTTTATTTAAATCAATTTTAAGTTTTCTGAGGGATACATTAGAAACTGAGTCAGACCTTTTAATGCACTTTGTTTTCCCCCTTTCTCCAAATTGGCTGTTTCTTAGTACAAACAGTACTTGACTGCATGACTAGACCATCAGCTTTACTCTGATTTTTGGAAGTGGTGTTGGTTCTGCTAAAACTCCTGTAAAACCTAGAGCACAATCAGAGCCCTTCAGCCAGCGCAGGGAGAGATGTGATTATCATTTAGTTATGCAGCAAGATAACATCAGAGGAGTACAGCATAGAATTTTAAATACCTCTATAAAAATACACCTGTGGAAACATTCTGTAAACAGTAATGTGGATTACAAAGACTTCAAGAGAAGAATACACAAAAAATACTTTTCAAAACACTGGGGAGAAATTTCTTAAGGGCACCCTCAACTCCAAAAGAAGGAGCAAGTCTTTTTCCCTGCTGTGTTGCAGAGAATTTCTAGTAGACATTTGTATGGATTTTATTATTCACCTGGATGCAGTATTAGAAGGATGGTGATTTTGAGTAGGTGTAGAATGTAATTTAAATAATTTCCTGTAAGTCTCCTTGCATTGGTGCTCCACTCAGCATTTACCTGGAAACCACAGAATGCTTTCAGATCAAGCAGAGTTGCCAGTGAGAAATGAAATACTCAACTTACCTGTACATAAGCATTTTACCACTCTACAGAATTTGAGAATTTGGTTTATACTTCAGACTATAAAGATTTTTTTTTTCCCATAAATCCAAGGGGGAGATTTCAGGGATTTAGAAGAGATTGGAGCTTTTTTAATATGGAAGAAATATTTGTTCATAAATATATATATATATATACATACATATATATATGAGTGCATGTGGGCATGTTTTAATATATATATGTATGTATATTAATTTTGTATCCCAAAAGTATTCTTTGCCCCTTTTTGCTTGAAAATATATCTATATATTATATATTGTATATATAATATATATTTAAGAGTGTGTAAATTTTGATATAGTCATTTCATAAATAACACCTCTTCAAAAACGACTCAAAACTTCTGTTTCCTTGTCCTTTGGATTGTTGGTATTAGAAGGTTTTGCAGTTGAAATCCTTGGGTTTTTTTCTTTTAAAACTTAATTATGCTGAGCATTTAAGAATATGTTCTTGTTTTTAATAAAATAGGGAAATTTATTTTTTAATTAGGGATTCCAAAATTAGTGGACTTTTATAAATGAGATTTCTTTAAATGCCTTGAATAAGGGAAGTTTTTTAATTTTTTTTTTCCAATTCCATTCTTGTGGGTAATTTGTATTTGGAATTCCTGGTTGCATTGCTTTATCTGATGCTTCATATTGATATTTACACATTTTTATATAAATAAGTATATAAACTTCAAGCCTTCCTTTGTGATCAGGGGCAGTTACACTCTGGTTTGCTGTGGTACTTTGCTGTGTACTCTGTGGCATTCATGTTACTGTGTAAATAAAACTAGTTTTATTACACTCAAAATCAAACTTGCAGTTGCCTAATTTTTCTCCCTTCCTAGGCAATTAGACAAAAAAGTGTATTTCTGAGGCAAATGCATGTGGCAAGTGGAGCAAAAGATTTTATTCCAAGAGCAGCTGGGTGTGCAGCAGCAGGGCAGGTGTGGCAGGAGCACACTGGGCCGAGGCAGCTGCCACCACCCTGGCACTGCCACACCCAGCCGCAGAACTGCCAGTGCTCCAGACACTGCCCCACCTCCCACCTCTGGCACTTTCCACAGAAGCCTCACCACGGCCTGAACTATTTCAGCTCCATCTGCACAAGTGGCAGCAGCAGCCCAAAAATAAACTGGCCACCAGTGGCTGCTGCTGACTGAACCCGTGTCTTGTAAGGCCTGCTTGGAGAGAGGTGACTGGGCACGTTAATGACAGTGGCCACACTGGGACAACCCTTGGTGTGTAAGGAGCTGAGCCAGAGTTAGAAATTTCCATAGTGTGGGACAAGGCCTAAATGACCTGCTGTGAAGGAATAAAATTACTCTTAAGTCAAATTTTTACATGCAGTTACAAAGCAGGAGGATGCCTCCAAGGCATTTGTCTGCAATGGAATTCATTGCGTCTGATCCGTTACCTTGAAGCATCCAACCTGATGGAGGGTCTGTGGAAAACAGATGGGATAATATGCATCTTCCACAATCGTGCAGACACACTTCAGTGGCACTGAGATCAAACAGCTCAATTTTGTACCCAGATTTGACAGGCAGCAATGGTAGCTGCAGATGCTAATTTATTAGCATAGAACAGATGACACCATGTACGTCGGAGCAGCGCTGTGCTTCTGCATGACAATCACACCGCTCACAAATACTCCTGAAAGAAAAAATAAAAACAGCCCCAAAAAAACAGCCTGCAGGCTCTAGTCTCCCCAGTCACAGTGGCTTTGCACAGGTATGTCATCAGTTTCAATGATCAGAATTAGTTAAAATGTAACTACTACCAGCCCTTCACATTTATTCCTTAGACACTGCTAGAAAGGCTTTCAGAAACAGTTTAAGCTATTGTCCTCATCCTTTTGAAAAATACAAAGCTCCAAAGGTGTCAGTAAATACACAATACGTTTAACAGCCTGACAGATACTTCGGCTTTGCCAGAGTAATCCCTGTTCACTTCAACCAAGTGCCATGGACTTAAGCTAAATAGAGTTCGATTATGCCATTTGTCAGTGGCAATCATCACTCTGCAGGGAAAAGATATGCAAAAATAAACTGAACCCTTGTCAGGATGTGATAATTATACTAGTTTAACTAAAATCTGTTTGAAATTAATTTAGTTCTGTTAGTGCAAACTCTCTTGTGGGTATCCTTAAGCGGTCGCAGTCTGGTGTTCTCATTTCAGCTTGTGCCAGACATGTACACAAGTGGAACAGATGCCTGGTTTCGGTTGATGCAAAAATGTCTGTATCAGATTTTTCACCAGCTCAGAAATTCACCCAGCAGTAGAGCTATGTTCTACATGATAAACCTTTCTTTGTAGAGAGCCTCCTTGCATCAATTGAGCTCTGCAGGCTGCTGCTTTTGCCCCAGTTAAGGTTCTGTGGTGCCCCACAGGAATCACACCATCCTCCTTACCCAGAGGTGCTTTTAACCAGGCTCAGACAGAAGTGGTTCCCAAGGCAAACTGCTCAAGTGAAATATTTGCCACAACCTACTCTGCAGAGAGAGGTTGTAGTTTCAATTCTGAGCTAAGACTTGTGGCTCTGTGGAGAAAGATACACATTAAAACCCTCTGTTGGGCCTTCAAATCTACTGCACTTCCCTTGGTGGTGGTGGTGCTGCTGTCTCAGGAGGCAGCACTAGGGCCTGCTGCTTAGCCCACCCCCATGGAAGGTGGGGACAGGCTTCTTGCCATCAGTTCAGTGCTTTCAAATGAGTGGCAAATAGATACCAGGGGAGTCGTTGGGAGAGCAGCTTGGAGGCTCTGAAGCAGATTTGCTTGTATAAAATCAGAGAACTCAAAATAATTGCTACCAAAGGTGCATTTTCTATTACATCTCCTGTTCTCACCCTTTGTTTTACTGTCATTAGGGTGTTATTTTTGTTACATTGCAGCTGGCAGACTCAGGACATCCACAGAAGGAAGCACTGGAAGTAAGACAATAACATAAGGTAAAATCAGAAAACTCTATTTCTTATCCTCCAAAAAGAGAAGGAATGGGAATAGGGAGGCTTATTGCTAAGGTATTTACCTATGTCTGCTCTTTTTGGTACCAGCAAGGAGCCCTAGTCCAAGCAGTCCATAGAAAGCTCCTTTCTCCAGCTGTTGCCTGGTGTTTTACAGGTGCTGAGAGGAGCCCATAGTCCCCTGCACAGCACAGTGCTGCCACTGAGAGACACCACACCTGTGTGCAGCGGGGCTGGGGGCACTTACAGATTTCATGTCAGATGCCAGGATTTGCCTGATTTCATTGGAGTCGTAATGGTCCAGATAAACTGCAATGAATAGCAGATTATCCTTAACGTGAAATCCCTACAGTTTACCTGTAAGAAGCAAGCCATTAACTTTGCACCTCTCCAAAGTGCAGAAGGACATAAATGTTCTTCTAAAGAAAATTAAGAATTATTAAATCAGGGTAATAAAATTCTCCTCTTTCCTACATGGGCACTAAATTTGAATCAAGTTACTGTTGGAAATAGGCCAGTAGTCTGCCAATGTACAACCACCACTGCAACCATCAAAAGAAAAGGAACTTCCCATAAGCTGTGAGCCAGTCACACAGCTTCTCTTGGCCAGGGAAGAAAGTCTCCTTCAAAACTTCTTCTATTTATATTACTGGGAAAAAAAAGTTTTATGCTCTGCCATATTAATATTTCATCTTATGTATTTGTGTTTGTACAGGAGTTATTGCTAAAGCTGCAATCACCAGGGTGTGCTTTAGCTTCAAACAAGAAGGCACAACAGGAAGTCGGATGATGTTGTGGGATACTACACGACAAATGTTTTAACGGCATTAGTTACAAATGTTTTAATACCACCCAGACCCAGAGCTTCACCATCCCTGGCCCTTTTGCCGCAATGAACTGTTCAAATCATTTTCCTGGGGCATGAAGCATTTCTCCCTGTATTGTCACCTTGGAGCCTCAACATCTCCTTCCACAGGAACTGCAGCACACAGTCCTGCTCTCTTCCCTGATGTGAGCAAGGCCTTTTTTCTTGTAGGTTTTTGAGGTGATCCAGCTCGGACAGAGGGGCTAGGAGTAGGAGTGTCAGCATTCTGTAGAAATGGCAGAATGTATTTCATCTGCAGCCCATCAGCATCCCATTTGTTTGTCCTAGGCAGACATGTCCACGCCTAGAGTCTTGACTTCTGAAAATTCTGGACGTTCGCATAAGAATATTTAGTTTATTTTTTTACTAGGAATTAGTCTGTGTTCATCCAACTCAACATTTCCTTTGGTGGTTTTTTTTTTTTTCAAATAATTCAAATCCATCTGGAGTCTTTTACAACTTTCTGCAATTCATGCTAATCTTGAACAGATTTCACTTTGTGATTAATCACTTCTTCCTGCAAATCAGCAATCAGAAACACTGAGCTAAGACTAGTTCTTAGGCACAGTTATCTATGTTCCTTAAAGAATTTGTACTTGTTACATTGGTTTTGTTCTCTATTCACAATTAAAAGGGTTTTCTTTTTCTTCACTCACCAGAAGTGCCATGAAAATACAGTGCGAGTTTTGTGCTGATCCTAAAGCACTTTACAAGAAGAGATTAGTTGCTATGCTACAGATCCAGGAACTGATGGACAGCATGGCAAAGGAATGTATAAAAAAGACACAGTGAGCCATTTGGGGGGAATGGTATGCAGGAATCCAGGGCCTATTCAACTAATCCACCTCCTACAGTTTTTCTGTTTGCACTCTATTCACCACTGACTCACAACTATCCATCATGACTTGACAGCCTCCATCAATTAAATCTATTGCAGAACGATTTTTATAGAATTATCAATTTGTTTTGTCAATTTTAATCATGGTTGCTCAAACACAAAAGTAACAAGATTACAGTCTCAAAAGAAAGGGATTCAAAACTATACCAGTGGAGTACCAGGTGAAGCTGCTTTGACACCCATTTCAGCTCCAATGTACATCTAGACTGAGACTAGTGTCCTCTGTCACTTCACCATCCTCTTCTGTTGCTACTGAGGTGTCAATACCTCTGGTTTGCAGACAACAACTCTGCTTTGGACCATCTTTCCCATGTGGACCAGCCTAGTTCCCAGGCATTGCTGAGCAGCCTTTCTTACAAAGAGGACATTGGGAATGAGTCTCAGTAACATGAATAGGAGTCCAGTGATCAACTGCCTTGGCACTCCATCAGAAACAGGAGTAATAGTCACTTCATTTCTTCACTCCCAAATCTGCTGCATTATTATGCTGATGACTTCAAGCAGTCCCTACCAGAAGCTTCAATTGCCCTTGTGTGATGAGCACATCCAGTTCATATCACCCCCAGAGGAGCATGGTCCCTTCTGAGCTGGCAGGACACCTTTCAGCAGCCCATCAGTGTAAAAGACATTGAACAGAGCTCCAGTGAACTTGGGAACTTGGGCAGAGAGTTACAGCACATTGGAAAATGTCAGTTCACTGTGTAAATCTCCCTTTTGCTAATGGGTAACTTGCAAAACAGCAAACTGTCAAGGCTTTCTCCTGCTGTAGTCAAAAGGTGTTCTCTGTAACAGCTTGGGATGCTTCATGCTGAGCTGGGTACCCTTCCAATACGGCTGCACTGGAAAAATGGCATCTGCTGAGCAGCACACCATGGACTTCATTCAGCCTCATCACTTGGGCATCAGGAGTGGGGAGAGGGGGAGGCAGGTAGAAAATAACAGTCCAAGTCTCCTTTGGAACTACTGGCTTACTGGAAGGGCTGTCATTACAGCAATATTGCCAATTTGACAAGAAAAGATAGTGGACAACAAACTATCTGCTTCAGATGCAGATCCAAAATGGTGTTTGCAAGGAAATGAGAGATGCAGCACAGTCTCCTCAAAGTAAGTCCCTGTCAGCATCTGTCAAGCGCTGTCAGACCTGGCAGACCTGCAGTTGGCAGCTCTGAGTCTCCAGAGAACTGGGGACCTTGTGACTTAATTCAGAGGTGATGATCAGAGAACTGGAGCCTGACTGGTGGCTTCCCCACCAGCTAGTACGAAGCAACTGCAGAGCTGCTGCACTCTGCTCTGTGTACGACTTGGATTCAGCAGTGCATCACAAATTTTCTTGCCAGCCCTGACAAAAAGGGCATTCCCAACATCTTTCCCATAAAAAGGCTACTGGGCAGGGAAATGGTGTCTACCTACAGTGAGAAAGAGAGGGTTGCAAATGGTGGAGCCAGAGTTCAGTGGAGCTGTGCCTGCCTAATACCACTAAGCATCTAACCTACAAATCCCATTAGTAAGTTTAAATAAATCTAAGGGGGAAAAGATGTCAGATTTACCACAGGCCTGGCTCTGGAGTACTTTCCCTGCTGGGCTGAGCCTGTTGCCCATGGCTGACACCACTGGCTATGCATCTCACAGGCTTGTACCAATAACAATCACCAGCAAAAATAACTTTTCCATAGTACTTTCTTTAATGTTGCATGCCTTTGTAAGGTTCTCTTATCCCTCTTCTTCTTTTTACTTTTTTCTCCTTTGATTATTTTCCAAAATTTCCCTGTTAGTTATTAACTAAATGCCAACTCACTGTGTATTTAGTAATCAGATTATCTGCTAATACCTGCCTAAAGCAGTCACCATTGATTAAAAGAAAGAGTGGTCATTATGTTATTTTTAATACAAATTATTTAAGTCCTGAGGCCAAGATTGAATTAAAGGAGGGATCAAATTAATGAGGGATTTAATTAAATTAGAAACATCTGATTACAGTATTTCCTACATCTCCAAATTGCCAAAGGAGGACAGTGGTATGGCTGTGAATTTATGTTATTCCATGAAAAATATGAACAGCTTGTTTTAACTGCATCTGAGAAGTGGGTCTTGTCGTGGATATGGCTGGGTAAGTGCTCAAAATCCACAGCAATTTTGAAAGAGGATATAATATAACAGCAGAAGATTTAATCAGAACATGAGCCACAAAATCTCTGCTAATTTCTTATTTCACACAATGTAGGCCAGATTTCCAAGGCGCTCTGTTCACCCACTGCCTCCCACACACACGTGTACGCAATCGCTACGGCAGAGAACTGCAGATATGGGTGCACACAGTCCCCGAAAGCAAAGCCCTGAGCCACGTTTGGGATGCAGGCAAATTTAATACACTCCTCCAGTTATTAAGATTGCTTTTGAATAATTTTATCTTCTTCCCCCTCCCCAAAGTGTCTTAATGAGGGATATGATGTGAAAGCACTTCACTAGCTTCTAATTTGGATGCATTTATTAGTTCTAAATAGCACAGGGAATGAAGATTTCAAGCTTGCTCTCTACAGGGAGCAATCAGCGGGCTCAGGACGTTTTCTGAACTGAACTGAGCTCCTCAAATTTAAAAGTGGTCTTTCTAATCCTACTTCTTATCCTACTAATCATCAACAATCCCATTGCTATTCCTGCCCTGAGTCTGACTTCATCACAGCAGTACTTGTGTCGCCCTGCATTTCAGTCACTTTAGTGATGCTTGTGAGAAATGCTTTAAATGACTTGATTGATTGTTTATCTCCTGATCATAAATGCTAATTACAGAGCTGAGAAGATTGGTTTGTCTTTATTGCCATACTTCCACATAGAAATATAGAAAATTAAATTTTTTATGATTTCAATGAATTCCCTTTATACTTTGATCCAGTGAGTGCAGAGGAAAGATTATTCCTTCAAGTGTGAGAGACTGCTTTACAAAAGCAATAAGCAAATCAAGAGAAAAATCTTGGCAGTACCAACTTGTGACCTAATTCTATCCTTCACTGCATTTCCTCCTTTCTCCAAAACATCCAAAGTTCAAAACAGCTGCCATTATACAGAACATTTCTCTCTACTCAAGTAGGTCACTTACAGAATAAAGGCCATAACTGCACGTAACCCTCTCAAACACAAACCAGCCAGAGTGCTTCCCTGAACCATGCATGGCTGGGCTCTGGAATGCTTCACATCTCTGGAAAAGGCCTTCCTTGTGGGAAATGCAGCTGTGTTTTACATCAAAGACAGAATGAATTTTCTCTGCTGCTTTTAAAAATCAATTGCAATTACTGTCAGAACAAATGCCTGAGTTCAGTGTGCAACTCCCTGGACTCCAGACTCAAGAGAATCCCCCTGCATATGGCAGATCCCTGCACAAGGAGGCTCCATTTGGGATGGAGAAGTGCATTTTGCAAAGGTCCATCTTTTGGTCTGTGGAGGTCTGAGTGTAAATTAAGAAAGCTCCACTGCAGGCCACAGAGCTAGGCTGGTTCAGGACAGCTGAGCCCTGTTTGTGGCATCAAAGGAAAGATAGGGAAGGAGAAGCTGTAACATGTTCTTACATATGTGCTGTTTATCAAATGGTAAAGCAGCATGACCATGAGCCTCAGAACATCTAAACTGCTTGGTGACAACTATAAAAATTCAGAAGTTAGAAGCTTTTCATAAAAAGGCAGCAGATCCCTAGCAAAGCTACCCTGTGGTGGGACCCACAGTTGGAGGTAGCAAGGTTCAGTGGCTGCACATCCTGCAACCATTTGCCTCATAAATCCACACAGTTTGGTCAGGGCTGACCTTATTAGTGTGTTTCAGAGGGAATGTTATTACAGTTAGAAATTTCCAAATTCAATCTTTTGCCTCTCTTTTCACTCTATTTTATTGTTAGGGGTTTTTTTAACCAAACTGAATCAATAACAGTAGTGTAGCGTGTTTTCCCTATTGCTTATATATAAATATAATTTAAAGGCCTGTATGCCATGTCTTTCACTACAGAGAAGTTCCCAAGGGATTAAACCAACAAAGAATTAAGATTAAAATATGAGCTTTCAAATCATGAAATACGCATATCCTCAACAGTTTACAGAGCTACTGGCTTCTGTATTTACAATGGGGTTCACCCTTACCGAATTAAATCTCAGTATAAAGCTATATTTTAACATTCAGCAAGTCCTCTACCCTTCCAAAATATCCCCACAGCCTCCTTGCAGGTTTCATAGCCATGCAAGTTCATCAGAAAGCAAAGGTGGACACTGTGGAAAGGAGATCTGAATGCAGTATCACTGGCAAATGTGTGAACTCTGACCCTCAACCTTCCCTTCCTGCTCAAACACACACCTGTCTGCTTCAGCAGAACAGTCATCAGCTAAACTGCTGGCACTTCTCTCTTTCTCACATACAACATTGACTGATTTTGTAACCAGTCCACTGTGCCAAATTATAAAAAACTGTTCTCTAAGGAATTAAGAAAGTTGCTCCATGAAAAAAAAAAAAAAATTGAGTCTTAGTAATGCATTTCATTCCTGAAGTACTTGTGTGATCACTGCTGCAGGAAGCTCTTCATATGCTGTATCTAGACTCCAACACATGATATTTTTACTAAGTCCAAGGGCTATTCTACTGAAAAAAAGGAGATATATTTTTTCAGTGGTAAGGTGATTCAGAAATCCACAGGTGCTGAGGTGATTACCTGAGATACGTGGGATATGGGTTGACAACATGATATCCAAGTCAATTACCTTGAGCTTAAGATGAAATAGAACTGTACTGAAATGTATAGCACTGTGGTATAATGCAGTCAAGAATTAAGCTTCAAATCTTTTTACTTGTTCTATGCTTACATGAAAACGAAAACCTCTTGGAGTCTAACTGTTCCTGTAGCAAGACTATTCAAAATCCATGTATCCACAAATAGTTAAGGTACCCAAGAATGATGCTTTCAACTGGATCATCCAGTTCATTGATATTGTGGAAGTAAACACCAACAACCACCAGCCTCCACCACCAACACCCCACAGCCAAATGGCCAGGCAGACACACATGTCCCGGGTTTGTTCTGTAGCACAGTGACTGTGGCATTACCAGGGACAGCTGCAGCACAGAGGACAGACTGGAACAGTGGGCAGCAGGAGTGAAAGGCACAGACTGAGCCAGGCAGGAAGAGGGGCAGCCAGGAGAGGCTGGGTGCCAGACAGCCATCTCTGTGCTTGCTGCCTGCTCCCGAGCCTGGGACTGTAAGCAGTGAGCCTCGCCCCGGGAGCCCTTCCCTGCCTCTAAAAACGCATGAGGAGGAGGCCACAGCACCAGCAAACAAACCCTCCTGCTCCTCTGCACAAATAACGGTGACAACAGCCAAAGCCTGGGCACGGGGATGAAAGTGCATTTGTGAGGACGTTGTATGTGGCAGGGAGAACACAAGGAGAGGCTCTGGGGGGGACAGCCACTGCTCCGCTGTCTGCGATGTGGCAAGGTACGTAAATCCCTGCCTTGGGATCCTGCTGTGCACAAGTCACCAGATGGTGCTCTACATACAGACTTGAAAGTTCGTTATCTTGAAGTGGGAACTTCTATGGCCTCTGAGGAAATAATGCTGTTATTTTTGTGAAGCCTTTCCTTTAAAGTTTAATTTGCATCTTAGTCTTTTCATCTCAAATTGGTTTTTTTGTTAAGCTATTTATTCAGAACAGCTTTGGTGTTGGGATTTTTGAAACAGAATTTACAGGCATGAGACTTCCGTCCAGGTCTACTGAAAACATGGGAGTAATATATAAGCTGCAATAAGAAAATATTTAGTCATATAAATTTTACATCACTTATTTTGCCTGCAATGGGAAATAAATATACACAATCTTCTGCATCACAGTGGATATAACATCACAGAAGTGCTACCATGTAAGAAAAGAAATCTTCTGAGGATGTGGTGAGGATTAAATAGTAGGTAGAAGGATTTTCAGATTAAAATAGCTACAGTATAGTAGAGCATTCCTGTTTTCTAGAAATATAATGCCAAGTGTATCCAAACTCCTCCATACTCATCTTCCCTCTGAAATCCTACAACCATCCTGCTTCAACTAATAGTTTTAAGACAACAGAAATACTGAGAATATGGATCCCCCTTTTTATTTTTCATCACCCCCGTAAAAGAGGATTCATCTCATTAAAGTATATATTAGAAGTCACATGCTCTACGACTCCGAATATCAGGACAACAGCAATAATTACTAGAGCATGGATTTGATCGTCTCCTTGAAATTTTGGGAACCGCCCAGGAGATGGCAGCAAATGGCACTCCGGGGGTAGGGGCCTCTGGGTGAGCCTGCGGGATGCTCAAACCAGCGCCGGATTGCCAATTACATGGGGTTTATCTTCTACCCAGCACGAACTCAACTCATTAATTTCGTTCTTTGCCGAGCGGCAGAGAGAACAAAGCCACATGAGACTTTCACAATGTCGCACTCAATCGGTGTGTAACATTGTAAAAATATAGTAGCACTTTAAAGTAACTTGTCAATTTCATAAAATTTATAATTACTCGAATCATTTATTTCCCTCCACGAAGGCTATTAAAAATAGTTTCAGGGGGAGAGCAATTTGTTATGAAATGAAGGTCAATCTCATTAGATCACTGTAGCAGGGATCCTAATAACATCCTGGCAGAAACGAGGTATCTCATTACAGAAGTTGTATTTTGTTTGAAATATTAGGTCGTCATTAACTGAGCACTAAAATACACATAATATTGGATGACATAAATTATTCCCATGAAAAATTCTCACACACAGAGGTGCTATAACAGTGCTGAGGGTACAACACAAAGCTTAACATTTTCTATCTTTTCTAGCTTTACCTACCTAATACCAGTTTGGTTTCTGGCTGCATCTGGGTACTGAGCCACAGCTGGGTTGCTAGAATTATACAGAGAGCTGGTTTCAGACTGTGACACTGCAAACTACAACCAGTAAGAAAGATGTTTAATTTTCCTTGTAACACCTGAGTAAGCTGCCATCCAGGAAATACCAAAATTTAAAAGGAATAAATTAAAAACAGAGAGTCCAGAAGTAAACATTGCTTCTACAAATACAACAGAAGGAATTACTTTCCCTTTAATTATCCTCATCCATTTGGAAAGTGCCAAATGGTTTTTCCAGGCCTTGCATTCTACGGGAACCACAGCTGAAGGGATGGAAGAGCTTAAGTGCTTCTCTGGAGCTATGTCATAGCATTTAACACCCAGCAGGATTATGCTGCTCCAAGCCAGTCATCAGTAACCAGAAAGGTATCACCCTGATCATTCCTAACGGGATACACAGATTATCCATGGGAGGGAGCTCAGCAGTTACACGAGTCCTGCTTTCCAGAGGCTTTGGACCTCCCTGGTATCAACTGAAGACTCATAATACACCTGTGAGGCACAGCAGCAGCCTCAGGAAATTGGGAGGAAAACAGAAAAAGAGGTTATACTGATTTCCTAGTACCACGAAGTGGATCCAGGGAAGGCTCTCCATCCACGGAGTGTGCTTCAACTGCAACACCCTCTTTCCTCTCAGTATAACAGGTTTCACCATTAGTACACAGCAGAGGTCACGGTTAGAAGGTGTGGACAAACACAGACACTCGAGCCTGGAACAGCTCACAGCAGCTACAGATGGCACCGAGAGAACATTTTGGAAGTGCTGTTTTGCAGAAGCAAAAGCAGCCCTGCTGCTTTGTGACTATATCTTGTGTTTTTTAAAATTCCCAACTGGAAATTGGGATTGTTAAAAAATATATTTATCAAACTTCCAAACAAGATAGAGAAATGCTAGTTACAAGAATTAATTATTTTAATTATATTTTCAGCTGCAGATTATGTAAAGACTCAGGCAGTAGTGCTTAGCATCTGAAGCAGAGAGGCCTCCAACACCTTACAGATTCACCCCATGTCCCTGTGCCCCCCAGCCATGTCCCCAGGACGTGCCACCACATCACTAAAATGAAGTCCTATCCACCACCTAAGAGGGACACAAGGACATGCACGTTGGATGATAAGCCCATCATGCAGTGCTTACCCAGGCCAAAATGTAGGCAAGTCTTTTTTTAATTTGACTTTCTGCCTTCACTGACTTACTATATTTACGTCAGCTTTAAAATTTGTTTTCTTTGTGACCCACTTTCTTTGTAGGTAAAACACAAATATAAATAGCTACAGTGAGAGAATTGTGAATTGGCTTGAAGTGGGTGCTGCAAAAGGGAAAAGGCAATACAGGAATACAAAGCATGTGCAAGAACAGGCATGGCACTGTCCAAAGAGCACAAAAGCTTACAGAAAATTACCTTAACAGCTGAATTTTGAACAAAAAACCACCAAACAAACAGCAAATTATGATCAGGTAAGGTGAAACACTTCAAGGTTCTTGGAGGGCAAAGTCTCAAGAGCATTTCTGCTGAAAGCAAATAAAAGCCCACACCTGCCCACTGTTCATTTCTGCTTATGTATGGCCCTGACAGGTAGGCTGGCACACATTCTCCTGGGGACCATCCAGTGAACAGACTGGATAAAAATACAGGTTAAAAATACAACCTTCTTTTCCCTGAGTTATTTTTTACCATAATCTGCTTCCTCCACTTGGTCTCCATGGTTACACAAGTACTTCTAGTGGTACCTTTGCTACTGTCATGCGAAGAAGGGTTAGGGAGAATGGAGAAGCCAGTAGAAGGCTGCTGAAGCTGACACTGCTGCAGAAAAGGAAATCTCATCGTAGGATGCTCTGAGATTTCCCAAACCTTTCCTTTCCAGCAGGTCTGATTTAAGAAGTCCCCATCCCAGTCCCGTCTTCAGCAGTGGCCAGCTGTTTGTGAATAAAACAGTGCCATCCTCTCCTCCAACAGTGCCTTGGTGCAGCTGGAGAGGATGTAGGGCAGTGCAGACAGGAGGGATTTAGAAGCAGCTTTTCTGCCACGGGAAAAGTCATGGTACACTGAGGCCCTTTTCCAGGATCCAGATCCTGAAAACAGAGCTGACTGGAGCTGGCAGGGAGATCATGCAGAAAATATAATGATGGGGGAGTGAGGAGGGAGAAGGTGTTATTTGTAGTTTGGTGTAAAAGACTCCAAAGAACAGAATGGACAGTGCCATGATTTCTCACTTTTTCTTACAGCATAAAATGGATGAACTACATGGATTAAGTTCCTCTCCAGCATCAGAGGGGACTTGAAGGCCAATCTACACCTGTTTCTTAACAAAAAAATGCTAATGTACCTCTGGGGAAACTGCCAATGCCAGTGACATGTTTCTAAACAGAATTTCTCATATCTTGTTCTTTCAACTATTGTATCAGTCCTTTGGATCTATATGCAGAATTGTTTCAGGTTCTGTCTAACACCAGACTTTCAGCTTCAAACCGTTTTTCTGTGGTGCTTCTCAAATCTGAAAGGTGTCCCTCCAGCATGCCAACACTTAGCATGACACAATGATTGCTATTAAATATAAACATAGAAATATAGAATAGAGCACACAAATACCCTTTATGACATACAGGGTATTTGAACAAGGATATATTATTACATAAGTTCACGAAAAATGTATTTTAGTGCAGTGTATATAGGTCTTTATTATTAAAAATTGTATTTCATGTAGGTTAAGTCAGATGATAAAGATATAAAGAAAAGATAATGAACTATTTTTTCCCCCTTCCTCAGTCATGAAGAGTGCTCCTGGTTCCTTTTACATCCCTTCAGTGGCAATAAAATGAATCTTGCTTCCAACATTTGGTCATTACCAAGAAGTTCACAGTGCTCAAGCCCATCAAAAAGTGAAGAAATGCAGAGAGTGATTCCTATGAGATCTTTTATTCCCAGTGAAGAGCAATTAATGGATTGCAAGTCATGACTGGCATTCCTGGGAACCACGAAATCAGGTGAGTGGGAATCAAAGTGGTAAGAGCTGCTCCAGAACACGACGGACTGGATTTCACCATCACCACCCTTCCTACTTTACACTGACAGTCCCACTTCCCACCTCTAGTCACTGGTTTACAATACTCTGATATGGATGCTCTCATTTCCTAACTGTACTTCCAAATGTTGAAAAGATCAACTAGGAAAATGTTTGTCAGGTAATCTGTCATTTTTACTATGCATCTTTCAGTGTTCATGGACCTTTCCAGGCTATTACACACTTCAAAGAAGCTTATGATTACCTCCTCAGGAGCTGGAGAAAAACCATGAGATTATTCTTTACTACCTAAGTAATTCAAATGGAGTTAACTCATTTTTATAACATT
Source organism: Vireo altiloquus (assembly GCA_013396875.1). NCBI lineage: Eukaryota > Metazoa > Chordata > Aves > Passeriformes > Vireonidae > Vireo > Vireo altiloquus. The sequence goes on from VZRF01011821.1 coordinate 518,269, forward strand.
TGCTAAATTGTTTGTCCCAAAAGCAAAAAAATGCTTTTACTTTTGCAATGCATGCCTGCAAATGAAAATTACCTCTGCTGTGGAATTGTCTACAGGCCTCTCTAGATGAGTTATTTATGATAGCCCAGACTCAATTGCACCAATGCAAAGTGCAGCATGTCCACAGAATTTAACTCCTGGTGTTTTAAAAAACTGAGAGTTGAATCGGGCATAATTAAACTGAAGGTCAAACTACATCATTCTTGTATTTGCTTGCACATTTGTCTCTGCTTTTCTGAGTCTGCAAAACAGCTTCTCCAGCCACTTACCTAGAGCAGCCACCCAGCCAACCTGCCCAGTGTGTGCCACAATGCACTCAGAGCCAGAGACTGAGCCACGGGGAGGTCACAAATGTGCACATCTTGCTAGCACTCATTCTGAATTTGAGACCTTTGGGCCACTCTTGCCCTGCACTCATCCCAGCCTTTGATCCTCTCACTCTCTCAGAGGCCATGGAAGTGCAGGATATCCTTGTATTCATTTCTGCTACATCTTTCTGAAAATATTGCTATGATGACAGTCATAAGCTGTGAAATGCTGAATAAACATTCTCTGAGGAATTTCAAAGAGGTTTAAACTGTATTAAAAACAAAAGCACATCTTGGCAATCAAGTTACCTGTCCACATCAAGAAAGGAGATCTAAGCAACAAAGCTGTGCTGGAGACAGTTCAGTCCAACTCAATCAAGATAGATATTGAAATTGCAGCCAGTGTTCAAAGTGCTTGTTACAACGTGCTTCCCAGCAAGCCTTGCTCCCTGCTCTCTTGGGAATTGCCTTGCATCACCTCACTTCAGCAAGGCATCCATCCTTCCTCCTCTCTGCACCGGCAGAGAGCTACAATTTCCTGCCTACGTTCCCATGTAAGGAGGAGGGGCAATTTATGATGACATCTTACTGTTCATCCCATTTTTCCCCTAAATGTCACTTGGCTGGTATGCCACGCTTGGCATGAGATGCCAGCACAGGCCCACACCTTATCCCAGACAGAGTATGTGGATTTGAAGTTACAGACTGATGATACCCAAAAGTTTTGCATATGTTCTCCAAAGAACCAAGAGTATTTCCCTGCACAAGAGCCTGCAAAGACCCCACCCTGGCACTCACCATTAGCCAGCTCTCTATGCACGAGAGCAGCAAGGCTGCACTGCAAGGAAGAATGCCAGGCACTGTTGTATTTATGGTTTTTTCAGGAGCCACGCTTAGAGGAACACTGGCATTTATCCTTCAGGCAGTGTGTGTTGAGCCCACACAAACCCTGTGCCAATTTAAAGGGCTGCCAGCAGTCTCCCCATTCCTCCTCTCTCCCCATGAGTCCCTTGTGTTCCCTGAACGCATAAACCTGCAACCCCACTACAGGCTCGTGTTTCCCCTCCAAGCATTAAGTCCTGGCACTTCCTTGCCAGTTATCAATGTTAAATGCAAAAAAGAACCCCAAGAGTCTCTACTGAACACCAGTTCCTATGAATCTATAAAAAAATTATGTGAGATATCTGTATCTTTCTCTACCTGGGAAGGCAGAGGAAATTAATACAAAAAATCAGATAAGACTGTTAAGTTCAACACTGAAATTGTATAACAGCATTGTACTAAAATCTTTCTATGAGTTTTTAAATATCATTGATCCTTTCCCTATCAAATTCCTCTTAAAAAGGCTTTCTTTCTATCAACTCTTAATGGCATTTTTGATAGTATCATCTTATAGGCTTTTAAAAATACCATATGTCACAGAATTGTAATATAAAGCACATATAAACAGCACATAAAAAAGCAGAAATTACAAGACACAATCACACCATAAAAGCCATAAATTGAATGCAAAACCTCATTAATTGTGCAACCAACTTTAAGCATATCTTCTGGATATATAAATTAATTTTTAGTGTCAGGAAAATGGTCTGATAACACTTGCAAGTTTGGGAAGTTTCATCCATGAGCATATAAGGACATGAAATGAAAGCTGAAAAAAGACTTAGTATCTCCATGGTATCCAGAACTGGGTCTGCATATAACTTCCCAAACTGTAGGAGGAAAAAGAACTAACTTTGCTACTATGGAAACAGAACAGTGGAATATAACTGATTGTTACTTGTCTGCCTTTACATGGCCAATTGCTAAAATGTTAAGGCCTTCAATAATATGGCTCGTTTTGTTTTCACCTGAGAAGTAAACCTGCTGGACCAAGGACAAGCTCACCAAACAAGGGAGAGCAGCCCAGGAATGACAGGCATTTCTAGGAAAAGCAAAGCATTAGCGAGGTGAAAGAGAGTAAGAGAAAGATCGAGAAGGAAGATATCCTGATGCCTGAAGAAAGAGGGAAGGAAGGGTTTGGTTTGATTAGTGAGACAGAAAAAAAGGCCTTTACAATGAAGGACTGGATCCTGGCCGTGCTAAAATAAACCTTATCTATAAATTGGGCAGCAAATCCTGGATTGGTGTTACTGCTTCTGGAAACCATGCATGTCTTTAATTTCTTAACTTACTTTTCCTTTGCTCTTCGCTGGGAAAATGCCATCCTCTTTGCATGTGTCCAAAGCACCCAACAATTACCACCGCCTGCACTTTGCTCACAGTTTGTGGGGCTCTGCAACATGACCCACAGTCTTTTACTTCACTGGGAGCATTGCATCTCCATACTATACAAATGTCCAGGTTGTAAAATGCTGGATGTTCTCCTCATGGAAGACCCGCTCTCCCTGGCTGCCGCTCAGCTCTCCTCCCCTCACGGCCCTTCGGCGCGCTGAGGGCACATTCCCGCCATCAAACCACCCCTCAGGCCGCAATCGGGCCCAATCTTTATAGTGCAGCTTTTTTTGGGAGGATGTGAATGTTCAGAGTTCTTTAGTACCTGTTTTACTACTGTGAGATAGTCGGAAAATTATCGCTTCAGGTGCGCTGAGGGCACATTCCCGCCATCAAACCACCCCTCAGGCGGCAATCGGGCGGGTTTTTATTTCTCTCGCGAGCCGGAAGGTCTCCTGAAGATGTCACCGTCTTTATAGTGCAGCTTTTTGTGGGAGGATGTTAAAGTTCAGAGTTCTTTGGTACCTGTTTTAGGACTGTGAGATAGTCGGAAAATTATCGCTTCAGGTGCTGAACGAGAAGCGCAGTTGTGTTTGTTACACTCTGCTACCGGGATTCTGACGCAGGAGGGCAGCCCCGCCCCCCCACGATAAGGTACTATCGGGGCTGTGCAGACGAGGCACCTCCTGAGGGCGGGACCGCTTTAAGGGGGAGCGGTTCGCCATCTTAGGTGCCTCCGCCCCCTCGCGCCACGTGACGAGAGCGGCCGCCATCTTAGGCTGCCCGCGCGGCCGGGCGGTCACGTGCGGCGGCGCTGAGGGGACGCGGGGCCGGGCCGGGGCAGTGCGGCGCCATGGGGCAGTGCGGCATCACCTCTTCCAAGACCGTCCTTGTCTTCCTCAACCTCATATTCTGGGTGAGTCCGGCCGCGCCTTGCGAGGGACGGCGGCTCTGGGCTTCTAGGTCGGAGCCTGGCTCCGAGAGCGCTGCGGGCCTCGCTCAGGAGCCGGGAGCCCTCCCCCCCCACCTCCCCGCACGGGTTCAGTTCGTATTTAAAGTCTTTATGTTTAACTGGCGTCCTGAGCCCCTTGGCAAGGTGTGGGGTTCAGTGTTGGACGCAGTCCCTTCCCTCGCAGTTCTCCCCCCGAGTTCAAGGGTGGGGGGAGCTGAACCTGGCGCCTGAACCTGGCATTGAAGGTTTAACGAGCATTAAGGATCTTGGGGTAGAGGCTCTTGTGTAAGTGAATACAGCTTCTTTCTCTCGCGTTATTGAGCTTCTCAGGTCTCTGCCAGTTTAATTTTTGTAGCGCTCTTCTGACCGTCTCGGGTTTGTCCGCTTCGGGACATCTCAAACACTTCCCAGTAAGTGTGGGGCACCGTTTTCTTCCTGCTATTGGTAACACAGAATTAGGCCATACGTATTAATTCTTTTATGCTTCAAGTATTCCGTTAGCCACGGTAGCACTGTGGTATTTATGCATCGCTGAAACCTCCCACAGCTACACTGACAGTAAAACAAAAGCTTACAAAAGGGGAACAGTAGGTTGCTGTAAATGACCTTTCTCAGGATGGACGTACAGGCTCTAGCTTGGTATCATGGTCACTGTAATAACTGGCTTGTCAGAACACCGTAACTCTTAAATAAATGTAATCAAAGTCTGTAGATTTTTAAGAATTCCCTTTGTGCATTTAGGTGTTGCGTTTTTCCTTCCCTGTTCCTAGCTCTAGGAACAGAATATCTGTTGTCCCACCTGTTCAGAGATTCCATCGTTGAAAAAGTAATAATGGGTTGGAACAAAGCTGTTGGAACATAAAAGTGTAGCTATATATAGCTGCTTCATTTACTATTGAAAGTCATATAAAATCTTACTAGCGCTACAGGATGACTGTTCTTGTCTGAATTTTTACAAAGGAATGCCTCTTATGGGTGCCTGGAAATGAATCATGGTCAGGGAAAATGCATATCTGTGCATTCTCGCCGGCATTTGCCTGTGTAGCTGTTCTGGGAGAGGAGCAGTGAAGGTGAGGCATATTTGGCTTTAAGTGGTGCGGATTAGAAGTCACTAATTCTGGCTGAGGTGCTTAGTCTCCATTCTCTAAAGTGCAAAGTAGTGACATGAATCTCTTAGTGCAGCCCTAAGGTTGGAATCTGCTTTGTTGGGTGTGGCTTTTTGTTACATGCATAGTTGTAAGTGGCCTTTTAAAAGCTCTTTAATGGCTCCTACGTCATACTTAAAAGTTTTTGACTGGACACAGTTTTTGTGAGTTGCATTCATAATGGCGCCTTGAAGTAGATTTTTCTTTAGTTGCTGATACAATCGTGGCTCTGTTTGGAGTAAATGAGCACGAGTTCCTTGTGCAGTTTCCCCCCCACTCCAGAAGCTTAGTGATAATATTGTTCGTTATCTGCTGCATTTAGTAATTTAATTGCATGTTGGAGTTTGCAGTTATTCATCTTCTACAGTGGTGGGGTCAAAGTTATTTTGTGTAGTGCTGAACCTCGTGCGTTACGATTTTTGACTACTTTTCTTTTGAGACAAACTTGGCTTAATTTAAAATGGACAGATTGTATTTAGATAAGATGTACTTCATGTCAAATTAAAACGTCATCAATCTTGTATTCTGTAAACCACCTCCAGCCTAGGAAGTCAGCTTGTGCTGATAGCTTTTTGGCAGATAAGTGACTGGGTTGCTTGTGTTGGAACAACCTTGCAGCTCATCAGCTGCGTGTAGAATGAGGTAGGCTTTCTAAAAGTGAGATTTACAGAAATAAGTGGTTTTCCTTTCTTCAGTAAGTGATAGTCAATAGCTCATTTGTTGACTGAGCTGTGTATGTTAACATTTGGTGCCCATCTAGGTGGCAATGTAATGACTTCTGTGCTGTTACAGAAGTCTTTTGCTTGTCATTCATGTGTACTTCCTATATTGATAATTAGATCGTTCAGCTTTCCCCTGAGACTTGGCAATAGACAAATGCCTGTAATTGGTCAAATAAGTATGAAATCTCATTGGTTTTGTAAATTTGCTGTCTCTCTGCAAGGTTTCATGTACCAGTCTTGCGTGTTACCACTATCTTCATGGTCATCTGTAGGAATAGCAAGTTGTTACCCCACAGTGAATTATAACACCCCCCCATGAGTCTCTCATTTGTGGGAGGATGTGAATGTTCAGAGAGATTACATATTTGTCTTATGACTGAGATGTTCAGAAAATTATCAGTGCTGGGAAGAAATAGCAGAGATGTGTTTGTTATACTTTGTAGTCTAGGTTCCAACTTTTTTAAAAATTTCTTTCAAGTCTGAAAAAGGCAGATCAGAGCTTGCTGACAGGTCACAGCCACTTACCATCTACAGCTACTGATTTCAATTCTACAAGTTTATCTCCTTTTGAAGAGTCTTATGCTACTTATTAAATTTTAGTTGACACTATAAAAAGCCACTTACTGTCTTGTGAAAACTTCTTTTGTATATTGTAAAATTCTTATATTAACTGTACTTTCCTACTTGTAATCACTATGGGATTTTTATTTTTTAAAGGAAGCGGGCTGTGGAGGCTGTCTAACAGCAGGACAGGTGCTAATTTATCGTATAGAAAGCTGGATGGACTTCACTCACCTTTCCACATCTTTGGTGTGGTATTTTGACAATTCAGCTGAGCTGTATTTTCAGGGGGGTTGAGCATTAAATGCACCTTCTGTAGGTGCCCATATGGCCTTTAAAATACAGTTCTGTAAGAAAAGAGTGTCATGACTGGTAGTCATAAAGAGTAGCAGAATGTAGATTTTTGCATGGAACGTGTGCTTGAGTTTTGGATAATTTGTCAAAGAGTACTGTAGGTCACAACCAAGAAATGCATTGATAAGAAGCATCCGTTAAAACTTACCATTCTTAGACCAGAGCAATACTGATCTGATTAATATGTTTCTTAGTGTCTTGTTGCTATGAGTTGATTCTTGAATAGATATCATAAATGACAAAGAAAAATCAATCCTTCATTTGACCTTTACTGTAAGTTTGCACAAGATTTGTTTGGTCAGCTGGTGACTTCATGTTCATTTAGGGGATGCTGACTCCTTTAAGGAAGGCTATTGCTCAGGAAGTAATTGTGATATGAAAGACAGCTTAGAAATAAAGTAATGAAACTTCTAGTACATATATCTTCATAATCAGGAAAATTTTTTTGTGACCTCGATGATGAAATGTTGAAAATGACTAATTGCAAAAAAAAAATTATAATAAAGTATTTGAGAATAGCGTGTTCTTCAAGAAACCTCCTAAATTTAAAGTCTGCATCATTTTGAAAGAGGAAGAAATATATTTACCTGGAACAAATACCTCAAGACTGATGTCAGATGTGTTTACTTGTGTGCCCTTAATTTAAGGCTTCATGGTGTGACTTGCGTAATTCAGTTGAAACTAGTTTGAAGATGAGATGAAGACAAAAATGCTAAGGAAATGTTTTCAGTCTTAGTTTAGTTTGTAGGATAGAAGGATAAAATATTCAGAGTTCCATGTGGTCTTCAGAGAAGGGAATCTCAGTTTTATATTTCCAAAGAATCTATGTGCTTTGACAGCATGCTCTGCTGAAATAGTGCCAAATATCCTGTGCTTGCTGAGGTTTTTATATTTTACCTCTGTGTCCTTCTCCTCGAGAAAAGGAATGAACTCTGCTTCTACAATACTTTTTCAACTCAGTAGTTGCAAACTATTTAAGTAAGTCTTATAGTATTTAGCTGGCTTGAAATCATTACTTTGACAGCTCATTTGACTAAGCTGTTGCAAAGCATTCTTGGTATGATTGTTTAGAGAAGTCTCAAGTCTTCGCTTCCATAGAGGACAAATGCTTTCTACAGATCTGTGATCTCTGCTCAGCTTGGGCATGCTCACCACAGTGCAGTGACCAGAGTATGGGAAATGGAGTATTTTCTTAGAGGAGCTGCAGCAGTCCCTGGGTATGTAATGTGTTTTGGGATTTCTATTAGAAAAAAATAAAGAAAATGAAGCAATGGAGAAATTCATTGAACTTTAGTAGGAGAAAGGAAAAGTAGAGCTCATTTCCTCTTACACATTGCAATAAGCCCAGTAATTTCTCCAGTTTATTGTGAGCTTGAGAATAGTAACTGATCTGGACTTTAAAACAAACTTCCTGAGAGTTCTTAGGTGATCAAAGACTCTAGCTGAGGGATGATCCCAGAGGTGACTTTGCGCGGATTACTTGACCAAAGCCCTTTTGTCTTGAAGGATAGTTGCTTCTGGATGTAAAAGTGGAATGTTTTCTGCTTCTGCTGCTATGGTAGTGTGAAGTGAGGTATCCTCCAGGATTATGTAATGGTTTGGAACCCTGTTACATTAATGAATTTAATTTTTAAATTTAAAAGTTAGGATTTAAAACTCCCAAGTCTTGTGCCATCTGAGTGACTTTTCTTACAATATTTGAATATAAGCTTTCAGACAGCATACATGGGCCAGCTCCTGAATTTTAGTAATAAATACTTTGATTTGCTTTTAAGCAACATGGTAGTGTCACTGATGTTTCTTTACAGGAGTTTCAGGTCTTTGCCTGGGATTTTTCAGGATTTTTGGCATCTGGTCTTGGTCTTAAAAGTCGATCTAATACCTAACAAAAAAAGGTTGCAAAGCTAAATGATACTTTTGAATAGTACAAAGAATTTGTAATATCGCTTTACCTGGTGAACTTTGAAGCACAGAGTGATCATCATTGTTCTTGTGCAGATCAAGGAATGTGGGAACAGCAGAGCACCCACCAGCTCAAGTTACAGCCCTGGTGACTAAATAGGTGTAAAAGAATGGCTATATTGTTAACTTGGCTTCTAGTTTTGAAGAGGTAAAAGACTCTGCAGATGCACTACATCTAGCAATTAGTGACACTTCAGATCGGTAATGCCGAATGCAAAAGCAGCCTGGCTCAGCCTTTTGCTTTAGCCTCAAAACCCTTTGAGGTGTTTGGGCATGGTGTTACAGAATTGAATATGGCTCGTTCAGACAGAGCAGTCTGGATTGTTTGAATTTTACAGAACTTGTTTGTTTTATAAGCCTTTAAGATAGTTTTAACTGTGTTACGGAGCTGGATGGGATTGCTGTCTCTCTTCTCCCAAAGGATTTTGTAAGACAGTTATAGCTCAGTGTTCAAGTTAGATTATTACTGTTGAGAACAAAGAGAAGAGTGTCAGGAAACCAATAGGTTCTGAGCTGGTTATGCATCAATTCCAGAAAGCAGAGAAAATATCAAGTATGGGCGTGGGTTTGTTTGGGAGGGGAGTGGAGAGAAAGATACACAGCAGTGATGTGCTAAAAAGACTATAAAAAAAATAAACCCCAGAGAGATCCTGTAAGGCCGTTGAGGTTAAGGAAATAATTTTTAAAACCAGAAAGCTAAAAGGAAAACTTAAAAGTTCTCATCATCCTTTTATTGGATTATTCTTTTTATGACAGTAATCAGGCTATGAGTACTCTAGTGTTGGAAAGAACCAAAAATGTCAGAAATACCATAGAAGTCAAACATTGGAGAAGTATGGAGAAAACCCTACTTGTTAAGGTACTGTTCCAAGAAGCCCAAAAATCTGGAGGCAGACCACAATAGCAGTGTTCCTGCTTGTGGGTAGAAAATGTTAAGGAGTTGGTATGCATGGATAAAAGTAACTGCTAAGAAAGGATGAAATTGATAAAACTGTAGACTCTCAGAAATCTGTCCTGGAGTATACATGCGTTTTGGTTTTTTAAAAAACATGCTACAAAGGCAGTGAGAACAAAGATACACTCACATTTAACGTGAGGAAGGTAATACACATGTTGGGAAAATGGTCCTAGAACAGGGTCCAGACAGAAAAGCTGAGGGTCTGTTAGCATAGAAGACTTTTTTCTTGCTTTTTCCTTTGGTTCTTTTTATCAAAGATGATGTAGATGGTCTGTCAGAATATATCATGGGTGTAGGTAACAATCCCATGCTTGAAAGATACTTCCATAGTGGAATGAATAATTGGTTTAGAATGGTGTCTGTGTTGCTATGACATTTACCAATCAGCAATGGCAAAGTTGGCAGTAGTAGGAATTCATAAGTAGGTGTCCTTACCAAAAATATTAAATACTCCTCTTGTTTAATTAGATGTCAAGTGTGTTTTCTCCTAAGATGCAGTGTTTTGCTGCTACCTTCATTTTCTTGTTCGGAGAGTATGTGTTTTTCTTAAAACAGTGAATAAAAGGCAGATTCTAAAGGGACAAACACTGTCCTTTGGCCATGATAATTGAAAGAGTACCACAAAAGAAATTCAGAACTTCTGCTGTGTGTTCTACTGGGGGTCCCAAAGTGAAGAAAATTCCATATCAAGGTGAAGAGTTAAAGTATGAACATACAAGTGTTGATCACATCTCTTTGGTAGTAACATTAGTAGGGTAGTGTGAGGAAGCATTTGCTTGTAAATGAAGCTGCATGGTTGATAAATAAATGATCAACGGAACAAGTTTAAATATCTTACACTCATCAACTTAGGAAGCCACAGTTTTGGCTTTCAAACTGCTTCAGTGTGTGAGCATTACTGAAAAGATAAAAACAGTTCTTGGTGTGTGTTTGCAGCCTACATGGAAAACAAATGAGCAAACAAAATCCCTGAAACTGTTTCAGGGTGCAGCTAGACAGTGTACAGCCTTGTACACCCCAGGACTTGTGAAGGGTGAAAGCTGACTTTGTGAAATAGGCATGAGCAAGAGGCTGTGTTATAGCAGCCCAAAGACTGCTCAAAGAACCTGGGATTTGAAGTGAGCTTTCCTAGAATGTGTTGAGTGATATTTATCATTGTGTCATTAGATCTTCCAGTTTTCCTCCAGCTCTTTGCATATTGTTGAGTTATAATAACTCCCTAGAGGTTCCTGCCAAAGCAATAATATCAACCTTTTTCTAAACTGTGAGAGCTGTCTACATATCTTCAAGACTTGCCTCTGATGAAAAGAATGTTGAATTGCTCAAGGCTTTTGCAATGAGCTGTCTTCATTGACTGTACTTTTATATCAGTATTTTTAAAGGTTAATTCATCCTAAAATAAGTGTGCTGCTTGAGGTTCAGAACTATGAGTTAGGTGCAGACAACTGTAAAAGGATGGTGAATGCTGAATAACCACTCATGTCCCTAGAACGTGCATGTGACCTGGCACAGATTCAGGAAATGTTGCCATCTCTATTCAGAGCGTTGAGCAGATTAAGTTGGAGAATTCTTCCTTCAAGTTCTGTTTATCAAAGACTTGTTTGAACTGTGTGCAGTTCATATATTTGGCTTCCATGTAATGATAGGAAATACATGACTGTAAACACGGTAGCTTTGTATTCAAATGTCTTTGACTTGAGCAAGTTTGGAGTTTGCAGATTTTCTGTTTACTCTGCAGGATGGTAAACATTGAGATCTGGATTATTTTATGGGTTTTTTTAACTTGTTCTTGTGTCTACTTGTAATATAGACTTTGGGTTCCTTAGATGATTCCTATTTTGCAATAGATGGCTTAAGCATATGGTACTGTTTGGGGTGGGTTATTTGGTTTTGGGCAGGGGACAGTCAGTTGGTTGGTTTTTTTTTTCTTTAAAAAGCACGTGTATTCAACTTTACACTTGGTTTGCAACAGGTAATAAATGTTCATTTAACTGGTGCAGCACTGGTCAACATAGGCCACACACTTTGTATGGTTAAAACTGTCTTGTCTGTCCCAGTGTTTTTATGTTGTTTATGTTAGTGAATGACACTGTAGTGTGTGCTGAGGACCTCCGTTGGAACTACTGTGTTCTGAAGAGGGAAGGACCTTGGGCCAGTGCAGTCCCATTGACTGAACACCTCTGAGCAGTTAGCACAGGAACTGTACTTGTCTTCTGGCTTAGTTTCATCCAAAGGGAGTTTTCTTACACACTCCTAAGACTATTCAGTGAAACAAGCCAGAAGGTAGTAAATGAAAAGTATCAAAAGATGAGAAAAAAAGATTGCTTCAAAAGCATTTTTCTCATCCCAGCTAAAACCCTTTAGAGACCTCCCCCTTCCTGGTTTAGGGCAGGCCGAAATAAACACTAAGTGTCCGTGGTTGTGATGTGGATGGAAAAGGGAGGACATCTCAAACTTGTTTACATGTAAACTAACTGGGTAGTGTTACTGTTCTCATTGGTCTCATATTGGTCTGTGATAGACTAAGTCTTGTACCTGTTCAAAACAGTGTTCAGCTGTGATACATGGGGAAGGAGTTGTAATCTTTGTGGCTTTTAAACCTTGTGCCAGCTCCAGCAGGTACCTCTGTTCTCAGGACCTTCCCCCCAGCAAGTTACTTGTTGAAGAGGTAACAGTAAGTAGCAGTCATTCTTAGAGTGTGGTCACTTCATCACAGAGGCAGTGTCTGTTTCAGAAACACCAGTTCCTCAACATGGTTCAGAAGCAAAACTTAAGGCCCAGTTCTGTCATGGATGACTAGTCATTATTGTACCATGTGTGGAGGGAATTTAATGAAGTCTTCGAACTAGGCAGCTTTTAAGCTGAGCAGTCTAAAGACTTTGAAAGCAAAGTTTCTTAAAATGCATGTGTTTCTTGAAGTAGGGAAGGAAACATAACACCTGTAGACAGATTAGATTTTTTTTTAAGGCTAAACTCCTTTTACTTCAAATACATTCTTCAAATGTATGTGCTTATGCAGTTTATGGTCCAGATTTTTCTTAAACAAGGAGGAAGCCAATTAAAATACAACAAAAGGACAAAGGCATTCACAAATGGTTCTGATTTCAGCTTTGTCGTATATATTCTGTGCCTGATGCCAACCACAGCTGTGGTTTTTCATCTGCCACCTTGTAAAGTACCATGTTTCTAACAAGCATTTTAGTTCTTAGAAATAGGAGATTACATCACTGGCCTGCCATTCACATGCTTCATTGCTAGGCAACAGTTAATGTAATTCCATTGTTCGGTGACACTACTTTGAATCTTTGCTTTGTGTACAGAAAGTGTGTGTCTGCATTTTGCCATGTTGTACCTAATACAGCAGGGTTTTTACAGGTGGATTAGCATTTCAACATCTCCTGTGCAAAGGGGTGATTTTGCAATAGCTTGTTCACTCTTGTCTGGAAAAGATGTCTTGCTCTTGGTCTTTGTTACTGAATTTTCAGTTTTCACTCCCCTTATATCTACATAGCACCTTTTATTGGATGAGTGTGAGCCTCTTGGTTGGCTTTTAAGATTCCTGCAGAGTACACAATTACCTCTGCTGCAGAAAGAGAGGTGGAGAGGTGAAATATGTTGCTCAAATCCATGCAGAACTGATGATACTTTTGAGTTGGCTCTTCATATCTTTTTCTTTGACATAGTGTTTCTGTAACAAAGTGCTGCAGGGAATATTCCATACATAAAATAATATTCAGGTAGTGGTTGTGCAGTATTGTTTTATAGGAAGAAGTTGCAGTAATGTCACAGTACATCTAGTATGTAGTGGCAAACAGGGCTGAAATCTTGGATCTTTTGTATTATGGCTTGTCTTGTTCTGTGCCACGCTGAAGAGGCTTTCCAGGGAGGACATCCAAGACTTGGGACAAAGCCTCGAGCAGCCTGCTCTGAATTCATTGTTGACCATGCTTTGTGCAGGCAGTTGGACTAAATGACGTTCTCCTAGACTGAATTATTGATTCTACACTAGCACGATCCAGTGTTGTAGTGTTACAGCTACTGGAGCAAGCTCCATGTGTGTCTGCCCTCCTCTTCACAGTGCAGGGAGGGGGTAGTTGTAAGACCAGTGAGTGGGAGAGTTGGCTGGAGGCAGCCTGCAGTGTTCTCTGAGCTCAGATTGGAGCTGAAGTGTGTAACATTCCAGTTGAGTGAACTCTTGTGTCCAGAGTATGGATTGGTTTGTAATAGGCACACTGCCCTTTACAGCAAAATGAAATTCCTCAGATCATAGCTTAGTCCTTGCATCTTCTGAGTGCATTGTTTTACCTCTGCCTCGTATTGGGACGTTGGAAAAGCCTGTCATAAAATATTCAAATTATATTGTCTGTCACGGCAAATTGATGTTTCGTTCTGCAGCGAGTGTGAGGACAGTTAGGAAAGATATTTGTAAAGCACAAACTGATAAGGCCCTTGCATTTAAAAATAAGTGTGTGTTAGTTGGCTCCTCAAGCAACAATTGTCTGCCTTTCACTAGGTCTGCTTAGCTTAAAGATAATGAAGGTATTGATGTGTTTGGATTGTTGTAACTGTAAGGAAGGAAACATCTTTGCAGGTTGACGTAAGAGCTTTGTCTTAGTGTGTAAAATCTATATTGCAGTAACTTTGACTTCTTGATTGTTTAAAAAGGACCATTTTGTATAACAGTGCTTCTGAGAACATCAATTTTGCGAGTTTATGGTACATTTCTCTAGGTATTTGGTTCTACCTTTCAGTAGTTGGTTTGTATTTGTTTCTACCTGCTTTCTGTTTGGAATGAGGTTTTTCCAGTGCTATGAACCCTTAAGAAATGCTGTTGTTTCTAGCAGTTCATCTTTCCCTAGCAGAGGTTAAAGTTTAAAATATGTGCATCTATTTTATTTTAACAGTAGGTCATAGATAGTAATGGTCAAAATTTGAGGAAAACTACTTTATGGTGTTTGATCAAATAATTGTTACCTTGCTGAAGGAAGGGCTTGGTATTCCAAGGAACTTACCATGTTTTTGTGCCTGTTGTAGGCAGCAGCAGGCATCCTGTGCTACGTGGGAGCCTATGTGTTCATCACATATGATGACTATGATCACTTCTTTGAAGATGTCTACACACTAATTCCAGCTGTTATCATCATTGCTGTGGGAACACTTCTTTTTATTATTGGACTTATTGGGTGCTGCGCTACAATTCGAGAAAGTCGCTGTGGGCTGGCCACGGTAAGTGCAGAGCTCTTACAGACTGTTGGCCTGGTGCATATTTGTCTGCCTTCTCTCTTAATAAACTCTTAAAATATTACTTAAAGTTTTTTCTTCGTGACCTTAAAAGTTTTTCCCTTAATTTTGTTAGGAACATCTTGTTTCAGTTTTCTGTTCTGAATAAAGGTGTTAAATTAAACAGTTCTAGCAGCAGAAGGCGTCTCAGTTTTACCTTTTTTAGAACTGTGCTAATCTCATTAAAAAATGTAAAACCATATGATTAAGTCCACAGTTTTTAAATCTCACTTCTGTCTGTTGTGGTTGAAAAGCTGAACTGGAGAGAGAGAAGTTATTCAGGAGCCTTCTTGCTTTAAGTGTCTTGCATCAAGGTTAACTGAGGGTTGTCATAATGCCTGATTATTCATGGCTTACTTGGGACACTTGGTGTGCAGTATTTTATGCCATGTCTTTCCAGACATTTGAACTGTAATTTTGGCATGAAAACTAGGTAAGGAAGAAGAGAGGCTGGTATTTAAACTGTACCCACAGGAGGCTTTGGGTCTTCTTTTGTTGAATGTTTTGTAAGCTTCTTTAACAGTTCATTTAAGAAGTGCTCTTAAATGTAGCAAGACAAATACATAGCTTGTTGTCTTTGCCAGTTGTTACAGAGCTTAATCTGGAGAAACATTCCTCTATACCATCTACCACTCTAAGTAACTGCCTCTGGGTAGCCTCTTTGAGGAGACATTTCTGTTTATCTAACAAAGAAGATTGAAAGAAACACTTGATTAAAGACCTCTCCAGTATGGTATTTTCAGTACTAATGACAGCCTGACTTGCCTGACTGGGCAGCTTCTTATTACTTGGTGAAGCTGTGAACATTAAAGTTTCTTGAATGAATTCTGGGCTCATTTGGTCAATTTAAGTGCCTGCATTAAATTATCTGTTAAATCAAAACTTAGCCTCAAAAATAACTTTAAATAGAAGACTCTATGTGGAGACGTCCATTAGGTAAATGAATAAAACTATTTGCACAAACACTCTTGATTGTATTTTACAGTTTGTGATCATCTTGCTCTTGGTTTTTATTACCGAAGTTGTGGTCGTGGTTCTTGGATACATTTACAGAGCAAAGGTAAGAACTTCTCAGTTTCAGTAAATGTTTTGTTGTGAACTCTGGCCATAATATCTTGTAATGTGTAATGTAATCTTTATTGTGTTTGGTTCTGTAGAACTGTTTATGGGTGTTTGTTAAGGGAATAAAGTCAAACCTCTGAGTGGATTAATTTGTGATACCAGTATCTTAAAATTTAGAATATCAATGCAGAGAGCTAACTTGTAGACAGAAAATTACCTGGAACATATCATTAACAGTTAAACAGTAGAAGGGAGTCACAGTAATCGGTACCTTTACATTTTCCAGATGGTCTTGTAATTTATTTATGCTTTGACTTTGTGAATGATTGAGGCTACACAATGTTTGAACATATTGCATATCACAACAATATGCCCTAACTTAAATGTTGTCACATGTTTTGGTGTGCAAACTAACACTGCATAATAATAAAATTAGACTGAATGTGTTAATGTTGTTGACAGGGATTATAGATAAAGAAATTGACTTTTCCCACTGTTTGTTTAATGGAGTTAAGAAACTGGACCAGAAACAGTTTACTGGCTTTTGATATGTCTGTGTCTAAATTTTGGGAAAAAAAATGCCCAGAGAAGGAATTTTAGTTGTGACTTGGAGTATGTTTGCAGTGTAGGACACTCAGGGATATCTTACCAGCCAGCTGAGCCACAGTACCATTTATCTTTCTCTGGCCTTTCGTGTCCTATGAACAACACAGGTTTGACTGGTTCAGCAGTCTCTCCTCCTTGCTTTCTCCTGCTATCCTGAAACAAATGGGGAGGCAGCTGGGAAGTAAAAGTGGTGGTTTTGCTTGGGTCCCAGGGAAGGCTGCTTTGAGCAAGCAGCTGACAACACAGCCTTGAAGTGTTTGTGTTCTAGACATGGTGCACAATGCTTAGAATAGGCTACTTCAGCAGGAGTGCTCTACTGGCCATGCTTGAATTCAGAACATGTTTTTCTTGTGCTCTACACTTGATTCCTGATGTCTTGGCAGTGAACTGAGATGATCATTTGGGATCCTGAAGTTTGTAGTGAAAATAGACCTTAGAAGCCACTGAGGAAAGCACTACAATTCAGGGGGAGTAGGAAACATGTTGCGTTCTTACACATTGATTGGAATGGTTTCCTTCTGTTTCAGTACTTGCAGAGGTATACTGTAATATATGCAGGAATCACCATGGATCTGATCTGGACTAAGCAGTAGTCAGCTTACTCTCTTCTGTGTTCCCATCTGGAAGGGACTTGTTCTTTTTCAGTTAGCAATATTCACAGCAGATAAAAGCATATGCATGGATCTTCCTTGCCCATCTACATGTTCCTGTTGCCTCTGTTTTTTTGATTTGCTGCTGTACAGTTTTCACTGCAATAGGTAATGCAGGGCAAGAGCTTGGGAGAAGAGGAAAGATCATCTGGTTTTGGTGGCAGTGTGGTCTTACGTTAAGCTGTTTGTGGAAGTCAGTATTTGAAACCTGAACCTTAAATCGTTGGAAAGGACAGACAGGTTTTTGTTAGTAAAAATGGCAGTTTTCTAGTACCCTGCAGTATCTAGCATCTTAAACTATTATTTCAAGTGCAACAGAAATAAATAGAAATAAATTTATTACCAGTGAGCTGGGAGGGGAAACTGCTTAGCCTTTTGATTATTTTTGCTAGGATAAAGAAGTCAGCTTTGTGCTTTGTTAATTTTGGTCTGTTGTTTCTGACAAGGCATCTGTGGGAGCGTTGTTTTGGTTTTTTTAAAGGCACCTGAATCATGTTAGAAGTACTTTGTGTTCACTGTACAAACTCCCAAACAGAAGGAAAGATTGAAGTCATAGCAGTTGTTGGTACCAAGTAATACTGAGCATAATGTGTCAAGGAAGTCGCACTGTGCTCTCTTAAGATACAATTATTGATCTTAGACTCACTTAATTTTCCAGCATGCTTCTATAAACCTGTGTGTGTTGATCCAGTTCAGACTCTTTCAGAAGCATGTGAAGCATGCCCAGGACATGCTGGACTGAGCTGCTGCAGAGGCTGCCAGCATTGGTCTTTAGCTGTAAAAGTAAGGCTTTTTGGAAGTGGCAGTAGGGATTAAAAATGCTAGTTGGTTGAGGACCCACTGGCTTTTTTCCTCTGGGTGGAGGGGTTCACTCTCTTCATTTTTCGTTAAACCTGCCAGTTAGCTAGAACTAGTGATTTTTCTTTGGATCCTATGCAATTTGCATGGTTTTCAGGCATAATGTTGCCCTGACTGAACCACAAGCCAAATTATGCACAAACAAGCACTGAAATAAATTATTTTAAAATGTATATGACAAATTGAACAGCTGTTTTGTTATGAGTTGGAGTTGTAAATCACATTAGTTCAATCATCAAACAATTGATTTTAAGCTGGTCTGAAACAAGTTACCTGTGCAGGCTAAGTTGACATTTATGCATACCTATCTTGAAATAGGCAGTATTCTTGAGCAGGGGGTGGTGGTGGAATTCAGCTTGTGCTATTGCTGTAGAAAATTCTTCCATTAAATTATTTAAAGGAGTGATGTGTTGACAAGACCGTCCTACTGTAGCCTGCAAATCTGAAGAATATGCATGCTTAGTGCTCAGTCCTAAAATTGCGTTCCTTGCACATAATTCCTGTTGAATGTGATAGAAAAAATCAAATCAGAGCTAATCTTAAAATTGCACTAATGTTTATCTACACTACACTGTATATTGTAGTTTACAGTAAAATATAACAGGTGATGGTTCTTGGGTGGCATCCATTTCTAACACATGTACGTGACAGCATCTTGACTCATTTGCTGTAGTTCTAAGACCTATTGCAGTAACTGTTGCTGTATACAATGTACTGCCCTTGGTGTTCCTTGGGAAGCCTTGGGAGACTGGGGCTGAACAGAGAGCTTGGTCACTGTAGGGTCAGCCAAAAGGCATCTCTAGGAATTTACCTGTGCTTCAACCAGAAGAGTAGGTGATATGACTTAGTACCTTTTGATCCTGTTATCCTTGTAGTCCCAAGGGGAATGAGTTAGCCCAGATGGTTGTACTGGTTTTGGTTTGGAACTTTGAAGTAGAAGAGTTGTGTGCATGCCCTTTTGGAGAGCCCTTAACTTCATGAAATGCCAGTGTCATAGGAAAAACATGTTCCTTTTCTGAGAGACGTTGCAAAGCTACTTAGCCTAAAATCTTCTGGAAGGTAGCTGCCTGGATTTTTCTGCTCCCTCAGCTGCAAGCTAGCAACACTTTTGCAGAAGCCAAGTTCCAGCTTTAGGAAGCTGTACCACCAAATCATGCTGATTTCAGATGATGGGGAATTACCTTGGTTTCCTGAAATGCTGTAGTTGGAAGCAAAATAATGTTACCTAACCTGGGCTGCTTGTGTGGGTGAGCTGATGCAGATGCTTTCCTACCACTTGTAGGTGGAGGATGAAGTGGATCACAGCATTCGGAAGGTGTACAATGGATACAACGGGACCAATCCTGACGCAGCCAGTCGTGCTATTGACTATGTACAGAGGCAGGTGAGATGGCGAGACACGAGTGAGTTTTCCACTCCTTTCTGCCCTTGAAACACAGGTGCTGTTGCTCTGCTGCTTGTGTAGATGGCCTTCCTCCATTCTGACAAATGTAGGAGATTGCTGAGTGCACAATAACTAGCTGAACTCAGTTAAAATTAGTATTATGAATATTGCTAAGGGGGAGATAAATTTTTATGTAATTAGCTATCTGTCAATCTGTGCTTGTATTCAAATATGTTGTACTTAAGTATTTTTGTGCAATGGAGCATAATATACTTGTCCTCTTGGTATCGCAGTTAGAATTGAATTCTTTACCTCTCTGATTTTCCAGCTGCGCTGCTGTGGGATCCATAACTATTCAGACTGGGAGAACACTGTCTGGTTCAAACAAACTAAAAACAACAGTGTGCCCCTCAGCTGTTGCAAAGCAGCCCTCAGCAATTGCACTGGCAGTTTGACCCACCCCATGGACCTTTATTCGGAGGTAAGGCAGCCACAGCATGAACTTGCACAGCCACATGCATTCACTGACAATTCGTTTTCTTTGGGGGAAGTCAAATCTTGGGTGTATTTGCTTTAACAGAAAGTAGATGTGGTTTCTTGCAGGGAGGGGAATTCTCTCTCTCCTCTTATCATCTGTGACTAATTTTCATCTAATTTTTTAAGTATTTGCATTATCTTTCTGCCCTATGTGATGGCTTTGGGGGTTTTTTGGGGTGTCTAAATATGGTTGCCAGATTGATACATAAGAAGCCTGATTGTTTCAGGGGTGTGAGGCTCTGGTTGTAAAGAAGCTTCAGGAGATCATGATGTATGTCATCTGGGCAGCACTAGCATTTGCTGCTATTCAGGTAAGAGAATATTCTTTATTTGTTAACCTCTTTCAAATTTAATCTAAACTGCAGTACATTAGTTATTACATAGGTAAACTACAGTAATTAAGGTATGCAGATACAAATATTACACTTTAACACAGAATTTCCCACTGCTTTGTGGATGTATAGTCTGTTAGAGCTGAACAGTCAGTATTATAGGTAGTAATCCACTCTAATGTAAATGGTAAATTATTTCTTGAAAAGTTAATTATCTAGGTATTAGGTATCATAAATGATACTCTGATGGCATTTAACACTTGAAGAATTTGCATAGTGTTTAATTTCCAGCTTTTAATCAGCTCATTTTTCATGCTGTTTTAGAGGTACATCAGCTTAACTACACTTGGTGGTGTACAAATAATGTCATGATCACCCAGGAGATAACACCAAGGTTTTTGATAGTGTGCTCTACTCATGTGCAGCTGAGCTTTGCTGTGTGTCTTGAGGATCTCTTGGGTTCTAGACTTCAGCAAAGAGGCTCTAAACTGGAGACCCTTCCATGAGCCTTGTTATAGTCACCCTGGTCATAAAAAGGTAAATGAGGAAATAAACTAATGTATAAATTAATATTTATTAAATTTTACGGAAGAAATAAAATATTAGAACTGTCTCCCTGACATATTTGTAAAAGGGAAATTTTGAATGCTCATCAACTGGCAGACTTAAAACATTAATGACATTATTTTCAGACTGTATGTTATAGTCTCTGAGTAATGTAGTACACATGCTGAATCCCAGGAGATTTAAAAACTAATTTCAAAGTCACTTTAGTGCTCTTAACAGCATTTGAAGTCAGAAAACAGACCTGTCAGGTACAACAGTTTAAGCACTTCTGTTTTCAAAAGCAGCTTTTAAGCTGGACTGTATGTGTGAAGGTAAATAATCTTTTGCAAACAGCCTTGTGAAAATAGGGTTCCCTTTTAATTTCAATGCCACAAGGATGTACTCATAGTACCGTGTCAGTCACGTTGAACTATTCAGATCCAGGTTGCTTCAGCTATGAAACTTCAAATTTGGTGAGATCTGTGCTTAGTCTCCTGGAGGGAAGGTATAGTTTTAATTGTCTTTCTTAAAACTTCAGTTGTTAAAGCAGTATTGGTCTGTTTGAATGATGAGACATATTTGTGTACTGAAAATTAATGTGTTTATCACAACCGTAGGAAAAAAGTGCGTCTTAAGAGACTGACTGAGGTGAATCCCAAGAGGAGGCATTATTCTTAGTTCTGGAGTTTGCAGGTTGATGAACAAGTCTGCCCCACAATGCAGCACAGTTACAATCCTTTCTGGCCTTGGCCCAGAGTTTCTGGCACATGCTTGCAATGGCAGTGTGGCTGCTTGCACCCTTCTGTTCGAACTGTTCCATTATTTATCTCCTGAAATTTGAGACGTAACTTCTGACATCTTTGCCATACAGAATTTAAGTATATATTTGGCCCAGTTCTCAGCAAAGTGGTCTGTGGGCTAACTGAAAGGGAGACAGAATGTAAACTTGAGCACATGGCTGTAACTTGGGTCATACCCTGTAAACTTAGAGGAATAATTAGTTTTTTACCATTTGGTGAATTTTACTACCTTTCCTATACTTGCTGAACAGAGTCCCCTCTGAACAGATGATTTTATGTTATGCAATGAGGCTGTTCAAAGTTCATTACCTCTGATAGCCTATAGTCAACAAATTTAACCTTCAGTAGTTGCCTGAAAATTAAAAGCCTGAGAAGAGGAAGAATTTTTGCAAGGCTTGAAATCTATGGACAACTTAGTCTTTTCTGCATAGAAGTAATTTTTGGTACGTTCATGTCTCAGTTACCGTGGGGATTTTCCAGTGTGCAATAATTCCCTGGTCCCAACCACGGTGACAGCACAGAACTATTAATAGGTGGGAGGTAAACTGAAGGGAGCAAAGACACAGCTTTTGTGGTTGGTGATCATTTACAAAGGGCACATGTATATACAGCCAGTGAATTTTTGTACAAAATTGGTACATTACAAGATTGAATATAGTTACTGCTAGCAGGCAAATTAAAACCAAAATGATTAAAAAACTAAACAAACCTTCTGAATGTAGATGTCTAAACTTTCCTGAAAACTGTTGAAGAGGAGGATGCATGGATCCTTCCTCAACACAGATGTTTAAAATAGCTGTTCACAATATTAAATAGCAACCAAGGAGAAGCAGACTGAAATGCCTTAAAATGTTTAGAGGTGATAGCATCTTTTATTAATGACATAATAAATAATGTCTGTAGAGAACATTGAGATATGTGAGTCACTTCTGTGTTTATAGTAAATTCTCTGACTATGCTCAGAGACCTCCTAAAGGCTATAAGTAGTAAAATAGTTAAACAGTACCTCAGAAGTTAATTGCACACGGTTTTACTGTAGTACCTGAACACTGGAGATTTCACTCAACTGTGTATAAATTAAATGTCTCAAGTGAGTCATTGAACAGGGTTGTCTTTGTGCAAATAACTGTAAATGTGATGGAACTACTTTTATTCATTTGATGTACGTGGCTAGAATGAATTCTAGCAAAAGACTGAGGGAGGTGTTGCTCTGTATCACTCTCTTCATTTTATCCTGGCTTTGAACAGCAGAGAAGAAGTTTTTGTACTTGGCAGGCTGTGAGCCTTCTTTGGAGTTCTGTAGCCACTGGCAACTACCATAAACCCTCTATTTTACAAGTCTAACTGAAGTGGGTGTTAATTGTAGAAATTCCCTCCTTACTTAGAAGGGCTGTGTCCATGACAAGTCATTCTCTCATGTAACTTGTTTTCTCTTGCTCTGACATGAGTATATCAACCTGAGCACTCTGATGTAGTTGATGTCCCCGCTTTTTGCAGGAGGGCTTGGCTAGATGGCCTTTAAAGATCTGTCCCAAGCCAAACCATTCCATGACTCTATGATTAGGAGTCAGTCTGTGAGCTGGAACCACCTGAGTGAAGAGAGGTGCCACAGTACATCACTTTCCATATGCTTTTTTAGACCTGAGCTGGTTTCTGCTATAGATCCAAAGCAGATAATGCACTGCAAAGAAGAGTATTGATCTTTACAGCTTGTTCCCTTCCAGGAAACTAAAAGCTCATGCTAGAATTTCATCATGCCTCTTCCTAATCACTGCTTAGTTAGATTTAGAATTTTTAAACATTCTATATCAGTCTTTTGGCAGAGAGGAGTACTGTATTTTGTGTACCTTCATGTAGTTTTAAAACAGGTTATGCATCTGCTGTTTGCATCAGCCTGTATTTTTAAAAAGTCAATATTTCATCCCAGTACTGCTGTTTTCACTGGGCTTTTGCTGCATCCCTGAGGAAGATCTACACTTGATTGTCTGCTCACCCATTTCATTCTTGTTTGCTTTCTGTCCGAGGGGTTTTTTTGTGGTGTATTTTTGGAGTGGGTGGTTCCTTTTTAAGAAACCAATTTACCTTCAGGGTGCTACTTTCTAATCCAGAGATAGGACAGGAGCCTCCTGAAGTATTTGCATCTGTGAATAAACTTCTATGCACAACCAAATCAGTACAATCTCTTACTTTATTAGAAGCTGTTCCCAGATACTGTAGACCGCAGAACACAACACTATACCTGGTATTTTTTAGTAGGTGCAGTCTTATTCTACCTTCAATAAACATACAACTTCTTTTAAAATATCATGCCCTGTATCCCTGATTATTCATGTGGTTTTAAGTCTTGTAAATGACCACGGGGTGATGATACCCTAAACCCTGCACAGTTGTGGTACTGTGAATTCTGACATGTCTAAAAGTGAATTATTTGCCTTAGATTTAAGCTTTCTAATATGACATGTTAACAGAGAGAGTTTTATGAAATCTCTTTCAACTGCTCGTTCTCATTATAGCTGATGCATTTGAATTCCACTTGGATTTTCCAAACCAGATACAAACCAGTATCTAAAAATCTGTACCTTTCATTAAAAAGTACTAGGAATTTCTTCCATCTGAACCTGAATTATTGATGGCAGGATATGAGTGGCTGACCAAAAAAAACTGTTTTGTTTAAGATGTCTAGGAGAATCTTGTAAGAAAATGAGGTTGAAGTTTGTGGCCCTTGAATTTTGCAGCAGGAACCAAAGCTCTTTCAGGAACAGTCATTTGTTGCCATTTATGTTGCAGACAATGACAGTCTTGAAGCATGCTGACAATCTGTGCTGAGGTTGAGTCTCTTGAAGTACCTTCTTTGTACTCAAGCCTGTTCTCTGTTTTTTCTCCCCAGCTTCTGGGCATGTTGTGTGCCTGTATAGTTCTATGTAGGAGGAGTCGGGATCCTGCCTACGAACTTCTCATCACTGGTGGAACCTATGCCTAGAAGAGAATTCAAACATGCAGTTCAATCTTCCCCCACTTATGTGGAAGGTGAATGGGCCAGGTTTACTTCCATAGCTTTCTTGCCCCAAGCTTAGTCCAAGCACACCTTTGAGACGTGAGGGCAGCCGCACTGTGCACTGGTGACGGGCAAAACAACAGCTTTACACAAACCCATAGAATTACCTGTGACTTTCACTGTTTTAGCCAGCTATTCATGTATCTAAATGTTTTAGTATGCTAGTAAACTTTCTAATTTCAGAACCATTTGCGAGTTAAGTGTAATTTGGTTGATATGAAAGTCAAAGGATGTGTGCCTACTTTGGTAGATTACCTCTAAGCATTAACTGGCTGATTCTTGCATATAGAGAGGATGTCTTAAACCTTCACTACATGGAACTTTTCTGGCCAAAGCTGTACAAAGGAAGCCAGCTGTATTTAATTTGAGAAGAAAAAGATGTTTTAATCTTGCCCCTCACCAGTGTCACTTTTAAAGAAGAAAAAAAAAAACACTGAAGTCCAGTACACTTTATATATAAAGAAATTGTAAAAAAAAACAAACAAACAATTTTAGGATTATGTGACCGCAGTTTTGACCTTCAGAGATCCAGTCTTTCAAACATTAGTGGTTTCAAATACAAGCTGGCTTTTCAGGAGTATAATGTATGCACTACTGTTCTATAATGAAATATTTCATTTTTCTATGAAGAGCATTTTATGTGTTGAGTGAACTGTTAGACTGTAGACCTTTAAATTGGTTTGGAAACAATGTAGCCATGTAGAGTAGCAAAGTAGTATGTGAAAGTGATCTCAACTGTAAATAGTAAACCTGATTAAATAAATCTCTGTATATCCTCCCTATAAACATGTCTTGTTTTCTGTTTAAGACTTCACTGTATTTGGTCCAATGGAGTCTGGGTGTGCTGGACACACAAGCTTTGTGTGAAATCAACGGTTTTAGGTGGCTTCACTTCAGTAGATCTGTATTTATGATTTGCTGGAAATGTGATTGTGTTGTATTTGTTCTTTTGATTTGAAACAATACTAGCAAAACACAGAACAACAAACTTGTCTGAACTTGATGGAAACTTAATCATCTTGTGCATACAATTAAGGAAGAATCTGTTGCCTCTCAACAGTGGGTAATGAATAGCTTTACTGTGACTGCTGTATGTTAATTATGTTTTAATGAGTCTTACATTATTCAGATGCTTAGTCACTGCCCTACTTTCAGTGTCTTCAGGTTCCTCCTTCCTTGCAGAAGCTGGGAATGTTCAGGATTTTTACCAGTTGCTTAAGTGGAAAGCAGATGTGCTCAGCTAAACTAACATCAAGATATCAAATAACTAAAACAACATCACTCTTTAGAAAAAGAAGATTCTAAAGTGTACAGTCTGTTGTTGAGGCCACCGTGGCTTGGGGGGGATTTTTCTCAGAGCTGTTACACTGCTCTAGAAGTGTCCTTCTGGAATTCTGTGTTAACTTCTCAAGGTGGCTATCAAATGATACTGCCTTGGGACTTAGATTTTCATTCTTAGTACAGCATGTGGCTCAACCCAAAGGCCTCCTGACTGGCATCAGATTTCCCAGATGCAGTAGCAAGCCTGCTAACTGAATTGATTAGCTTCATTTTGTATTGCATATTATAAATACAGAACTAATAAGATTGAGATGACCCTGCCTTGTAAAAATCGGTGTGGAGAGGTTTTAAGACAGACCTGTGCTGTACAAAATAAAGTTAAGGATGCTTTAAAAGGTGGTCAGCTCTTAGCAGCTACAAGGCAGAAAGAAGCTCCACAGTCAAGAGCCTGCACATTCCCCTTTGAAGCGAGGATAGCAGGAGACAGTGCACATGCTTGTTAATCTTGCTGGAAGACGTGGATTTGAAGTAGAGATGACTTGACAGTACTTGCATCTAAATGAAGGAAGTCTCTTTCCTCTTTAAAATGCAGAATATTTGTGCTGGAATGTGGAAACTACTCAATATTTTCCAACATTTTGTAATCAAAACAATTGGACTTTTAACTGGCATGAATTAGTTTTTTCTAATGTGACCTTCTTGCATTGCAGAGTTTGTAGTAGGTCTCAAATGTGTGAATAAAGTTATGGTGGTGTTTGGGTTTTCTAAAATACAAAGTCAAACTTCACACAGCCCCACGCTCCCCTCCAAAAGCCAAGCAGAGGCTGGCAAGGGTCTAATGCACCACCTTTTGCATGACTCACTGAAGCTGGGAACAAGTGCTGGGGGTCTGTGGCTTCCAGTGCCAGTGTCTGGGTTGCTCTGCTCAGTCATGCTCTGTTTTGTGGGCTCTATCCCAGCTGCCTGTTCATTTGATTTGCTCAGTATCTCTGGATTCACTATGATCCTTTACATTTCTCACTGCCCCTTTCCCTGTCCTTCCTTGCTTGTTTACACTCTTGAAGTTTGAGCACCATTCTCATTAACACGTGAAACATAAATTTTTCATTTCTCCTTCAACTTTGGCATCACTGATTGATGGCCTTTTTCTTCAGGTACAGAATCCACATGTATTTAGCATTTCTAAGATGACCATTCTAATAAAGGGACTCTATATTTCTTCCCTTCTTTCTGGAAATATTTTGTATATTTGAAAATTTTTTTGTGTGTGTGACTTTTAAAAGAAAAAAATCATGTGTTTAAATTGTAGCAAGTGAAATAAGGTTTATTCATCAGGTAATATTATTTTTCCCTCACTGAAAAAAATGAATAAATTTTGGCTTGTATTAGGTAGGAGTGTTGCTGTGGCTGTAATTTGGCCTTCCTAACTGAAGCGTTGATATGTGAGAACGTATTTTAGGGGATAAGGGATGTTATTGTAGCTCTTTTTTTCCTTGATTCCCATGTTTGGTATTTTAAGTTCCTGTATGAATTTCTTCTTGGCTATCTCATAGCTGTTTGGTGCAGACTGCACAGAAAATTATTCAGACTGAGTGAATCTGTGTATGCTCCAAGCCATGGAGCTTGCCTGCAGCAGTAAACCTTATGTGATCAGAGGGGTTTAACACAGGAGATTAGAATTGCCTTCAGGATTTCTTTTTTAATTGGGTTTTGTCTTTCTCATTGCTATTAAAATGACTTAAATGCATTCCAGTGCAAGTCCTGTGCTTAACTGCCTTTCAGCAGCTTAATAGCTCATGAGAATTGGAGGGTCTCATTCAGACTGTGGTCTAGTAAGGCATGATCAGGTGTATTTGCCTTATTAAACAGAGGAGAAGTGGT
The DNA here is from genome assembly GCA_013396875.1 of Vireo altiloquus. Taxonomy (NCBI): domain Eukaryota; kingdom Metazoa; phylum Chordata; class Aves; order Passeriformes; family Vireonidae; genus Vireo; species Vireo altiloquus. Next base: position 545,756 of record VZRF01011821.1, read on the forward strand.
GTAACAAGCTCAATTTAACAAAGTTAGTGAAAGAAGTTCTGCTGTGATAGCAAGAGGAGGACAGCTCATGAGATTCTTCAGTACTTGCAGTTTCAGATGGGATTTGAGATAAGTACTTGTGATAATAGTGTTAGTGATAGCCTTCACAGTACAGTTAGTGGATCTTGGAACTGACTTAATCTTGGGCCCGAGGCAAATCCCTCTGGAATGCAATGCAAGTCTGCAAGTGCAGTGGCTCTGTGGTGTGCCTTTGTGCTGCTGTGTCCTGTAGCAGCAGCACTCTCCGGGGTGACTGCAGTGCTTGGAGAACACCTGAGCCTCTGCCCTGCCTCTTGCAGTCTTTGTTCTTGGGTGCCACCTGTGCTGACTGGGGCAGCTGTCCTTGCTACACATAATAAGCTTAATTTTACTTCCATGGCCTTTTTCAAAACACATGTTGCTAATCTTTCCTTGCTGATCTCCACAGCTTCTCACAGCTGATCTGTTTCCTCTGGAGCTGCATTGAACAGTTGGAAAGCTCTCTTGGGGGCAGCATCTTTTAAATCATGATGTATGCTTGGGCTGTTGCTAAAAGGCAGGAGAGCAGACTTCCATCTGTGCTACATGTGAACTGATGTGAGCACAAAGCTTCCTCTGCCAAGCTATCGCTGTGATGTGGTGCCCTACAAAGTGGCAACATTACTGACTGCTGTAGGCCATGTGTGGCTGTGGGAGGAGGGTAAGGTGCTGGCACCCTTAGCCTGTTTGCCACTGTCCTGCATATCAGTGTCTCATATTCCTGGACTGCTTCAGCACTCATCTCATGTCTGTTGTGATAACTGGGTTTGCTATTTGTCCTGCTCAGTTTTGGGGCATACTCTTCAGTAATGGGACTGATTAGGAGAGAGCAAAATCACTTTCAGGTAGCAGAATTATGTTGCTACTGATGTGTTGAAAGTCTGGGTATGATTTGATGGGACAGTGTCATGGTTTGCCTGTGCCCTGCCCAGTAGTAGGTGTAAACTTTGCCCTTCTACTTCCCCATGAAAGGATTATCTGCAAAACACCTACAAGATAGTCCTGAGGTAGTCCTGCAACATGTCATGTTTCCTTCTGTATACCATAATACAAGATTTGGTGTTTAAAATAAAGCTAAATTGCAGGCTACCTGTTCGTAGGTGGAGGAGGAGGTGCTGGGGCACCAGGGCTGTACAGCTGCTCCATGGCCACGTGCTGCACCTTGGACATGTTTCATGTCCTGGCAGCTTCCTGGGGTGGCAGAGGTAAACAGTAGACAGAGAGTTTGTCCACCCACTCCTTTAATTCTCCACTCTGGCAGTTTCCTTCACAATACAGGTTTTGTGTTCACAATACATACTTAGTCCAGGCATATGCCTTTGATTTAGTCCTTGCTGTGACTGCAGTAATCCCTGCTGGATCTGTGCCTGGCAACAGATGTTGATCCTTTCAGTGTCTGGACTCCAGGACAGGAGTTCAGTTGTGTTTTATGTGGGGTATTTACACTGTAGGTGAACACAAAGTAGTTTATTCATCATTTAAAAGCAGGGCCAGGTTTGTAGATTAAACTTGGACATGAACTTAAACCGGCACAACTGAGAGATTATCAGAACTCTGGTCTTGGACCAAGAGACTTGGTGATCCTTCTGGAGCAAGCAAAGAAACACTTCTTTCTAGTTATATTCACTGAACCACACATTTTCTCTCACTTGCTTTTCTTGACCCTGAAAGCTAAAGATACTAAGCTAAAGTCAGAGCTTTTGAGTTGAAACTTCTTTCTTTGCCAGAGGGGAGCCTGGGAGCTGGGTTGCTCGTGGTAACGTGAGCCACAGCAGTGTGGGACCATGGAGCTGTTGTGTTGGCACTCCAGAGAACAGCCAGCTTTGCTTTCATTTGGATGTGTGGTGCTTCAGGCACCAGCTCCTTTCACTAAATGGGCCCCTGCCCCATTTCAAAGAATTAACTAAGTGTTTTCCAGTATAGCTGTCCTGTCAGACCTTTGCTAGGTGAGGCCATGATCGAAGAACTGGAATGCATTTTCCTCATGCAAATAAAACACTTAAGCAAACCACTGGCAGTTGTGGGGCTTAACAGTATCTAGGATGCCTTGCATGCAAAAGTAGTCTGGTCTAGAAAACTACTTCTGAAATGGAGTTCTGAAGTTTTTCTCCCACCTGGACAAAGGAAGCAGCAATATCTGCTCTCTCCTGAGTCTGCCATTGAATTGCATTGAGTCTACCAGCACGTCAGGTGTGTGCAGGCCTAGTGTTTGTGCATTCTCAGCTGAGAGTAGCAGAAGGATGTCACCTGTGGCAAGGGTGGCACTGAGGAGTCCTGTGCCAGCCTTTACCAAGCACCTCACAGGCAGCAGGCAGGACTTTATTTCCCAGTACCCACTGTAGAGCTGAGCGCTTCTCGTACTTCAGGGCTTGGAGAATGCCCCGTCCTTGGGAAGCATGCTTGGTGCTAGTAGCCTTGCACACCCTGAAGTGTATTTGACTTTTCGAGTGCAATGTCCATTTTGAAAGCTTAAGTCCAGCATTTATCCTGATAGCTTTGTTCCTCCCTTCAGCATTGAAAAATGGTGCATTGAGGATACATTACAGACACTGAGCAAACATAAGTTAAATTTAGAGCTTGTGCTGATAAGTGCTGTGGTTACAAAAGCTGGCACAGGACCCTACAGGACAGGGAGGATGCATTTCTCCAGATGCCTTCTATCCCTCTTTGGTTTTTGAATCCTCCCATGGCTGCTGAATTGAGCAGTGCCCTAGTAAAACCTTTAGCTGCCACTTAGCAGAACAAAGTCACTTAAGTCTCCCTTCCTCACCCAGGGCTTAGACACAAGAAGGGCTGTGCAGCCCTTCTCCAAAGACAAAGCATTTCTCACGTCTATCAGTGCATTGAAAGCTTTCCCATTCACACTTATGTTAGCATTCTTATCCTGGAAAGGTTAAAGTTCACCACTTTCCCAAGAATTTCCTCCATGGACTGTTTTCAGCTCACAATTTCAGAACAATTCTTCTTTAGATGCAGCTGTTGAGCATTTGTGGCCTTGCAGAGTGGAAGGGAATGCTCTGAACTCCCCCCCACGCTCTCTGCATGGAGTGTGTTATCTCATGTCTGCAACTCCCTTCCTCAGAGCCATGCAGTCCTATTACAAAACACTGTGTACACAATATAATTTGTCCTTTTGTACGAGATTTTTTCATTGGAAATATTGATCCGACCGCCACCCAATGCTAGCTTGTTTAGACTGGGGTCTGGGATTAAACAATCACCAAAAAGCTGAGCGTGCCAGGAGGATTTTCAGCTCGATGTCAGAGTGGATTATGAGCTCCCCACGATGAATGGGGAAATTGAGGTGCAAGGTGCAACTTCTCCAGAGTCATACCTTTGCTTCACAAAGCCATTGATTTATTCAAGGGTTTAGTCTGGGCTGCTTGAACAATCCAAGTGTGTAATCCGACACGCAGGAAATTTCATTCAAGTTTAGGCTGGAATGTCTTCAGCTGTACTTGTGTGTCCATTCACCCTGAGGCAGAGGTTGCTGCAAATGCCTAAATTTCAGTCAAAGAGAATTTAAGTCAAAGCACCACTTATACAGCTATAGCTCATTCAGCACTGCACCTATTAACACACTGGTTACTTCTCTTTTATGGCTGCCTTGATTTGGTGATTTAGTTGAATTCTGCTAAGGGCAGCAAAGCTGGGATACATGTGCTGTGTTGTGTTTGCAAATGTGGTTTACACTCGCTTTTTAAGATTTGGTAAGTAAAATTCCTCCTGATTTCAAACATCGTCTTAGGATATCTCTTCCCACTTCACCTCTACCCCCAGTTGTTTTTGTACCCCCAGTCCTTAGGATGGTACGTGGAACCCCTGGTTATAAACTTGCAGCTGTGCACCAAGTTGAGTTCTGTTTGCCTGATGGGTTTGAATGATGCTGGCTTTCCCCTTAGAAATTTCAGGGATGTCAGCTCTGATTTCTGCTGATTTTGCTGGCAGGTCACGGTGATTTTTGTTAAGAGTTTTATATCTAAAGGCAAGATTTAGTCTCTGCTTTCATTCAGAATAAGACAACACAGTAAATCTGCCTTTTGGGCCAGTGGGTGGGACAAAACGGCTGCAGCCACATGACACCCAGCAGTGAATGGCTGTAAATGTGCTCTTAGTGGTGCCCCAGCAGCTTTGTGCCAGATCAGGTGTCAGCCGTCCTTTGGCAGCTGGTAGAAGGACAAGTTGAGCACTGTACCATGTGTACTGGCTAATTTGATGGAAATGGGACTATCCAGCTGTTCTAGAAACAGATCAGATTTGCACTGTGTGGGATCCAGGAGTGCACAAATCTGGAAATATCTGTGGCTCTGAGCAAAATGTGAGCTGGCTGCTGAATTTAGGTAATTGCTGACAAAGAATAGATAATGGCAAACAGTTTGACTAGTTCTTTGCCCTGGACGGGATGTTGCCAATCATCTTGTTAATAACCTAGTCACGGGCAGGACACTAATTCCCCTTCCAGAATTTGATTTTCCACACAAAATTCTTCCCCTACAAAATCCAGTCCATCAGCCCTTGCCGTCCCTTAGCAGCCATTTATTTTCCAGAAGCCAGGTAAGACTCAGCATCACAACTTTGTTTCCTTTCTTGCTCACTAGCTTTGAGTGTAGTTCCTGTTTGAGGACATGTGAAGTGCTGGTAACTGTTCAATGCCCCAGCCCTTGAAGCTGGAGAACAAGAAAGGCAGGGAAAAGAGATGATGTTGAGTAGCATAGGCTGCTGTTCAGGCCTCTACAGTTTGCCCTGTCCTGTGCAGAGTTGTTGCCACTCCACACTGAAGGTTAACAGTAACTTTTCATTCTGTGTTTATATAGAGCTGATGAAGAATCCCCTGTGCTGTCTAAGCCTGCACAGTAAAGGCACAGCACAGTGATACCGCCAGGAGGTTCTGTGGTACCACAAGGTGTGTAAGGTACCCTCCAGTGCTGAGGTTAGGTGTTCCTTAATGCCCAGCCAGGCTCCTATTAGACCCACCTGGTGCTTGGCTTGTAATGCATCTCCTTTTGGCATCCGTGTGCTTCCACTTAAACTGCACTCACTTATCAGTGAGCTATGAGCTGCAACTGGGAGAAAATCACCTCTGCAGAGGAGACTCAGACCACAAGTGCACCTCTTGAAGAAGCAAGACGAGAAGGAAGCCAAGGTAAGAGTTTCTACTGTTTATGCCTTAGGTACATGATCTGTCAGCACTTTGGCTGCTGTATGCTGGGGTTGTTCATACTACAGAGCTCAAGCCAGGGGTCCTTGGGGAGGTGGCAAACACTTCAAACCCTGAACAGTCACTGTGCTCCGGCTGTTGCTACATGCTCAGCTGGGAAGAGGTTGATTTCTTCCTTTTAGCTGCCTAGTTGTTGGAAATGCTGGAAGCTGGATGGCTTTACAGATCACTGAGCTTGGCAGGAGGCCTGGCTGTGTTGGCTGTCCTAGAGCTGGGTCTCTTGGATCTCTCTGTTTCTAGTCTGATACTACTTTGTTGTTACTACTGGCTTGTGGGCTCTCAATGCACCATATGCAGGAATCAGAGACAGACCTCGCACTGCACTTGCAGGCATTTCCTAATTGCATGTGGTTGTCATTGGTTAAGTGTTAATTTATACAGGTTTTCCTGTTCTCCTTAATTGATAGTAGATGGTAAAAGAGAACAATATGTGTGTTTTGACTTTAGTATAAAAATGCCACTGGAAAGGGCCTATTTCAGTTTCCCATCTTAGCTGGAAATTGAGTAACTTGATTGTGTCAGTTTTATTGGCCAAATGTTACCAAACTGGAGAGGAACTGTTAATGACCTTCCTGCTTTTCCTACTGATGGGGGTGGGTGGATGGATGACACCTAAAATCTGGGTGTTCTCAGAGGGTGTGGGTATTTCTTGGTATCTCTGTTCTATTTGTGACAAGTGCTGCCACACAGATAGGGCAAACTGAAGAATTTGGCTGATAAGTAGTTCCAAGCTATATCTAGACAATGAAGCAGAAGATTCATGAGAAAATGTTGTTGCTGCTTTTTCATTTCCTGAACAGTCTGTAGCTAGCATGTGGGACCCAAATGCTGTGACACTGGGGAGATTTTGAAATACCTATAGCATCTTGCCATTCAACAGTATTTACTTGACAGAAGAAGAGACTGGTAGAAAGGAAATTGGTTTCCTGACTTTAACAGCAAAAATATGGAATGATTCGATGGGATAGAAACAGCAGCCACCATTCCACTATCTGTCTGGTGGTGATGTAGACCATGTGGTCCAAGGAAGCAAAGATGATCTGTAATAGGGTTTCAGGGTAATCAAGACTGGGCCCTGCAGTGCCTTGTGTGAGGTTGTCTGGGCCCCCAGAGAACTGAGGAGTCCTGCAAAATCCCTTTGTCCCACATGGTTAGGAAAGGTACATCTCAGTGGTTTATTTTTTTCTTTTCTGTTTAATTAAGACAATTTGCAAAATATCCACCTAAATGTATTTATTTGTTGGTTTATTACAGTCCTCTTTGTGGAAGATCGAGTGTTCAAGAAGTAAATACATTACATCTCTTGTGCTCTTGGTTTCCTCTCCTGCTGTAGCTAACAGGGGATGCTGTGGTTGTCGGGCAGCCTCCACTCACAAAGCTCTGGCCAAGCTGAAGCTGTTGTGCCTCTTTCTGTCCCTTCAGGCATGGTCACAGAAACCTCTCCTTCCCTTTCCAGCCTGGGGCAAGCACTGCTGTTCTTACCCTGCTACCTTCAGTGCCATCCCAGCTCCTCCTGAGCCTGTACTAATGCCAGGGGCTTGGAGCCCTTCAGCACTGATGTGGATGTGCTGCCCGATAACTTGGGGGAGTGTGGGAAGGACAAGTGTGCCTGTGCAAGGGACTGCAGGCAGCTAAAGAAAAAGGGCCTGCAGCAACTTCTATTCCATTCTTGAAGGAAGAATTTGAATAAGATACTGCAAGGGCCTCTGACCTTCATTGTGTTTCATTTAAGAAAAGATTGCATTGACCATTACAGCTTTCTTCTTTTGTCTAAATTTCTCTTGTCTTTCTGCTGTGTCAGAGCTAACTGTTCCTCCTTCCTCCATGCCTTTCAGGTAGCAACAGGATTAATTTTCATTGCCTTGATTCAGTTATAAGACCTGAAACCTTGGCAAACACAGTCATTCTGCCCCTAGAAACAGTTTGCTCTGATTCAAATTAAATCACAGATTTTTGATTTTTTTAACTGTCTTGAAATACTGAAAAGGGAGGAGTGGCAGAAACTATCCATCAATCCCTTGCACAGTAACAGTTGGAAACATTCTTAAATATTGAACTAGAAAGACTGATAGAGCTGAAATCTGTGAAATGCACTGAACCTGCACAGTGCAACTTCTCTGAAGACGGTTTGTTGAAGAATGAGCACATTAGACATGCCTGGAAAAAACCGAGGGTGTTGTGCCAGCAATCCCAGAGGTGCAGAGGCTGCAGGCAGCAGTGGGCAGAAGAGGAGAGGTGGAAGGGAGGCTGCCCTGCTGACACCAGTGTGGAGGTAATTGGCAATTCTCTGGTGCTCAGAGGAGAGGAATCAGGGCAGTGCAGCACTGCTGGAGGCTTGGCTTAGCTGCTGCTTGTGTTGTTGGATTTTTAAACTTCAAAATCCCAGAGAGGCATTAGGGAAACCTTCCAGCCAAGGCAAAAGCAAGCCTTGGGCCCATCATCTGTCCCAGAATCCAGTGCAAAGCAGAGCCATGGCTAGCAGGGATTTCATTGTGTTAGGAGATGGTTGTGATGGGGAGTGCCTCAGGTTTTCCTACTAGGGATGTGTCCAGGTCCTTCAGATGCTCCTCTCTGGCTGCATTCACTGTTTATTCTGTTTTCATCAGTGATTTATAAACCATCCACTGTCAAAAATGCCAGCATGGCCTGTGCAGGGAGAGAAAGGGATCCATGGCAGAGGAAGTGGCTGCTGTGACCGTGAGGGTGCTCACAGGCTGGCTGGAGACAGTCCTCCATCCTGGAGAAACTCCACTCTGTGCTCTTTACACAGTTGACATCTGGGCAGGATTTTCCTCCCAGGGTCACCGAGCTTTGCAATGCTGCTGGCAGCACAGTGTGCTGAGGGTAGGACTGTGCCAAAACGTGCAAGTCCTAATCTCTCAGGAGCAAAGATGGTTTCTGCAGACAGTGTAGGCCAGGAGATGCTGAGATGAGGCAGGAGCAAGGGAGAGAAAACCATGGTCAGTTGGTTATTTCCTGACTGGTAGTTATTATTGGGATGCCCTTGGTCAGCTGAAACAGACCTTGTGTGCTGATTGTTTTCAGTAATAGAATATTTGTAAAGTCTGAGGACTGGAGCTTCTTTTCATCAAAGCTTTTCAAGATAAGACCCTGGCACGAAGCCTCGCTGCCCGTTCCTTTCTGCTGTCCACCAGCCATCCTCATTTTCTGCAATGACAACTACAATGTCTCCTTCACTGATGTCCAGTTCATCCGTGTTCTGAAAGGAGACAGGGAAAAGAAATGTAGTTAGCCTGAGAGCACAAGAGGACCCAAGCATGTATCTGGTGGGGTTTTTTTTAATCTTGCCCTTCATCAACAGTCTGCTAGTGTCCTTCTGGCTGCAATGAGTCTGAAATCCCAGACAGTGAGGAATTAAGCATTTTGGCTATTTCCTTAAGATCCTCAAATTTCCCCAGCCTCCATGGTGTCTCTCCTGCACAACTTGATGGTTTTATCACTGAGAAAGTCCAGAAAGGGTTAAATACAACTCTCCTAAACCAGCTCACCGTGACCTGCGTAGTCTGCAGGTGTTGCTAAATAAAACAGAGCACAGCTTAATTCCTAAGGGGGATAAGAGTGTCTCTACTAATCCATGCCTGAAATAGGTCTCTCGGTTCTTTTAGTAGGGAACAGCAGTGACCAGTGGGGGGACAGTGACTCTTCGACAGCAGTGACTTTCATCCCAGACAAATGCAGTAGTTGCAAATAAGCTCTCCCTGAGCTCCCAGGCAGCTATCAGTGTTCAGTGGTGCTGTCCTATTTTCCATAGGAAACCACTTTGCTACCCACAGTGTAGTAAATAGAAAACAGGGTAAGAGAGGCTTCCAGAGATGTTTGATGTGTCAGCTAAAACTAAATTTAATGTACCTGAGTAGGTAAGAATGGACACAAAAAAATGAGAGGCCTCAACGTACAATATACTAAAGGTAGTAACAGGCTCTTTTCTCAGCAGGGAAAATCCCTGTGTGGCATTGTTTTAAGGCCCCTCCTGGAGTAACGAGGTGATCCAGTAGTCTCCTTAGGGGAACTGCCATTAACAGTGAGGTGCTTTCAGCTGTGCTTGCATGAAGCTTCAGGTAAATAAAAAAGTTTAAAATGCAGCAAAGAAACCCAAAAAAAATCTAATAAATGTTGTTGGAATATTGCTGTAACAAAGGGCAGTTGCTCCTTTTGAGTTTTTTCTCTGTTTTCATCATTTATCTGGGTATCTATTTTGTCACTGTCACGTTTCTTCAATGCTGGCTGTTTGTAGCAGGTCCCTTGGTGTGAGGCTCTCTCTGCACTGAGACATAAGAGCTCCTGGGTGCTGTTTCTTCTGCTGATCTAATAAAAGGAACCTTTAAACTGACATGTAAAGCAACTGGGGTTGGAATCCAGGTTCTGGAGTCCATCTGAATTAGCAAATATTTATAACCAGTCCATTCACAACCTTTTACTAATGATATTCTGCCCAGTTAGGACTGGAGTCAGGGAGAGTTCAATAGCCCAGTTAAGGATGCAGACTGTTCTCTTTAACAATCCTTTAGCAGATGAACCACATCCACTGTGATTCTGCAACTTGCCACATGGAAGTATAGGGAAAGAATGTCCTTTATGGGATTCAGTCCCCTCCAGCCTGGAGAGGCAGCTTGCTAAACTGGAGCAGGACAAATCATGTTCCTGGCTGTAAAATGACAGTAACATCTCCTTCACAGAATTTACTTTTTCAAGATGTTTGAATCGACATCATTTATTTTAAATCTCACATTATAAAGTATTTATTTTTAAGCCTTTTTTTACCTGGGCTGTGTAGTCATAAAGTACTCTGTAGTCTTGTGATGATGCAATCCCATCTTTTTCATTTACAAAAATGGATGCATAGACTCCGTCTGTTCTCTCTGCTAGGAAAAAAAATAAGGAAGAAATATCCACCACAGAAACAAAGAGTTCAGTTGCTTATAAATGCGTGGGATCATATGCAAGAGTTCACAAATACAAGGGTTTCTGTTCTCTCTCGGCCTGGAGATGTACATGTATAGAAAAGCTGCTGTGAACTGTAGGTAAAGTCTTGCACAAAAACTGTCCCCCATTGATGGGGTGACAATACACCCATTGAACTTCGTGGGAGGTCAGAAACTAGCTTCAGCCTCATCCAGGTTGGGAAAAATGTTTACCCTGGTAAAACACAATCCAAGTCATCCAAGGAGGGAAATGGTTTGATTAAAATGATTTTAAAATGTTGCTACTGGGGATATAAAATTCTAGCAGTTCAGTGACTCACGCAGGGCTTTTTTTTACCCCTTGAGAAAAATGGAAAATACAATGTCAATGGGTCACCAGACATTTTCCAGTGGTTTATATAGTTCTCACACAGCTATTTGTTGTGGACATAACTTTTTTTTGCAGATATTTTGGTTTAATACAGCTTTAGTGAAACTTCTTATTTCTTCCTGGCATCTGTGTGGGAGCTTCCCCTGCTGAGCACCAAATGCAGCAAGTGAGTCTGGGCTGTGTTTCTGGGTGCCCAAGCAGGCAGGTCTGACAGAGGCAGTTGGTTTTAAAGCTGTTTGAAAACAACTTTTCATTTGGTAAGAACTACAGCTAAAATGCTTTTGCTCAATATCAAACCAATAAAAATGTCAAACCATTACCTTCTACATAGTTGAAATACTGTGTTTTAAATATCATCTGATAAATTCCTAGTGATAAGGATGACAAGGCAACAGTGCAACTGTGAGATGAGAGGGGAGATATTTGTATTCATCAGCCAAGTGCCTGGTCTGTTAAAAATTTTGTGTATTCTCTTGGGCTCTTTAGTGGTAGTCATTCTACACAAGAAGAAAACTAATATCTAAGTCAGACTGCTGCTCTGAATGTACAGTCCCCCCTGCCTACATGGAGGTTTGGAAGAGTCTGTGGATTATTTGGCACTTTAATCTGGGAAATTTGTTTAATACGCATCCAAGCAAAATTGATTTCCAGACTACTCTTGCCTGCCAACATGTGAATGAATATCTGCTGTACATTTCTGCTCCATGACAAAGCCTGGCTTAGCAGTCTAAAACAAACACATGTGGTGAACTGATTTCCTGCAGAGCATACCCAGAGGAGGGGCTGAAGGAGTGGCAGTTCCTGTGTTGTTTTTGCTGCTCCCATGCAGAAGTCCAGAGAATCTGTGGAACCAAGAGAAGCCAAAACCAAAATGAGTGAACAGGCCTGGGTGTGAGCATTCCTTCATCTCAGCTCTCTGACTCAGCCTTCCCTCCATCTGCTTCTCACTGAGTAGATGTCATCCCTTCCCATGGCCTTCTATTTTCATTTATGCTGTAGATATATTTATCTTCTATTAAAAATGTATTTTTAAAAATGCAGCAGAATATTGAACCATCAGCCAACACTAAATTGTGCATGAAATGCAGCAGATAATATTTTTTTGTAGAGCCAAAGGCTCATGGTGTGAAACTCCAATTATTTCACAATGTTAAAATGATGAGAATTGTCAGTTGCTTATAAGAGATTAACATCTCTTTGTGCTTGAGGAAAACCCTGATACAATTTAAAATACAGAGCTTGTGTAACGAGCCTTTCTAAAAGCTGTGAGTTTAAGTGAATTTTTATTTTAATCTATCCCTAGTTATTTCCTATATCACAGCTGGGTACTGAAGACTAAGTAAAGTGAGAAAATGGGTTAGGATTCTCAAGCAGAGATAGAAATAGCATTGCATGCTTAAGGCATATTCAAAGGGTCTGATTTTTCAGCAAGTGAACTTTGAGTTTTTCTGGAAAATGGATATCTTATCTCAGCTGTTCCTGAAAGATTCAGGCTGAGTCTCTCTAGGCTCCTTGCCCATGCTGCTCGCAGTTGTGTTCTGAATGGCAGTACAATTGTCTTATGTAACTGCACAGGATGCAGCATTGAATTCTTTATTAGAGAAGATCCAGTTTCCAACTGAAAACCAAAGTATTGTGTATAACCCTGATCAGCTCACTGGCAAGCCTGGACCACATTTCAAACGGGAGATCACAGCCTCCTGCTTCTTCCCTTTGCCATGTCACAGGGCTTGTTAAATTATAATCTCCTCTGCTTTAACTATGATGCCCTCCCCACGGTGAGTTAGCCATTGTAGTATAAAATATTTAAACCAATAGAGCCACCATGCTCTTCTGCTGACATAACTGCATCCACATTCTAACATTTACCAGCACAAATGGATGAGGATAAGGAAAATTGCCTCCCTAATCATCACAGTTATTCCGCCCTGTGTTTTTCCCTTTGATCCAGATAGAGAGAGCAGCTCTTTGTTCTGCTCAGCTGAGAGGTGCCGTGAGCCCGGAGGAACTGCCCCAAAGGAAAGGAGGGCTCTGCCCGCCTTGGCTCCCAGCCAGATTCACCTTCGCCCTCCCTGGAACAAACCGGTTTTGTTGCTACGTGCCCTGACTCATTAGGAAAGGGGAAACCAGTGACTGCTACCCATTGCTGGCTGAGTAATTGTGTGATGAACTCATCCCCTGTCCCTCTTCCCACTAGGTCATGGCAAAATTACTCTGACTCCATTTTAATACCTTTATTTCTTCTGTCGAGTCACATTTATTGATACGTAGTTGCCTCTTGCTACAAGGAAAGAAGTAATAACTTTCCAGAAAACATGTCGTGATTTCTGTCGTCATGCATGGCTGTTGATATAAATACCTGTTCTGGGAACTGAAGTTTGCCACTCACCTCTTCATCATCCCACAGGACTGGGTGGGGCTGCTGCTGTGCCTGCTGGGCTCTCTGCTGTAGTAGTTCTCATACCCTATGGCATCTGCAACAGGGCAATAAAAATGAGCTGTTCAAACAGGAAACACTGGGAGAAAACACTGTTTTCTCCCTGCCAGAATGTGACCCGGGGCTGCTGGAGCAAACTGCAGTGCAGCACCTGTCTGCCCTCACCTGGAAAGGGGCTGGAGCAGCTCAGGGGAACCCAGAGCCCGACAAAAGCCATTCCAGTGGCTGTAAACAGCCAAGTCCCTGCTAGCAAGGCACTCTTGGCCTGAGCTGGGCACAGCCAGGGGCCCGAGGCCAGTTCAAAGATGTGAGACTACCCTAATGAGGAAGGCAGTTTCCTCCATGGCTGTTTCTTCTATCGCCTCAAAGCTCAGGATTTAAGGGGGCAGGGTGTGGTCACTGTGAGCCTCGGACCGTGTTCATGATAGAATTTGCTGCAGCACATTTTGTTTCTTTTTTCCTCAGTGCATCCAGTCGGGAATTTCCATCAGAGCTGGGGAGATTTCTGAGTGTTATTGCCTGCAGCAATAACGAGCTATTTCCTGGTGTGTTTCCTCACCTTTCACATCTCCCCCATCCACCTCCTGAGAGCTTATTTGCTGTTTACCCAGAGATATTTGGTTTTTGTTCTCTAAAACGCATTTATGTTGCAGTTCCTTCACTCTCCCCTATGGTGTCGTTAAGGGTGAAATTGAGACCGTTTCCAAGTCTAACTTTACAGATGGAATAGTTACAGATGGATTTATTTGTCAGAGCTCCTGCTGTGGTTGCTTACAGCTGGTGGCCACACACCCTCTCTGCCTGCTCGCTGGGAGAGCAAACAAACGTGAGGGAAGTCGTGACACTGTTTTATCTCAGCCCTGATACCAGCAAGTTAAAAAAGACATTGGACTTGGGCCAAAGGTTATGTTGACATTCTCACACTGCGTCAGCCAAGATAATAAGCAGAACAAGCCCATAGAGCTAGTGAGTGTGAGGAATCCCTACAAATAAGACTCACAGTAATTAGGGAGTTTTCTGACCAATTAAAGGGTCTCCTGTTGCACTTCTGGATTGTCACCTTGGTACAGTGTCCAGGCTAGAGGGTATTGTAAGATTGGGTAGAAAAGGAAGTGAGCAAGACAATCAAGAAGGTTTGATCAGGATGAAGGTCTTCTGCCACACAATGCAAAATTACACGTGGATTTCCTCCTGCATTTTGCAAATAATAGCACAGACCAACAGTTCACCATGTGCTACAGTGCAAACTCATTAGCCAGAGCTGTGGAGATATTAGGATATTGCTTCCAGAAAATGTCATCTTCTAGAAGGTGGCAAAAATAAAGACAACAAAAAAACAAGTCAGGTTTTTTTTTGCCTTTCATAAAGCTCTCAAGGGCTTTTTCCACCTAGTTCTTATTAGAAATTACTCCTGACTTAGCCAAGAGCTTTTTGTAGAAATTGTCTAGGTGACTGGAGAATGACAAATCTCACATAGGGCAAAAAAACCCCAAAACCAAAAAAAAATCTAGCTGAGAATTACAAATTCCTTAGTATACAGAAATTTCACAGTATACAGAATTTTCACACTGTTGCAAGGCACAGTTCTCCCTTCTGCTGCTGAAAACATAATTTTTCCTGGGTAAATTCTCCTGTATCTGTGAATTTAAATCCCCTATGTGAAGAAGAATAATTATAGCAGCAAAATGGCATCCAGTACACCAGTATCAATATATTAGTTTAAAAAAATTCCTCAATTTTTAATCATCATAAGAGAAATTGCTCGAAGGCTGAGTGAAAAGCAGGCGTCAGATAGCTCAGTGCTGACTTAGTGGCAGCACCCAGCTCTGCCGAAAGTCCTGGGGTGTAATTCCTGCCAGCTTTAAGCTTTGCAGTGAAATGAAAGGAGTGGAAATTGTTCTGGTACAAGATAATTATCCCCAGGGATGGGGCCTTCACAGTGCTGATTTTGGACCTGTACAGCTCCTAGCTTTATCAGGATAAAATTTTCTTGTGCCAGTATAGCTTCTTCCCCACCCTGACTGGAAATAAGCTCGCTCTGTGGACTGTGAGGGGATTTTCTCTTATGTAGCACTTGGTGTTAGAGCGGAGAGGAGAGGTGAGAGAGTATCTGCACAGATTGAAAAAAATGGAGGAAGAGATCTTTTCAGCATAGATCCATGACATCAGCCAAGCGTTTGTTTGCTGCAGCAGCTGCCCAGAGCTGGAAGCAGCCTTGTGTTGCCTTTTGAAGCACTCGGGTGTGGTTTGTGTTGGGCCATGGGACACATTAGACAGCTCCTTTCCTGCGGAGTGTTTGGAGAACTCCTACCTTGGAGCAGCAGGTTTTGCTCTTGCCTCTTGCTGTGTCAATCTCCATTTCAGCCCAGAGGTTTTGAGCATTGAAGTCAAGGAAAAGGCAGCTTTGGCTTGAATGGGCAGTGCCTGTGAACCTGACAGCACTTCTGTGCGCTGGGGCAAAGCCAATTTAATTCAGAATTTCCCCCAGCCAAAGTCTTGGCTTATTCAAACAACTTTCTGAGAGCAGAAAATTTGTTATTCCCCACTGGGCACGTGGAACAGAATAGAAAACTGGGTCTTCTCTCTGCTGCAAATAAAGAGGCAGCACCTCTGTCAAGGGGACACCGGGGTGCAGTTACAGGGTAAGTTGGCTCTGTCTTGTCACCACTGCAGGAAGATGAAGTTGCCATTTCTGCAAGGCAATTTGCCACCTCCTTAGCGGTGTCAGTTCAGCTGTACTGTGAAATGAGCCTGGTTGCAAAGCCAAAATGAGTTTTTTCTTCTTTGGAGGGTTATTTTTAAGCTGGATCACTCCTCTATCCCACTTAGAGTGCCACACAGGCAGCGACAGCAGCGCAGTGAGGGGGAAGTGAGCCATGGCAGGTGGGAATGAATAGTTGGAGCAGAAACTCCTCCAGCTGGTTTCAGCTCCAAAGGATGTGTGCTGCACAAGTCATCTGACAAGATCAGTAGGAACAATTACCTGGAGGTTGTGTTCCTGTCATCTTCGTCTTAATGAAGTAGTCTATGTCTGACTCTACAACACAGTTCTCCAAGCTGACCCGAACCTCTTCATACAGCTACAAAACAGAATCCAGGAGTTTAATTTAACTTTTAACATTTCACGTTGAATTAACAAATAATGCTCTTGTAGTAATTTTCCCCTTAAGAGATGCTTTATACTTGGTACATGTCTGATCTGGTTGATCTTTAGCCTGTCCCCTGTACAAATATTCTTGTTAAACACACCTGTTTGTTTGTGCTCTGGATGCCTTTAAAGAGAGGAGGACAAAGGCAGTCCAGGACTTTTCAATGCAATAGAGAAATTAATAGCAGGAAACAAGCATTCAAAGTCAAACCCAGTGTATTCTTTAGATCTTCCAGTTTTGAGGCCACGACTGGATGCCTTGTTTGAAATTGTGTCAGAGCCCAGATCTACTCAGTTGAGTGTTTAGGTAGCAGGAAGCGTTCCCCAACAAAGCAAGGAGGACACACGTGAGTGTCACCAGCACAGACTGTGTGCATCCAGACGTGTGTCTGGTTTACGTCTAGAGAGAACAGGAGTGGATATTCCCCTGGACAGAGTCAGCACTGCAGAGAAGGGCAGGCCAGGCTGTACCTCATCATCCTTCACGCACTGCAGGGAGAGCTGGTTGCAGTGCACCCACAGCGAGTTCCGCAGGATCGTGATGCGGTCGGACTCCTGCAGCTGGAAGACCTAAAGCCCAAAAGGAGAGGTGATGTCGCCTCGTGGTATTGAGGTACTTGCTTTGCAGGCTGTGACAGGGCTGGGGGTGCAACCCCATTCTGAAGGCCTTATTGTAAAGGTTGTGTTTTCAGTTAGTGGAGAAACTGCACCTACTGTTCATGCTCAACAATTTGTTCTACTTGGTTGCACCAAATTAATGTTTTAGAGGCAAAAACAAAGCAGGGGAGAGGAATCCAGATCTGAATTTGACTGGTGCCTCTACTGTTGAGGGTTTCAGAGTCAGGGTCCTGTCTGCCCATCACACTGAAATCTTGATGTTTAACAGATCAGTAGAGTGCTGGCATGAAAGGGTTGTATTTATGTTACAGCTAGAGCCAAAACTATTCACCTCTGCCATCTAAAGTGTCTCTTGAAACTTTTCTCTTTTGAAAGTACTTGAGGCTCTCTGGAGTTGACCCTACATATCTAAGATATTTTTGTGGTACAGAGAAGGCATTTTTCTGTCTTCAGAGCTTGCTCCTTTCCTTCATCTGTCTGATTTCCTCATGTTGCTGCACTGCTTAGGAAGAATGAAGGGGGTAGAGAGAGAAGTGTGAACTGATTTGGGGGAAGAGGCAGATAAGCTCTTTCTTTAAAAACTAAAAAACCCAAATCACCCTGATGTCTACGTTGTACTGTTATAAGTAGAACATCAGGTTTTGGTTTTCTATGAGGTGTGAAAAGCTCGGATGCTTCCAGCCATCTGTCTCCATCTCCATTTGCTAGTAATTATGTCCAGAACACCACAAATGTATACAACATTCAGCAGAACACTCAGTTGGGTATGCTGCCTGCCATCTAATAACTTACTGACTAAAAAAACCCAGAAAAAGGAATCTGTCAAGGGAGTAAGCTGATGTGGGGACTGGTTTCTGAGAGTAAAAGCTTGTAAGGAGAACCTGCAGGGTGGAGAATGAGTATTTCAATAGCCTGAACAGAAAGCCTGTGGCCCTCAAAGCTGCTGAAACAGCACCAGAGCCAAGTGGGAATTTTCCAGGTAAATGATGTCCTGTCAGGAAACGCAGTTAATCCAAGAGGGAAGGGTAGGGACTCTGGGCTCTTAAGCCCTTGTCAGCACCGGGCAAAGAACAGCTGGGTGTTGTGTTTGACACATCCCTCGTGCTGCTGGAGAACCTGGCACAGCCCCTGTGACAAAGGTCACCCCACTGCCACTTGCCAGCCAATATTTTCAGGCTATGATTGTCCAGCACTCAGAGATCTAAGCAACCCCAGCACTTCCAGATTCCCCACTGTGCAGCCAGAAGTGTAGGATTTTAAGCTGCTTTTTGTACTAACTGCTAGTTTAAAAAAAAACCCCAAATGACAAAAGTATCAGTTCTTCTCTCTACAAGTAATTTTAAAAGAAGGCATTAAAGATGTCCATCCTTTATGAATGGCTGTTTGGATTAGGTGGTGGGCAGGCCACAAGCACTGTGGGCTAATCAGGATTAACCATATGGGACAAAATAAGAGCGTGAGGTTGTGGAATGCTTCGCTGGTTTGTTGGTTTTTAAGAAGGGAGAAAATATGCATCTGTGGAAATGTGTGTGCCAGTTGTGGGGCTTTTCAGTCCTGTCAGATAGGGAAGCTTTAAGAGGAAGCAGGGAAGTGGAAAGCTATGCTCCTGGCATTTTATTTTATGTGGAAATAAAGCCTGCAACAAGTAAATATAGCAAAATCAGACTTTAGCAGATGGGCAAATGTACTTGAAGGATTACTGCGATCAAATGTGTGGCTGATTTGGATGCCAACTAGTTCCTGTAAATTGTTGTGCAAAACTTAATAGCCAAGTGCAAATCTTGTCCACCCTCAACAAAATGGAAATTGAGACTTGTCTACCACCACCACCTTTCAGCTGAAAGATTACTCCATGGCAGAGGACAAATATTCTTGCAGGTGAATTTAAAGTGCTACAAAACATCAAGAGTGACTGGGGTATGTACCAGTTCGTATATTGCTCCACCTCTCCCACCTCTGCACTTATTCCCCTCCTTTTTTTTTACGTAGATATGCTGATCAAGTAAGGAGAGTGTCAGTGAGACAGGAGCAGCTATGTCTAAATAAGCTCTAGTTTCTGCAGTAATTTTGCAGAGACATCTACTGAGACTCCACATAAAGCAAACAGCAAAACCCTTGGGATGATATTTCAGGCCTTAGACTGAAATCTTCAAATCGGATAAAATAAAGAATGTGCAAACATCGCTGCAAAAGTCAATGTTTACCTCGCAGGTTTTGATATGTTCCTGTTCCCACTCTGTCCTGACCTTATCCAGCTGCTCGATGTTCTGTTTGTACACGTTCTCTGTAAACACAGACACACAGAACAGAAACCCAGCAGTCAGGGAAAAGTGATACAGCCTTTCTCTCTTTCCTCCTGTTAGGCCTTCACTGTGATTCCTACACTTCAGGCCTGTGGTTTGCTTGAGTATCACAAGAATGTGTGAGCCTGGAACTGGTGGGGCACAATAATCCCTGGGTTTTTTCTTTGTAGCTATGTACTAGAGTAAGGGTTCTCTCAGTATGGTTTGCAGATCATTTACAAACTTTACAGTAGGGATAATGCAATTTGGAGATGAAGAGCCTGGACCATGCTTGGGCACTCAGCATCCTTAGGCTCTTTCGATTCCAGGCCAGCCAGGTAAGGTATTTGATTTAGTGTAAGCTATTCCATGAGCAGGGAGGGACAAGCCTGAGCTCATGAGCCAGCTCAGGTGTGTGCTGGCCTGTCCTGCTGGGCATACAGTTTGTGGCTGGAGATCACCACTGTGCTCATGCATGTGGAGATGGAGTATCTGGTTTGGGGTGTCTCGGGACAATTTGAATGGCTACTGTGCTTTCAAACTTGCTTCAAGAAGAGCTTTTCTTCCCTGGGTGAAGTCCCTAAAGGAAATCTTCTATAAATTCTTTAATGAAAGGCGGGTGCTGGCATTTCCACAAAGGACAGGGATGCCGATGACTGACAGGTTGCTGCTCTTTAGAGGCTTCTTCATTAATCTTTGGGTAGGTGGCTTTGGGAACCCTGACTTGAGAGACAGCCTGGGTGATTTGGATGGTGTTCTATCAAAATCCTGTGCTGGTTGATCTTTGCTGAGAAGAATCATAGTGCATCTGCAAACAGCATCACCTGCTTCATTTGCTGCGTCTCTGCATTGCTTGGCTTTGTTCTGGCTCTGAAAACAGGAAAAGAAACACTCCAAATTAATTTCTGACAATACTTTTGCTTCTGCCCCAGTTTTTTGTGCTGCCTGCTGGCTTTTCCCTTCTAGGGGAAAGGCTCTGACTTGCAAGAACTTCCTGGCTGTCCCCTCTTTATGCGTGGTTCTGCTGAATGTGTGCTATGGAGAAGGGACCAGAATTTCCCAGGTGCAGCCACAGGTCCAATGACTTCAAGGGAAACCTTTCCATTCAGCCATCCCTGCCACAGGAGTTCAGAGCCAGCATGATCCAGCCTGAAGCTGTGCCTGCTGGCTGAGTTGTTTTATCTCAATTGTTTGATGTGCTTTTCTAATAGGTATTTATAAGCAGAAATAAATGGCAGTTAAAATTCTTCATCTTTCAAGCTTCTCATGTAATACACAGATGAAAAGCACAGAGCTTTTAAAATACTTTGCAAATGCCAGATTATTTCCCATAACAACTCAGAAGCCTAAAAGCAAAATTCACTCCAAGTAGAACTTCTCTGTTTTAAAAACCTGCAGCTTTTAGCAAGTGAAAAAGCAGCCATCACTGACAGGTCTGTACTCGCAGGTCTTTCTGCACAGATGGTGATGACAGCACAGTAATGCACTGCTCTAGACATCAGTGTAATACATTCTTCCATCCTGCCCTTGAAGACAAGGCTCAGGTAGGGATTCTTACACTCATATTCCTCATCACAGCTGGCTGGGAAATGTGTAGTAAGCTGGGAACAGAAGCTTCATTCTTACTCGCTTCCTGGCCCAAACTGTTTGCAAATGCTGAGCAGAATTAAGCAGCTTGTGAGCTGCCTCTGTGCATTCCCAACGTGCTGGCATGGGGAAGGAATGGCAGTGGGGCACCCTGGGATCCTTCTGCATGAAAGGAGCTGGGTCAGGTTTAGCTGCCATTGAAGCTGTGAAATGTTCTGGTGTCATTTCGGCAGGGCTGGGATTCCATCCCCTCTTTGCAGCTAAGCGGCAGGGGTTTGCTCATCAAAGATTAGGGAATGCTGGAAATAAAATGTAAAGTTCTGATGCTGTTTTTAGAGCCTCCACACTGCTCCCCCCACTCCTTGAGATGATTTTTGATCCTTTTGCTTACACTGCACTGATTTTTATCCAGCCAAAGGGAGTTCATTTATTTTGTTTTCTCCATCTGTTTCACTGTAAAATGTTCCCATTAAAAGTTAGTGAATTGTCAGCTACAAGTATCAAGACGATGCAATGAAGGACTGCAGTGCCTTAATTTCCAAGGATTTATTTTAGAGTCTGTAAATTTAGTTGAAATTAAACTCACCATAAGGAGAAAAATGTTGAGGAAAAATATGCATTTTAATGTAAGATGCTATGCCTACTAAGTCTAAGAGACCAAAAGGCAAAACTAACTGCATGACATATTTTTGACTTGTTTCTTTTGCTTAATGAATAATTTCAGAGAAAAATCTCATTCAGTTTCCTTTCAGGATTCATAGAGCAATTGGATCACAGCCTGGGGTAAATTAATTAGATAACTTGGTCCCTTCCCAGAGGATTCTGTGGGGTTAATTTGAAGACAAAACAGCCCTTGGCATCCTGTAGAATTGGTTGGTTAATTGTATTCTCTTGTACCTTGAGAAGGTAAACCCCCCAGTTTTCCCTCTAAATAGCACTGTCATCTCAGGTACCTTTTCTGTTTGCTTCTGGTTGCCTGAAGCACTGGTGCGTTCAAAGGACTGCTCGGCCTCATCTGCCTCTTTGCACTTCTGCTCGTAGGTCTTCTTGGACTGCATGGAAATGAACTCAAACATGAGGGTTTGGCTGGGGGAACAAGGCTGGCTTCCCCCCACTGTGATGCTCCAGGCACTTTCTGGTTTGCAGTTTGGGGGAGCAAATCAGTGCCCAATTTGGGCAATAGAAAAAATCACAATGACACCGTAAGGGTCAGAGTAGGGGCTGGCAGCATAGATCATGTCCTTTTCCTGCAGCCCTGAAATTGTTTGCTTTGTACAACTGGAGCTCCCTGCAGGGGTCAGGAATGCACAGGCAGCTCTACCACTGGTGCATCAGGCATCTGCCCAAGCAACCACAGAGATGGAATTAGGAGCCCTCGTTCCCAGGGTGCCCGTGGGGTGAGTTGTCATCTCTACCCTGTGACTTGGAGCATCAGGTGGCTGAAGTCAGCGTGGTGCCTTGCCCATTGCTCCAAGCTGTGAGGCAGAGCCAGCACCCCACAGGCAACTGTCTTAGTGTAGCTCTCAGAAGCAAGAAAATCTTTATCTGCACCAAAACATCTCTGTATCTTAGAGATGCACTTAGAACTGATGCCTTAGGTTTTAACTTTTATATTTTTCAAATCCTGTACTGTTAGTGTAGCTCTGCAGTTCCCTGGAGCTCGTTCAGTGCTGTTCTCTCATGCTCACACTGACATAACAAAGCCTCTCCAGCTCGCTCTCCAAGGACACCCAGACCCTCCTGGGCCCAACAACTGCAAACCTTCATCTTGGGGACAGGGGGGCAAGCTTGAGCAAATTCCATCCTTGCCTGGCTTCTCCTTGGGGAATTGATGCTGATATCAAAGTGTGAAGAACTCATGACCTGTTGTCCATTTTGGGATGCACTGAGGCAGGAGCCTCAGGAGCCCAGAGCACACCTGTGAAGGCCTTTCAAATAAATACCTCCTGTATTCCTTTACTCCTGTCTAGTCTCTGTTTCTAGGTAGCCATTTAAGCATCAGAACAACCACATTAAAAAAAAAAAGTTGTTAGTACATTTCTAGCTGTAGCACTGACAGGCCTGCAAGTACTTTCCTTTAGAGGCAGTCGCCCATTGGAAATCAAACCCAGCTGCCTGTAGTTTCTGTACATGCAAGCTTTCCAGCTGGGGAGGGTTCCTCCTGCCTACAAGATTCCCTCACTGTTCTTAAAGTAGTATTTAGACACACTGAAAAATTATATTTACTCCTCTAAATACCCTTGCCTAGAAAGAATGAAATCCTGTTTGACCTGGGACACTGATCATCCCATATTAACCTTCTGGAGACTTTTCAGTGGGTGCAGCAGGGAAGATGAGCTTCCTCCTCAAAGCAGGAACGACATCTTCACTCTCTCACACACACTCTTGCACACTCACACAGCTCTGACCTTTCATTAAATAGAGGTACGTGTGACACAGATTTTAGTGGAGCCAGTTTGCAGCAGGAAACCTGCCCAAGGCCTCCTTGCTTACCTCCATTGTTTTCTTATAATGGGACAGTTTGCTCTTTTGCATCCGCTCCATTGCAGCCTCATACTGTAAGAAACACACACAAGTCAGCATTTCTTGCTTTGGACTTCTTCCTCCCCTTTCCAGCAGCAGGATTGGGAGAGCCATAGTCAGGGCCTTTCTATAGGCCACCTGCCTGTAGGGGAAATGACTTCACTCTACTTTTATAAATGATAGGCTTCTGAGTGATATAGAGAGCATCAAAGTGCCAGGTAAAAAAATAATCTCAGATAATTCTGCTTTGGTGGTTTCTATTAATTCCAAAGAGGATGTAGATCTTCATTTTCTTGCTCCTTTTTTTTTTTTTTTACTTGAGGAGATGAAATAGTGCAACACCCAGTCACAGTGCTGTGAGTGTGACTGGGCAGGGTTCCTTTGCTGGTGCCAGAGCTTGATCCCACATCTCTGCAGACCAAACCACTGTCTCACCCACATGAGCACAGGTAATTGTCCATTTTCAGTACAAACAGTTCCTGTCTCTTTTAAATTCCACTGCTTCTGGCAACTTTATGCTCAGTGTGATTTGATTTCCATGCTGGAATCATCTGGGCAGCATTGGAAGGACAGTGCTGGGTTCTCTTTTATGGCTTTAGTTGTGATATGCCCAGCTGTATGTGACAGTGAGATAGGCTCCTACTGGCAGGGGATGGGTTTCTTCAGAGGGACTTTTGGTCCTTTAATCTTTACATTCTGCTCAAGCAAAACTCTCCCCAGGGCTACCCAGATTGTTTCACATTGGGCACAGTCCTGAGAGCAGCTACAGTACAACACAAATCACAGCATTTTGGGAGGTTACCAAGACTGCTGACACCATCCAGCATGTCTAATGTTGGCTTCCTCACAGCCACATGCTGGACAGAGAATAAAGCTTATCTAAGACTCCAAAGCAGTTTTTCCTTTTTTTTTTTTTGCAGGCCCCTCAAGCTGTTCCCAGTCGAAGTATAGGCTTACATGTTTCCAACAGGAGAGAGCCTCTGCACATCCCAGTGGCAAAGGGAATGGGGTACAAACACAGATTAACCTGGTGCCCACTGTCTGTCTTTCAATGCCTTATTTGCTTCATCAGATCACTGCCAACCTCAAATCTCAATAGCAGCACTGGTTTCACCCAAATTTCAATTTCATATTCAGAATTCTTTGCTATTCCAGTTCATGTGTGTCACGGGCTTGTAGACACAACATTTTTGTGGTATTGGCTACTGGTTATATGCACTTTTATCTGTTTAAAATTAGAAAAGAAATGAATATTTATTTTACTCCTCTGTTACTCAGTGCTGTCAGAATTAAGGGACTCTCCTGTCTTTAACTCCACGGACCCAGAGAAGGTGTGAGAGTGGCCACTGTTGTTTCTATTTTTCTAGAGCTACTTTCCAAGAGACTTAGGGCTGGATAAGGTCAGAGGGGGTGAAATGGCCTTAAATATACTCAAATTTTTATTATACAACATCAGCTAGATGCTACTCATTCCATGTATTTGTTATTCAGCATATATTGGTGTTGCATTCAGCATGATATTAATTTGCTTTCATGTTTTTAAACATTTGTGTTGCGCCTTTATTTAGTGCATGTTGTCGATTGTGCAGGGTCGTATCAAAGAAACCCATTAGCAAGGGTATTAAAAAGAGAAAAGGAAGGATTAAGTTCTTATAGAAATAATAATAACAGTATCTGCAGCTACACCAGAGAGTAAAAGGGACTTAAGCCTCTGGCTCCTGAGTTCAGGGCACTACTTTGTTTCCAGCTGGGATCAGAAGAGATTTTTGTTCCACAGTCTCATCTATAGAGGGAACAGGGCATGCTGAAATGCTTTACCATCTTTTGCAGAATTTCCAGCCTGTGGCTGGAGAAAGGTCATCAGCACGGACCCAACTGACCCAATCTGTCTGAACATTTCTTTAGTTTCTCACCTTTTTTCTTTGCTCCTTCTGCCTTTCTCGGAACTCCTCTATTCCTTTCAGTTCTTCTTTCAGCATTACTGCCAGCTGGATATGAGAGTTTCCAACACTTTCAATTTCTAAAGCAAATCAGAATTCATATCCAGTCAGTGGAAAGGTCTTTAAAGATAAAGCCACATTTTTTAGGAGATGTTTTTGTGATGTGGCTGCCCTATGAGTTCTCACAAGCAGGGCAGCCTTTAAAAAGGTCTCCCTTTTGTTTCTGCATGCACTGACATTGCTGAGGGTTCAAGAGGCGAGTGACTGTGTTTCTTCATGGCCCCATTTACCCCATCTGCCCTCCTTCCTTTGGGGCTGAAGGTCAGCAGTTGTGGTGCAGAGGGAGGGAAGGAGCTCTGACTTGCATCATCCCTGTGTCTGCTTTGCCCTGGCTGTGCTGCTGGGCTGTCACTGCTCTTGGGAGCTGCTGCCAGTAGTGGCCAGGCATTAAATGAGGTTGCATGCTGAGCATTTCCAAGGGTCAGCCAAGATGGATTGAATTTCAGAGCACCTGGCTGGTGCTGTTTGAAATGGCTGGGAATGTCTCTGCATTTGCCAGCTTTGGTGCCTCTGAAATGGAACCCTGCATTTAACAGAAATGTTGAGCTCTCACCCCCAGGCCCTAAAAATACCTCAGTCCAGCAGCTGCTTTTCAAGAGGGAGTAGTGATGTAAACAGCAAGTGCCAGTGACCAGGTACAGTGTCCTATGGGCTCTGATGGTGCTGCATTCTGTGTGTGTGAAAGGGTTCTCTTGAGCCTGGGGCACACTTAGAGAGCTGGTTTGCTGTCAGTGGTTTGCAGAAGAGGGAACAGAGCTCATATCTTGTGATTGATCCAGATAAAATTTACTCAAAGAACAAGCCATGTTCTTCACCACCAGAGAGTGGATTGAGTGCCCAGCAGACACACTTTTCCTCCACTCTTTACACTACAGACTGGGATAGAAAAGCTGGGAATAGAGGAGGGAACAGGGTGAACACATTGGGTGCCTGTGTTTCCCAGGTCAGAAGGGAATAAGTGAATACTTACGTTGCTTGAGCATCTCAAATGCTGCCTTCAGTGTGCTGTGGGGCAGAAACAAGACACTTTATTAGTACTGGCTTAGAAAGGTGTGCTATGAATCTAGGGAAAAAATTTTTCCTCAGAACCTCAAAGATCCACATAGAGATAAAACCCGCAACAGCCTCGTAATAAAAGCTGACCATGCTAACAAGCACAATAGCATCAATCTGTTACCATCAGGAAACGCAATAAAATGCTCCATGAAGCAAGGAATTGCACCACTCCTTCTGTGCACCCTTTTCCAGTCGCACTGTATTTGTGACCGTGAATGTTAACAGGCTCTCCTCTTGCACCTTGCCAGTAGATACGAATGAGACGCCGGCGGCCGGGAGGGAATTGGAGTTTTGGAGCAGCGGCCCCGTTCCCGTCCGCGGTTCCCCATCGTGCGCCGCAGCATCGCCCGCACGGCGCCTGCCGAGCACCCCCGTGTGGCACCGTGTGGCTGCGTCCCGCTCCAAACCCCGCATCCCACGGGCACGGCGTGCTGGATAAAGCGTGCCGTGAATGAAATCCCGGCACGGAACTCTGGGGTGCAGAGCCACAGACTGATGTCCTGTCTTTTGGCTAGGGCGGAGTTCAGTTCCACAAGGCACCAGAGATGGAGGCATAGATGTGACGAGACAGCAAAAGGTGTGCAAAAGGCATTTTCAATTTAATGCATTCCTCTAGCTCTGAATTTGCAGGCTTGGCAGGGCATTTGCACACACAGAAGCCAGGGCTGGGGTGTGATTTGGAAGCTTTTCAGATTTAGAAATAATCTCTTCAAGCCCCAGAGTGTGTTGTTCCTGGAAGGAATCAGTTCTGGGCTCTCCATGGAGCCCCAGGGAGAGCCCAGGGGAAGGGCTGATGAATGAAGAGCTGGCTACTCGGAGAGTCTCCCTGG
Source organism: Vireo altiloquus (assembly GCA_013396875.1). Taxonomy (NCBI): domain Eukaryota; kingdom Metazoa; phylum Chordata; class Aves; order Passeriformes; family Vireonidae; genus Vireo; species Vireo altiloquus. Next base: position 572,825 of record VZRF01011821.1, read on the forward strand.
CTGCTCGGAGAGCCCGGGAGAGGCTGCTATCACTTCCCAGCCATGTGCACCCGCAGATGGGCAGGGAAATCTGCATCTCTCGGGCCATTTCGGGAGCCTTAGGGGGCACAGGAAGGATCCTAATTGCCCTGTGTTAATTTAGGCTGGACATCTGTTTCCTAATCAAAGCTTGCTCTCCCAGCAGTGAGGCTGCCTTGCCAGGCGTAAGAAAAATGCACAGGCGAGGGGAAAGGTTGGGCCTGCCCTCAGCAAAAACTGCCTGGAAACCCATTCCAGATCTAAGTTTGTAGAAATATAAGGAAAACACTTTCAGACAGAAAAGAAGAGCTGCTTGATTTTTTTCAGATTTCAGATAGATTGTGGTGAATCTCCTAAGTCAGTGAGAGCATTCAGAGTATTTTTAAGGGTTTTTTTAACAGTACTTATACATTTGAAGGTTTGTTTTGTAAAAAATTAGACTGGTGTGAAATTTTGATGGAAACTAAATTTTCACACCATAAAGGAAACAAGCAGTATTCATTTCAGCTAATTAAAAGCTTGACATTAAAAGACAAGTTGAATATCAGTGGCAGAGATAGCTTTTTCTCACCTAAAAGATCTAATGGATTATTTTGAAAAAAAATATATATACACAACAAATAAAATTTTCTTTTCCAGTGGGTAATTTCCAATAGGAAGTGGGGGATGTGTTAACAGCTTCATGCCTGAAAGAGGTAAATACTGGAATTAAAAAAATAGAGGGCGCTTACAAACTGCACATACTGTTTGCACTCTGTGTTGATCTATTTTTCTCAGAGATTTTTTTTCCTTTGCTGTTGGTGATTCAAGTTATGCAAAAACTGGCAAAATTGCTGTAGTGGATAATGAAAAATAGCACTTCCTCAGTCTATATCAAGGACAAAAGCAATTTGCTGCTTTTTTGGTTTCTAGACACCTGAGCTACGAGAGGAGTTCATGGTCACAAGCTGCCCATGGAGCTGTTCTTTTTGCTGGCTCTCTGTAAGGCCAAGGGGGTCTCTGGTGCAATAATGCATCTGGCTGTGACCCAAAGAGGGATCAATTTGTCCCCTGCATGGTCCCTAATGGCCTTTTCAGAAATCTCTGGCTTTTTCCTCCTTGTATGAAGGCTTTGTCCAGCCAGTTCCACAGCTGCTGACTGGGGCAAGTAGACTAAAATAGACTTAAGCCATTTCCTTCCTTATTTTTATAATATTTTTCTAAAATCAGTGAATTGGATCCCACATCCTTACAGGGCTTAAGAGGGTAGCAAATATGTCATCATGCCAAGTTATACATGTGGGAGAGAATAAATAAATCAAATTTTGACCTGTGGATCCATCAGGATTCCCTTTATGACTCCTGGGCTGCAGCAGAAGTGCTATAGATTTGCTCCTGGATGTTCTGATTATATCAGTGAAATATTTCAGTGCTTCACAAGGTTTAATGGAAGTGACTCCTGTAGCTGATCTATGAATGGATTTTAATTCTGTCTGTACTGGTGTGGATGTACAGCACCTATTACCTATTGCTTCTGGGTGGGTTTGGCTTTCTAATGGGATTGATATGGGCCTTACTCTGAGGCATCCGAAGTGAGGACGTCTCACTCTCCAGGACAATGAAAGAGTGTTTTACCCTCAGTAGATGCAGGTGCTTAACCTTCTGGTAGAATTGATTTTTTGTGTTTGTCCTGTGGCTCAATTAGAAAACCTGGGGTTGAAAACAATTTGAGCAAAACTGAAAATTTGACACCATTTGCCTTATTTTTTTTTAATTGCTCACTTCTGAGATTTCCACATACATTCAAAAATACTGTTAAATCACTCTGGCTAAAGACAGAGCTCCAGCATTCCCTTTGGGCACCCCCACATGGAGGATCCCACAGGTGTCTCCTTGAAAATAAGGCTGCACATGAATTTACTCTGTGTGTTTGTTAAATGACTCCCTGTTGTACATTTAAAGATTGGATTTGTCAAAATTAATTTGGGGTGGAAATAGGAGTGCCTGAATCTGGAATAAGAGGGAACAGACAGAGCCTGTACAACAGCCACTGAAGCAACTTCGAGGGGGTTTTGCCATCTAGTGGCTACAATATTTTTACCAGGTTGGTTTGGCTTTTTATGCTTTCTCTCTCTTTGTTTTTGGACCTTGTTTTTGCTGAAAAACTAAGCTTTGCTGGGCAGTCATCTGTGCCACGAGCAGCCTCAGGAATTGCTCTGTTGGCCTGCTTCACAGCCATCAAAAGCCAAATTTCCTGGCACCAGAGATGTAATTAGCAGAGCCCTGTCAGTGGCAGTGCTTAGGTGACAGATATACCCACTATGTAGGCTATTGAACCACACTCTTTTGTCTAAATTTTTTCAACTTTCAGCTTGATAGTTTGGACACTTTTTCCCAGTACTTTGCCTTTAAACACCAGGTTAGCTGAGTAATTCAGAGAGTCCCTTTATATCTTGTACACAGGAAGGTAAAACAGGCTCTTCTAACCGGAAAACCACAGATCGTTTTTAATTTTCTTTCTTTTCTACCTTTGCTTGGTGAATAGATGCGTGAAAGAACCCCACCTTCCTTTCTGGTAGGTTTCTATTTTGACATTGGTATGATCTACAATGTTCAGTTGTTCTTGTAATTTTTAAAAATACCCTTCCTGAAACTGAGAGAAGTCTGTACAGATGAACTATACAGACCAGTTCCCAGCAATCCTGTCCACCCTCAGCCTCTGGTAACTTAGATCCCGACAGCAGAGTTGAGGAACCCTGCTCCCCTCTGAGGCCACCCTTAACATCTGCCCTTCCTCGTGGCACACAGGGAAGACCCAATGTGGTTTTACCAACCATTCCTTCTGTGAAGCCCAGTGGTGGTAGCAAAGTGTGGGGAGACACGTCTGGAGTCATTATGTGTGAACCTGTGTGTGCGTGTCAAAGAAGAAATGAAGGGTGAGGAGCTGTGCTCTTTTAACAGGGACGTAACGAGGTCACCACCCTGTGCTAGGCCAGGCACACAGCAGTGTTTTACATGAGAATCATGCCTCACCTTCTTTAGTGGGCATGTGGCAAAAACACTGAAGAATTAATTTTGCCAGGATGTTTTCTTGTTCTCAGAGGAGCTATAAAGACAAAGGCAACAGCCCTCAGTGCAGCTGGAAGGATTTCTGTCCAGGTCCCAGCTGGGCTGTGGTGTGGAGCCACAGGAGTTGTCATCTCAGCTGCTGCAGAGGCTGCGCTGTGCACCACGCTGGGCTCAGTGGCAGCTTGGGGATTGTATGACTTTCACAGGAGTAGCAACCTGCATGGAGGGTTCCTCACGTGCTCTGGGTGTCCATATCCACGGTTTGGGGCTCGGATGTTTCCAGGGATGTGTGAGGAGTGGCAGCAGCCCTGAACTGAAGGGGAAGGGGGCTGTTTCAGCACTCCAGGGCTGGTTACTGGCAGCATGGACACATCACCCCAGACTTTGCTGGGGCAGGGGAGCGAACAGGAAGACATCTCCATGTTCCTTTTCCCTTTAAATCTCTGCCCATAGACAACAAATTAGATGCCTTGTGGTTCCAGAATGAGCTGTGCCATCCAAATCAAAGGTTAAAACAGTGAAAACAAATTTTGTACCTTTAAGGTAAAACTAAATTTCTTCACATCTCTGAGAAAGAGAGCAGCACTGCTCAAAAGTGCCTGTCCTCATCACCAGAGAGCTTATCTAGATCAAATTTAACGGGGACTGAGCAGAGGCTTAGGTCCATTTTCAGAGTCCTGAAAGTTCAAAGTACTAGTTTATAAATTCTGTGTGGGTTCAGAACATTTGGGTGGAGAATAACCAGCCATGGAAGGATGTGACCTTCCAAACTGACTTTTAGCTTCAACTCAAAAATGCCAGCTTTGTGTGGAATAATAGAGAGGATTCTGTATATTAAGTGGCAGATGCACTATTTTTATCCACAGGAAGATGCAATTGGCATTTCGTTACAGATGCCCTCACCTCACACTCACTGAAATGTTCTATTTCAGGCATTGCAGAGAAGAGCACACATGGGCTTGAAGGAACTACCCTTTCCCAAGGTCTTAAGGAGATGGCAGTGGAAAAAATGGATGACAAATGTAGGAAATCATATACATGAGAAGAGACAAGCAGAGCAAATGACAAAAATAGCTGTTGTCAGCCTAGGCAGAATTTAACCAGCTAGGATGTGTTTACATCAGTTATTTTACAGAAGAACAGAGTTCCCAGAGGCTCTGCTTTGGCTGAAGCTGAGGATGTATCTGAGAACTGGGCTCTGCAGCATATTCTACTTTCATGTTGCTGTGTTGAAGAGTTGCCCAAAGCCACTGCATGGAAATTCCCTGTCACCTTGCAGCCAGAAAGGTGTTTCCTCTTAAAGGCACAAGCTCTGCTGAGAATCATCTCCAGTGTGAGAGGCATCATTACTGTGTACACTCCCAGCAAACAGTCGCAAATGTGATCTCAGTCTCTAACTTGGCTGAAAATGCCCAGTTTCTGTACATTCTCTCCCATGGGTGCACCACAGAGAGTACAAATACTGCAGTTTAAACTTCAAAACCCATAGTTCTCTCTCCTGTGCTGGATATGGCTGTAAGCTGTCATTTGCCAAGAAAATGTGGCTCTGGGTTTGTAATCACCTTTTCATAATTTCTTTTATGAGTAGAGACTAGGAAATGGTGATGCAGATGTAATTTTTTTTAGTTTAAAAAGTGAGATTAAGGCATACATTGTTTTACCTATTGACTCAGTGGATGCTAAAGTGTTTCAGGGTTTTAAATAAGAAAAAGACAAGAAAACACTGGAGGCTATTCCATATAACACTGCTGGTGGTGTGGCATCCTGTGAACTTACTAATTGCTATGGCTAGAAGATTATTTAGAAGAAATATCTTCGTATGCTTGCCCTGTTGTTCTATTCTTCCCTTGGGATCTAGTGTTGGGGACAGAATATTAAGCTGAAGGGGTTAGTCTGAGGCTGTGTGATCCTTCTTGCAGTCTTAGATTGAAGTGTGTGCATCCTTCTGTGCATTAGAATGAGCTTGCCAAGGCCTGTAGCAACTGAGGGGTTAGAGCTGTGCCATGGGTTGGGATCTCCCCGTTCCCTATGGGAAGGGCTTTGTACCAGCTGCAGTGCTGTTGGCAAGAACAAGCAGCTGGACTGTTGAACGATAGTGTCCTTAGGTTGTTACCAGCACTTAGAGGGGACTTTTATTTCTCCAGCTGGAAGCTAGAGTGTTTGTTTGCTATGTCAGTGGCACCAGCTTCTTCTAGAAACCCCATCTTGGTTTTTTTTTCCAAAATTAGAACTAAAAGGTGCAGCGTGTCTGCCTCGCTGGCTTTGGTGCTGTCCGACACCTTGTGGCTCCCCACAGGCCGTTCTGACCCCGCCGTGCACAGGCGAGCGAGGCCCTGACTGGCAGCCACACCTCCGGCAGCAGTGCTCGCCTCTCGGCCCGTGCTAGGCCTGAGCTCAGAGCGGTTCTCACCTTGCTGCTCTGAGGACTCCGCCACATTGTCCTCTTTCCCCAGGTCACGAGGTGATGTTACTGCTGGGAGGTGTGGCCCGGAGCTGTCCCTGCCAGGCTCGGGCACTGCCGAGCCCTGAGCTCTCCATCTGAGGGAGCAGCCCGGGGATACAGGATGGGTTCCCGATGGCTGCTGGCACCCAGAGTTTCCTCAAATCAATACAAAGTGGTCCCAGAGCTGCTGTTACATTCCAGTAAGCCTTCCCTACAATCTTTCTTTTGAGTCAGCAGCATATTCCTTCATCTGTGTCTTCAGTGAACAAAAAAAGGGCAGTTAAATCTATTTATACCTTTAGCTGAGTTCAGCAAGTTGTTCCAGCTGAAGCAGATTTTTGGGGGAGAAGGAGCAAGCCTGAAAAAATGTTGAAATTGGTTTTTTTGTGATTCACAAGTAAAAGCTTTTAAAATATAGGGGAGGCTTGGGAGAGAACTGTTTTCTGCAGCAGTGGCCACTACCTGGTGCAGTGTGCCATCGACTGCTCCAGGCTGCTCTGGCGCTCGGGATTTACTCATCGTGCTCATTCCCTGCACCTTGTTTTGTACCTACCCCGACTGTGCTGAATTATCAACCTGGGTCTTGCAGCTGTTTCTCTTAAGGTCTTCTTGGAAATTTCTCATACTGGAAGGTTTTGGGTGTTTTTTGTGGATGCATTTTTTATGTTCCTTTTATGGATTTTTTTGAAAGGGTATCAGGTACCCTCCTGATATTAAGAACTACTGAGGTGTGAAATAATTTCCCAGGAGAAGTGACAGAAAGCCTTAGTATCTGAGATGTCTAAAAGGTGGCTAAATTTAAGACTAGAGGATAATAATTTTGCATTAGCAAGAAAATGCCTGAGTGATCTAAAATTAGTAATTCCTGCTCCTCTGCCACACACAGCATGACACAGGAAGGTCTGCAAAATGTTCTCCAAAAAAACCTGGAAGCTACTCTTTTTCTAGTGATTGTCAAATTGAAGTTTTAGGTACAAATAAAATTTAAAAAATACTGCTACCCAAAGCTGCATTTGAAGGTGTGAACAGCCCTGTTCAGCCTGTCAAGTACTTGTAATTCTATTAGGAACCAGTACGCTAGATGATAATAGGGAGCTCTATAAAGAGGAAACACTTGGAAAAAAAATGCACTGGGATGGCTGCAGCATAGTCCTTTCAAGCTTTTCTTATCCTAGGTAGTACATAGATTGCCTCCCTCAAGTCTCCCTGATGGATTGACCTTGGGAGCAGAACTGCTGCCAGCAAACAATGTCATATAAACAAACAGAAACTTCTCACCGAGCAGATCACACAGACACAGAAAATTCAACCATTTTAAGGCATCAAAACCAAACATTTCATTTTCTTTAGTTGTTCCAGCCCTGAACAGACTTTAGTTTTCTCTGATTCTGTGTTTGCTCCAGACAAATGCCCTTCACTGACTGTCTGTGTAATTCCTTAAACAATCAGAGGATGCTGGATGAGAGAGAGCCAAGTGTCCTCACTGCTTCAGAACAGGCAGAGTGAGACACTTTCTCTGATAAAAATATCAGTGCAGAGCTGGTGACTCCCCAGACCAGGTGTGGGTTATGGAAACACAGTAAATCAGCTCTGCAGCACAGCTTTGTTCGTGTTTTCAGCCTTTCTTCCATGCCAAGCTATAAAATTGCCAGATCAAAGTGGAGCTGGGCCCAAGTCCAAACTTCCCCCAGCTTGAGGGGAACTTGGATCCATATCCCAACACTGGGACTTGGCTCTGCCTCTAAATCAAGCTCTCATATTCTCTTAGGAAAATTCAGACCCATGAATTGTCCACTAAGTCACTGAAGGGCAGCCAAAGCTGCTCGTTGCTGAACACATTTGCTCTGCCTGCCCTGTATTGCCAGTAAAGGAGTTGAGGTGAAGCCTTTCTTTAATCCTGGACTGCTGATCTTAGCCTTTGGGTTGAGAAGAACCCACTCATCCTCAATCTGATGTTTTAATTTCAGACTATTTCTTCTTCTCCTTCCTTTGCACCGATTAGGTCAGTGACCTGAGACACCAGGGGCAGAAGCCATCTCCTAGGACTGTGGTATGCCTGGGTGCTGCTCAGGGGCAAGGCAGAGCTGGAGCACTGTTCTCTTGGCACCACGCAGCGCTTGGGGTGATGCAGCAGTGTCTGTGTCAGCCTGGCCGTGCCACCAGCGAGCCACGTTGGTGCTGAGGGTGATCGCTGGCACTCCCCTGCCATGGCAGCCATGTCGGTGCTGAGGGTGATCGCTGGCACTCCCCTGCCATGGCAGCGCGAGGCTGCGAGGTCAAGTTCCCCCATAAAACATGAAGAGGGAACCACGCTTGTGCTGGGAGTGATAAATGGACGTGAAAAGGAGACTGCAATTAAGGAATGAGATATGGGATGGATGAGGGTAGCAGGCCCCAGGGATCAATAGAGCTGCTTTGTGTTTAGATTGAGGTCTTCTCTTTCAGGCTTGTCTTCTGTGACCCCACATCTTCATCCTCTGCCACCTTATTACTGTATTATTACTTGTTACAATAATGACAAAATATCTCATTATTGCTGCTGCCATCAATAATAGCAGCAGTTTATCAGCAGTGTTTATTAAGTTAAATTCCATACCAACATCTATCTTCCCCTCCCAACACAATTTATACATGATTTAAGATAGTAATGGAGGAGACAGAGAAAAATATATGTCATCTTAGTGTATTTCAGTAGTTCCATTGAATTATTTCAAATTAAGTCTCTTCAAAGAGATTTAAATTTTATATTCCTAAGCCTTTTTTCCTGCTTCAGAAGCTGATTTTTGAGGTCTTTGTTCTGTCACAGTCTTCCAGTGTTCACCAGCTTTCCAGAATTGTCCAGCCACCATCCTAAACATTTCACAACCTCTTCCTTTCTCATTTTTCCCCATCACTTAGTATGCTTTTGGAAGCAAATATTAAACATTAAGAATCTTGACGTTAAAAAAAAATTCTCAGGAAAGGACCTACTGGCAGTTTCCAAATAGAGACTTTGTGAATCCTACTGTGAAGGACCGTGGTGTTTCCCCACTTTCCCTGTACATTGTGAAGAGCTGTGTAATGCACTGAAGTGAGTGGCTGTGACCCCATTCATAGGCAAAACACAGGAGTCTGATATTTCTTCCAAAATCATTTTGTTTGCACTATTAATAAAAGAATTCCTTACTTGATTTCTGTTTGTCCTCCTGCTTTTCGGGCAATCTGAACCAGCTCTTTCCCATATCTCTCTTCTGCTTGTGCTCTGTTAAAAGAAAAACTTTCTCAATTTCTCTTAGTGGTACCTGGATCACATTTACACAAACCTTGTAATCATAGCTGAGGTACAAAACAGCAGAAATGCAACTTACTTCATTTCTCTATCTCCTCAATCCTAGTGCTGTTAGTTAACCTCTGAAATATTTTGGGTAAGTTATTTCTAAAAGAAATGAGATAAAAATGAAGCCCATCTTCGTGGCTTTGATTACTGTGGAATGCTATGGACAGCTCTGCCCCCAAAACACAGATCAATGAGGAGAAGGAGGTGAACAAAGAGGAGGTGAAGGTGTTCAGTACAGAGCAATAGGAACCCAAAAATGACAGCTGACTTGATCCATGAGAACACCGGCTGTGAGGGGAGTGAAGGGTAGGTTCCAAAGGATCCATTCAAGAGATGTTCAGAATTAATGGCAGCCAGGGGTAGCAGGAGTATTTCTATCCATTGGAAAGAGGAGGTGCTGCTTGAAGAGCTGCAGTGGTGGCCGAGGGGGAAGGAGCCTTGGTAGTTGTGTGGTGAGGCTGGGGCCGTTTTATGGAAGGGACAATATGTATCTCACCTAATAGGGGAACTGTAACTGGTGACTCAGGAAAGTGGTTCTGTTTCTATGGTTAATAAATACAAATATTCCTGTGCTGATTTCCCTTCCCCCAGCATTGGAGAAAAATATTCTCTTAAAAAAGTTATTTTTACTAAATGTGTTACTTCCTTTCTCCTGGGTGCAAGACCAGGATGGAACCAAGTTGTCAGTCTTTGAGTAGCTGCTAAAAACTACTGAGTGGTCAATAATAAATAATGAACAGATACCCTGGTGCTAGCATCTGAGGGGAGGGGTAATTTTGTTTAGGGTAAGTCCAGTTCTCAGTAGCAGTTTCAAAGCATTTCAAACCATTTTGGCCTGAAACTTGGCACCTTAGAGAAACGTACTCTTTGTTCAAAAAACAAATTTCATGTGGTTGCAAGGCCCTACAGCCCCCTGCTGGGTTTTAGTCACATCAGTCTTCCCCCTCGGCCAGGAGGTGCTTTCTATCTCTCTTTTATGAGTTGCAGCAGTTTGAAGGCTGCTTTGCAGCTTTGGCCCACGGCAGCTGTTGGGATGGGTCCCTGAGAACCTCCCCCTGCCCTTTCTGCTGGCCCTGGGCTCTGGGAGCACCTTCCCTCGTAGCAAAGGTGCTCTGGTGCAGTTTCCACCATCTCCTGTGACCTGAGGCAGGCTCATCCCAGAACTCCCCCCCAGCCCAAGGAGATGAGGCAGGCTGCTGGAGCAGCAGTGCTGGCCCTGCAGCAGGCTGCAGTCACCACAGGAGCACAGAGTGTTCCTGTCCACAGCTCCCATGTGTCTGATGCTGGATGTGCTGTCCTCCTGCAGTAGGAAGTGCTGTGCTTTGGTGGGGTCTTCCTACATCACTGCTTTGGCATTCCTGCTACAGGAACAGGGTGCAAAAGGTGGTGACAGGCCATGCAGAGGCACTGCTTCTTTTTCATGTTAGAGGAATGAAATTTCATCAAAATGGAAATACACTCCAGACACATAATGCTGCAGAAGAAGAATAGATTAATTTTCTTCTGATTTTAGTATCAAGAAACACTTCTGTGTCAGAGGCTTTGCTAAGTGCCAGTGCCTGCACAGCAGTGAGAATTAGTCCAATGCTGCAGTCCAACTTTGCTTGCTCAGTACACAAGTACATCATGGGAAAAAAGCATGGCCAGCTTTTAAGCCAGTCCCAGCTCCTGAAACCTCAGGCATGGATGGGACTGGACTAGCCCAGGGTCAGAGGAATTTGACAGGAGGCTGATACTGTCTCTTCACACATTGGTGATGCTTTTCCCACTTTCCAGTTCTCCAGCACACAGCTTCTGGCTTTCCCTGCAGCCATCCAGAGATAGAACACACTTAGTGTTTTAAATCCAGGCTTTGTTCTGGAATACAACTGCTTTCTCACTCCCAAAACTCTTAGGCAGTTCTCTGGGCCAGTTAGGGGGATTTGTGGTTGGAAAACTGATCGAATGTTCGTGTGACCAGAGCAGCTGGTTTCAGGACTCAGGGCAGCAGCTGCAGGAGTCCTTGTTGATATTCCAGCATGAACCTTGTGGTATGGGCAGCCTCTAGAAACAGAGATTCATCCCATCCTTTGGTCTTCTCCTGGGTCATTCCTATGAGTGATGTGAGGACGAGCTGAAATGAACATCTGCCAGCAACAAACTGGAAATCATGTCTTTAACTCAGTGCCCACTTCTCTTCTCTTCCTCCCCCCAACACACACAAGCACACACACGTGCACGTGCTCTCTGGAATGTCTTGGAGGTGTGAAAAACCTCATGGAAACATTTGCAAAACAACTCTGCAGGTATTTTTTTCTTCTCTGCGGAAAGAACTTTGTGCCTCCACCACAAACCAGGGAAAACCTCATCCTGCAACTTGCAGAAGCCTCTGCAATATTTTGGAAGGAACACAGGCGTGTGCAGCATCCGATGCAGAATTGCACCACCTGCAGTGCAGCTCTGATCTCTGCGAGTTGTGAGGCACAAAGGAGCTATTTTAAACACTCACAGCTAACAAAATCACACACAGCTGACTTTGGGGCTGTGTGATGTGTGCCAGTGTAACAGGCTTCCACTGGCGGTCAGGAAAAGTGACTCAAAGAGCTTAGGTTTTGATGGGAGACTTCACACGCTGTGAAACAGCCACCTTTGAGTCTGACAGCTCACACCCCCTTGAAAGTCCCAGGGCTTTAAAATTAGCCTTCAGAAAACCACCCTAAACCCAAAAAACTAGATGGGGACAGCATGGGAAGGAAAAGCAGGCTGTGACTGAGGAAGGCAGAGCAATATTCAGTGCTGAGATGAGCTGCTCTGGGATTGCCTGCTGGATATAGAATCCATGTTTGTGTGGTCTTTCCTACATGTCATGTGTGAGCACGTATGTGCCTTGCACCACATGCTGAAACTGTTGAAGCCACTTAGAACCAAATTTCAGAGATATTTTTCTAAATCACAACTGAAAAATGAATGGCAAAGGAGCCAGAGAAGCAGTCTGATACATATTTTCTCACCCACAAAATTGTCAGCTCTCCACAGTTGCTGTTGAGCAGCACCAAGAAGCACATAAAGCAGGGACATAAACTACAACATTGTTACTCAAAGCCTGCTAGGTTGGTGAATGACAGGGGCTGGTTTGGGTGTCTGGGTAGACATACCCAGACATAAATGCTTTAGGTAGCATTTTATGTAGCTTTGTAGTTGAAAAACGTCTCATTTTTGGTACTGGCAGGAAACTGAAACAGTCCCTGTGGCAACAGCATGTTCAAAGAGAAACAAAAATGTGCAAGTCATTTTTACCCTGCAAAAAGGGAAACTTAAAAATGCTACTTGTGGCTGTAGGTGCTACTGTGTGATTCTGGACCCATACTGAGGGGTCTTAGTGGAGCTCCAGGTTTCTGACTCTTTCAGCCTTCTCTTCCCTTCTCAAGTCTTTGAGATTTCTATTTGTTCTCCACCTTCACGTCACAGGGCTCAGATTCAAATCACTCAGGCTTTTCTATGTAAGCTCATAACACTACCAAATTGAGAAACAGCCTGCTATTCCCTTCCAGATGCCAAATGACACAAAAAGGAGGCTGTTCACGCTTTTTTCACTCTGATTTTCCTACCTCTGCTTGAGCAAATCCTCCACATCTTTGCACATCTTCTTCCCCTCCAGTAGCCGCTGTACGAGCACCTCGTAGCCAGTGTGGAAGGTGAACTCCTTGCACTGAAAACAGAAGGAAAAGGTAGAAGCTGTTAAGAACATCAGTTCCTCTTACCTTAATTCTAATTCTTATTTTTTAATTCCTCCTACCATATTTCGAAAAAGAATGGTCAGAGTGAGCTCAGTACAAATATTGACCAGTGTGGCAGTAACTGTGCCACCTGGTCAGTGGGGGAGAGTTTTAATGGCAGGATTTGTAGCACAGGGAGACAGGATTTCTGTGTTCCACTCCTGGCCCTCCCACTGCCTCACAACAGGATCAGGACAAGCCATTTTTCCACTGAGAGCCTGAGTTAACCAGTACATAGTGCTAATGTTATTGAAAATGTAGTGGTGACTGTTTTCTGAGCTTTATGTTCCAGCATTATGGTAAAATCACGGGCTGTGAAACCATCAAGAGAAGGAGTATGTTCCTTCCCTCAGGCAGTTTAGCTACAATACAAGCCCTTATATATGAACTGAATGCAGTTTATACATCCATCCACTGTCCCCTAAGCAGTTACCATTTAATAAATGGGTTACTTTATTGCTTTCTGCCACCACTGTGAAGAAGACAGCTGTTTAAGTTTTGGTACTTGGAAAAGATCCTTTGGCAAGCAACTGCTGAGAACTTGAGCTTGTGGCTTTGCTTCCTTGTTGCTGGGACTGGAGAGGAACAGGGGAGCTCTGAGAATGAGTGGCGGTGGTTGAGCAGCCTCGGTGCTGCTCACAGAGGCCCTGGAGCTTCTGTGGAGATTTGCAGATCTAAGAGCAGGTTTTTTTATTCTTCAAGAGCTAGCATAAATTTCTGCTAATCCCTGTAAACCTACAGGTTGTTGTAACATTTCCAGTGCTACAGTTCAGTCCATTATAGCAGCCATCACCCCTTAAGAAACAGGATCTCAAGCCCAAAATCTTAGTTTTCCTAATGTTTCCAAGGGCAATTTACACACACACATAGCAGAGAGCAATCCTGCTGTGAAATAAATGAGAAGCAGCAAGTTTTGCCATTCAGAGAGGAAAGTAGGAAAGGTTCTTGATAATACCCTGGCAATGGACACAGCATTTACCCCCTTGCCCTTTTTTCAGGGGGATATTCCAGTGGCAGAAAGCATCAGTGCTGTAAACAAAATTCTTATAAATGGCTCCCTCTGCCTGGCAGAAACTCTGGTCAGATGCAAAACCAACTCACAGTCCCAGCTTTTTAATTGTATATTTTCAGATGCAATCAGCTATATTCCAAAACCATGTCCACAGCTTTCTTGTCCCAGAAATGCTGCCCATGAGGTAAGTGAAAATATCCTGTGGGTTGGTATCACCCCAGCAGTCAGCCACTGTCACAGGCATCAAAGGCAGAGTGATAAGCTCACTGTGAAGTCAGTCTGCCTTTCTGTTCAATCTCTCTCTTTGTTCAGTAAATGCTAAAACTCCCTTGGTGTCTTTCCCCACCTCTTTTAAACTGGCACAGTTGTTGTACAGAAAGGATGACAAATTCTTTATGTCTGAGCGAACACTTGTTAAATTCCCAAAACAGGGAATGCAACAACAACCTGTTATCAACCCCAAAGCACACACAGGAGCACAGCAGTGTGCTGGGGCCAGCCTGATGGGCTGAGTCCATCAGGCACTTTCATCAGGCCCCTAGAAGCATCACTGCCTCCCTGGTTCCTCTGGGTTTCTAAAAAAGGACTTCCTACCACAGACATCCATTTAATTGATCTTAATTTTGGGGGGCATTCATCTCAAAAGTTGCATTATTGTCCTCACTCTGTGTTCCTGAAGAATGTGGAGGCCCTGTTTCAGAAATGCTGGGCTCTGAAATCCAAAGCAGGGCTGGTAGGGCTGGCAGGCAGCAGCTCTGGCTGTGCTCTGAACAGCTCCTGCCACCAGCATGGGCTGCAGAGGGAGGGAGAGGAAACACCACAGCCAGGGTGAGAGAAATGTGAACTGCTCTGGGTGTTCATCCTGCAGCACTGCTTCTTAATTTCCAACCACAATGGAGCCATAAATCACTTAGGCCTCAGCTTTTACACAAATGTTTCCCTTTCATTTCAACAACTCTGTTTCTTCTTTCACGTGTTGTACAACCACATCCCCTCTGAACCTCTTCTTGCATCCAAACAAACCTCCTTTGCCCTTTCCTGACATACTGCTCCTTCATCCCATTGATTCCCATGTGTTGTTATAGCACCTGTTCAAGGTTGAATAAATCCCTGTTGGACAAGGATGATGCTTTACCACCCCAGTAAAGACTAAGTGATGCTTTGTACCATGGCATTAATGTCTGTTCCCTAAGAAACACTTTTGGTTCACCAGAGGATTGTATTTGCCTTCTTCCATTATCAAATCATAGCAGTGGCACTTAAATGAGCTATGATCTACAGATATACCTGCAATTCTCTCTTCTCCTGATATTTTATTCAGCAAGGTCTCAGAGTATATTGGATTTTTTTACTACTGATCTCTTACTCCCACTTTGTACTTTGAAACTCTGATTTTTATCTGTTTTCTGTTACCCCAGGCTTGAAGGTTATCAGATACCTCATGTACAATATTTCATTCTGTTTGTTTCCAGCACAGCTATTTATTTCCAGCCCATTCTTCATGTCTTATGGCAGTATGCAGCACCTCCCCCAGATCAGTGTCTTTGCCCACTTTGCAGTCCTTCCCCTGCTTTGTCTGTTCAGTCCTGTTTTTTCTTATCTAGTTTCTTAAGGATTTCATGTGTAGCACCATAACTGACCCCACATTTTCTTTGTCAAGACAATCAGACCGCAAGATTGTATCTCATTTAAACAACCACCGTCTAGCCTTGCTAAGCTGTCTCGCCTCTATTCTATTTTCCATTTACCACTTTGTGTTATAATTAGCACCCGTATTGAATAGTTTTGTTAAGCTGCACTACTCAGACAGTGCTTGGTACTTCTCGGAAGGGATTCTGTGATGATTGTAAGAACTAATGAATAGCCAAAGAATGATTTTTTTTTTTTCTTTTAGAAATCGGAAAAAATGCTTTAATTAGATAATAAATATAGTCATTAAATGTGTAAAACATCATTTTCTTATACTAAAATCTAGTTGCTTGGGAGAAAGCGATTTGACTCACCACCAGTAATTTCTCTCATTGCCAAGAAAGGGATTCTGCTTAGTCAAAGTGTGTGTGGCTGTGAAAGAGGATTTAATCCTTGTTACTAAAAAAGATTAGTTATTCCTTGTTGTCCAACAGGCCTATAATCACCAGTAAGAAAGTGCTTGACACAGGGATTTCAGTGTTCTGGGCAGAGTCGATTCACCCCCTAACTCTTCACTTGTGCTCTGCTCTCTGCCTGGGGATTTTCTTCTTGTTTTCTTCTTGAAAATCCCAGGTAAAGGAGGGGCAGCCTTTCCCCTCCTCTGCCCAGTGACAAAAGTTGCTTCGCTCTCGTGCAATGAGCAGCCTGCTCCTTCAGAGACAGAAGAAACGTGAAAGGGAGCTCAGTTAGGACTGAAACCCACAACTTCTGTGCTCTAGTTTAACGAGAACAGCTTTTCCTAGAATACTTGAAAGGAGGCATGGAAGCCTGCAAGCAGAGGTGATGACAGTAAATATGCTGGGATACATTTTCTTCTTTCCATTTTTTTTCTCCTCTGAGGCTTAACAATGCTGCTCGCTCTCATTAGCACTTTCCTGTGAGATCTGTGCCTTGGGACCACGCCGTCCCTCCTGGTAGGAGTTTCTCCATGGGCAACCACACAGGCAAATGTCAGGAGTTAATTGTGAGAGAGATTACTCAGGGCTGACTCTGAGCTGGTTTCTGCAGCCATCAGGGAGAGTCTCTGAGGATTTTGATTTGGAAACGAAGGCTGCAAGGGGAGACTGGTGGTGCCACTTCCCTGTCCAGAGGGTAGAAAGTACTAGGATTGCTGGGGCGTGACATAATTTCTTCTTACCTCCTGGTGGCACCAAGATGAGTAACCTTGTGTCTTTAACTCACTGAGAATCAGCCTTATTCCAGATCACAGCCACTCTGAGCCTCATGCTGCTGGGTGCCCAGAGGGAACTGAGAGGCTTTTTTTGAAGTGCAAGAGTTTACATTTGGAAGTGACAAGGCTACTATTACTGTAATATCAGGAGGAAAGAATACAATGGAGTGGACTGAAGCAAAACCATCCAAACTCATGTGCCAGGCACTCACTCCATGGCACACCCTGCACGTCCAGCTGGTGATGGTCAGAGAGTGACGTGAGCTCATCAGGTCATTGTGGCTGTGCCATGGCAACTGTGGGCTCTTCTGTTGTGGCTGCTTTCTCTGGAGCGCTACTAACCATGCCAGCACCTGGCTTGCCCATCCAGGACTTTGTTCAGATGTAGTTTACATACCACAACTCGTACCTCTCCCTGCTCCTGCAGGATTAGCTGGCTTGGCAGCATCTTAGCATCTCCCCCAGGGCAGCCTCTGCTGCTGAAGCTGTGTGTCCTGTTTGGGGAGTGCCACGAGCTCCACCTGGGCTTGCTGCACTGCTCCAGGGGCTGCAGTGCTCTGGGAGCTGCAGTGCTCCAAAAGCTGCAGTGCTCCAGGGGCTGCACTGCTCCAGGGGCTGCAGTGCTCCAGGGGCTGCAGTGCTCCAAAAGCTGCAGTGCTCCAGGGGCTGCAGTGCTCTGAGAGCTGCAGTGGTCCAAAAGCTGCAGTGCTCTGGGAGCTGCAGTGCTCCAAAAGCTGCAGTGCTCCAGGAGCTGCAGTGCTCTGGGGGCTGCAGTGCTCAGGAAGCTGCAATGCTCCAAAAGCTGCAGTGCTCTGGGAGCTGCAGTGCTCCAAAAGCTGCAGTGCTCTGAGAGCTGCAGTGCTCTGGGAGCTGCAATGCTCCAAAAGCTGCAGTGCTCTGGGAGCTGCAGTGCTCTGAGAGCTGCAGTGCTCCAAAAACTGCAGTGCTCCAAAAGCTGCAGTGCTCTGAGAGCTGCAGTGCTCTGGGAGCTGCAATGCTCCAAAAGCTGCAGTGCTCTGGGAGCTGCAGTGCTCCAAAAGCTGCAGTGCTCTGAGAGCTGCAGTGCTCTGGGAGCTGCAATGCTCCAAAAGCTGCAGTGCTCTGGGAGCTGCAGTGCTCCAAAAGCTGCAGTGCTCTGAGAGCTGCAGTGCTCTGGGAGCTGCAATGCTCCAAAAGCTGCAGTGCTCTGGGAGCTGCAGTGCTCCAAAAGCTGCAGTGCTCTGAGAGCTGCAGTGCTCTGGGAGCTGCAATGCTCCAAAAGCTGCAGTGCTCTGGGAGCTGCAGTGCTCCAAAAGCTGCAGTGCTCTGAGAGCTGCAGTGCTCTGGGAGCTGCAATGCTCCAAAAGCTGCAGTGCTCTGGGAGCTGCAGTGCTCTGAGAGCTGCAGTGCTCCAAAAACTGCAGTGCTCCAAAAGCTGCAGTGCTCTGAGAGCTGCAGTGCTCTGGGAGCTGCAATGCTCCAAAAGCTGCAGTGCTCCGGGAGCTGCAGTGCTCCAAAAGCTGCAGTGCTCCAGGGGCTGCAGCTCTGCCTCTCAGCAGTAAAGGCCTCATCCCAGCATCTCCAGCTCACCTGCTTTCTGTAAGGAACTGGGTGCAGGGGGTAACAGGGTAGAGCACGGCAGTGACACCAACCCGATGGGGAAGAAGGGCTGAAAAAGGAAAAACTACACAGCAGACCCTGGGTGCATTGCTCAGTACCCAGCAGGACAGTGCTGAGCTATTGCAATGATACACACAGCACCAAAATCCACACACATTACCTGCTCTGCACCTCTCAGGTGGGCCTGACTGCCAGTGCGCCTGGCACGAGCACTGACAGCTAAAGCAGAGCTCTCAGGGGTTCTTTCGACCTAATCATCCTTCATTTAGGAATTATTCGAAATGTATTATCTGCTAATATTCAAAAAACCTTTTAAAACCTCCCCCACTTTCTCTTAAGTTTGAAAGTATTTAGTTATAAAAGTTCATTCCTTGTCTTGGTTCCTAATGATATTTTTCCAAAGCTTATATCAGAAGTGTTCTCACATGGTTTTGGACTGAAAATGCTAAATGCTGCTACCTGATCCAAATAAACTGTTAACACAGATTTTCAAAGAGAAAAATGATTGAAACTGAATCTGTTATGGGTATCTTTGAAATTCTTCTCTAAATCAAACTTTTTTTTTGCATTGTATCTTGTTTAGTTTAGGTAAGCTTATAACAATTTTAGTAAAATAAAAACTTAAGATTCACTTTTTCCAGAGTTAAAAAGGAAATAACTACTGCTGTGAGCAGGAAGTTTAGAAAGAACAGGGCACAGTTAAGTTTTGAACAAGCATCATTTTGACAATATCTTTGTCAACTGTCAGAAAAAAATCCTTTTTATCCGCAGTGATATCACACATGATATCTCAGTCCTGGACTGAAAGTAAGTTGTTCTGACTGAGTTATGTCAAGTAGTTTTATTCTCACATCATACCACTGGGTACTGGCCCTGAGTGGTTCTAGATCTTGTTCCCTTGATCTGCCAGTCTCCTTGTCAAGTGCTCTGCCAAGGGCTTCATAGGTGTAGATGAGCAGCAAACAGATCTACAGCCAAGAGCCAAACATGACTTAGAATCTCCAAGTACATTGGATTGGATATCTCCTATCATGCCATGGCTTTTCACTGTAATTCAATCACTTACTTTATGTTTTGTGGTTTTTTTCCCCCAGTATACTTTAAAAGTTCCTAGTGTTTCTAGAAATATATTCCTGATAGGAAGTGTTTTGGGAAGTTTCTTGTCTTTCTGTGCAGTCACACTCTCCTGAAATGAACAGGACAGCAGCGAGCATCTCTGCTTTGTGTGTGTGCCAAAATCCCCGGTCCAGCTCTGCCTCATGGGCTCAGGGCACGACAAGAGGTGGTTTGGTGCTGCTTCCTGTTCCACGGCTGCTGCCCCAGCTCTGCACGTGAAAGGGCCTTCTTCAAAGCCAACCCAGCTTCTCTGCCTGGGCCTCTGCTGCCTGGCCCTGGGAATGTGCCAGCAGCTGGAAAGGCAGCTCAGCCACCCCATTCTGAGCAGAGCTCACACGTGGGGAAGGTCACCGTGCCCAGAGCAGAACAGGGTCGCATCGGAAACCTCCCCCCCGACCAGTGCTGGGTGTGATGTGAGTCCTTTTCCATGCGTGTTCATGTCACAGTCACCTGCTTAATGGGTTTAAAAGCATTTGCCTATGCTGTACTGTGTATGAGCTCCTTTTTCCTACTGGCTGAGATCGGTTGGAATGGATGGGAATGCTTGTGCTTTCCAAGACTGACTACAGAATTTATACAAGCTTAAAAAAATTTTCCTTTAAGTATTGATTTTTTTTTCTCTCGCATAAGCAGAAAAGGCGAGGAAGAGTAGGTGGGTTGAAAGTGGCTGTATAAGATTTCTGTCCCTTCTTGTAAATTCACTCTTTGTGTATTGGAAACATAAACGTTTGCTTAGGATGTAGGTAGGGACATTTTGGTGATAATTCCAGGAGCTGACTCGGGCATTTTCCACAGGAGGCTTACTTTGCAGTTTGGCTGCAGCCTGTTACCTAAGTCTGACATGCAGTACTTTTCAGAGGGAGCAAATGGTATTTATTGCCAGGCAATAGCCTAAAGGTGAACCTTGAATGGGACCTCCAAAAATCAGAAGGGAAAAAACACTGCCTCTGCAGCATTCCAGTTGCTAGGGGAATATAGTCTAGGGCTGCTAGACTGTCTCTCCCACTGCCCCTGTAGCGAGATTCTCATCAGACTTCAAGCCTGCAGCAGCCAGGATACTCAGAAATAAAACCGAAATTGAGATTCACAAACTATACAATAGCACCGCAAATGACATTGAGCAAAAGGGCAGCTCCGCAGTGGTCCTTTGCTCTTGACCCTGTGGGTTTTCTCTGACAAGGAAATGGTTGATTTGGAGTTCTGCTGACAGAGGAATTTGCTCCTCGGCTTCCTGAGCCCTCGCCCTCCTCACTGGCACCCCAGGCTGCTCATGTGTTATGTATTAGGCATTCTTATAGTCACAGCATATTGTTTGGCTCTCTCCACGTTTTAATCACCCCCTGATTTGCACAGCTACAATGGCTGCACAAAAGCCTGCCTCACTTTTGCAGGTGGTTTGCTGGCTGGCACATTTGTGGCACACAGGGAACAGCCTTGGAAAGTCTCAGTTCCAGTCTACTAAAAGAACTCTGCTTGTGCTTATTATCTCCATTTTAGCTTCCCTTCTTAATAATTTGATTAAACATTATTCTGAGTTCAGTTCAGAGCCCCAGTGCTCCTGTGCTAGCAGAAGGAGAAAGAAGCCAGCAGACAGATATGCATCACAACAAAAATCATGACAAAAACCTAGGAATCCATACAAGAAACCCACATAGAACAAACTTCTGGAACACCTCTGTGATGGGGATAGTAAGAAATGGGACAGGAGGAAGCAGAATCCCTCACTAGTTTTAAATGGGAGTTTGATGTGGCTACATGACACCAGTTTGAGGTGGCAGCACCCCTTTGTATTTTCTCTTTGTGGTGACTTCAGACAACAGCTAAATCCATAAATTAAAGTGGCTTCTCCTTGGGAGCCAACAGAGAGGCCAGAAGTGAGGGTTTGTGTCTTTCAGAAGGCACAGCACTGGTCCTTCTGGAACACGACAGATAAATCTGTCAGTGGTGAAATCAGATGTTCCTTCAGTCTCCTACTGAATAACATTAGCTACACGAGAGAAACTGAAAGAAAAATAAGGAGAAATACAATCTTACAAGTAGAGGATACTTCTGTTTTACACAAAATAATGGTCAGAGATTACTTTTGTTTCTATTCCTCTTTAGTTCATCTGCTTCCAGGTTCCTTCTCTGTTATAAGAGGGCTCCTCTGCTTCTACGAGCACTGTGGGCTCAGTCCCAGACCACGGTGAGTGAAACAACCTGAAACAGCCCTGACTTGCTCAAGCACAGAGACAGCTGTCCACCAGGTCCTACAGAGCCAGGAACCAGACCTGCTTAGTTAGTTCATTAATTTATTAAAAAACTATGTGTCTTTCTCCTCCTTGTCTTAAAATGCTTAGAATTGTTTCCTGTCAGTCCTGAAAAAGGCACTAAATAAAGCCCACTGCTGAACCCATGCTCTGCTTCTCCTGGGAGCCAAGCTTTTTGTTACTGGTGTCTCCTGGCATATGGGGAAGGATAAAACCTCAGGAAATATTCCCAAAGTCTTGCTGTACAAGGGGAATGAACTAAAGATTTACCTCACTTTTTAGTAAAGATTATTTCAATAGCTACATGTTAGCAATGCCATTTCACAAGAGATCTTTGCCACCTAAATAATAATTTTCAACATATCCGATTACTCAATAGGGTGCAACATCCTTACACTCCGTTAGTAGCTGGTTGAGACACCCCCTGCCACAGCTGCCACACCATCCCCCATCTGCTGCCTGGACAGGGAAGAGGAATTTCCTTTTAACCTTTCTCCAGTTGTTTTACTTGGAGGCATGAGGGAAGGCATGCCTGGACTCCAAGCTGCAGGCAGTGGCTGTGGGCAATGAAAGCTCCAGTTCCTGTTCCAGACTGTGCCTCCCCCTGCAGAGCTCCCAGAACCACATGGGTTTTATGAGCCTGGTCTCCTCCTTTTGGTTAGAAAATGCACCTTAATTCTCCATCTCCAGAGAAAGCCTTTACCAGGTGTGAACTTTTTCATCAAAGCCCAGCTTTATCTTCCAAACCAGCACCCCTTCTTTAGTAAAACTGTGTTTTCCCACAAAAAAGATTCTGTCGGATATCCAAGTCTTAACCAAATGTGCATCCAGAGTCTTTCAATGGCAGGGGCCTCCTTTCCTTCTCCTGGTGCTCCTCGGGGTTTCCATCCTGCTGAGCAGCAGCCCCAGGGCTGTTTGTCAGTCCTGACTTGTTAATAACCCTTCAGTAATTACAGCACCTACTGCAAGTAGCATGGAGTGATGAGACTCAGACCTAAGGGCTGCTGATCACCTATTTTCCTTTTCGTCTTTGTCCCCACCCTTTATTTTTTATTTTTCTTTCATATTAGGAATAGATTAGGCCTGGACAAATTGAGAGCAGCATAAAATGGCTTCTTGATTTGAAAAGCTCTTACTTTAAAGAAAAAAAGCTTGTGTTTATTTATTTATTTGGTCTGAATGGAACAACAGGAGCAGGAATCTCTAAGCTAGCCCAAGCTGGTACATTTGCACTTAATTCCCAAGACTGCTGCTTTTCATTTCAAGCAAAGATAAAGTTGCATGAAGAGATATGGAAGTTCCTCAGTCTTGTCCAGTGACACTTTCCCACCACTTTAAAGAAGTACTAAACTCCATTTAAAGTAAGGGAGCAATTCTTTGGGGAACTGAAAAAGCTGTTGGGATCCAGATGCATGTTTTCAATGCAGGTTTTTTTCTTCACCTTGACACCCTGAGCAAGGCTGAGTGATTTCAATACAGAGCTGTGCCTCCAGCCCTCACCTCATCCCAGCTTCAAATCCCCAAACTCTTACTGAACAACACAGCAAACTTTGTACATTATTGAACTGTGGCCGCTGAGAAAAGTTTTATTACAAAACCTAGATTAAACTAGATGAAACTAGTGTTTTCTGTGCCATCTGCCCGCTGGAATCTACCTTGCTGTGGCAAGGCATGGAAATGAAATCAGAAAGAGGTCTTTTTGAGCTAAAGGAGCTGAAATATAACCAAGCAGCCTAACTCGCTCATACAAGCATGCAGTGAGTGTTACTGGATTGAAATTGCAGGTGTTCCCCTGTGCCTATGAAGCAGCACAAGCTCAGTGTCCCCAGCCAGTGACTGAAGGAAGAGAGGCAGTTCTGTGCTGCATTGCAGGAGTGTGAGCCTTGAGGGAGGAAAGGGACAGGCAGTGAATCACCCAGTCCTGCCAGAAAAAAATGTGTTGAAATGAGATTCATAGGGACACTGAGATTCACCCAGGAGAATCTGTGATGGGAGGAGAGGCTGAGGGCTGGCACACTGAGCCTGCAGAAGAGGTGCTCAGTGTGTATAAACTCCTGTGGGAGGGAGCAGGGGAGATGGAGCCAGGGCTCGCCAGGGGTACCTGGTGACAGGGCAAGAGGCAACAGGCACCTGCAGGAATTCAACAAGTCCTGTTTCACCACAGGAAGGTTTTTGCTGTGAGGGTGGTGAGACACTGGACACACTCTGAGCTCGGTGCTGAGACTGGGCCTATGATGGGCAGAGGTTGGCTGGAGATGCCCAGAGGCCCCTTCCAACCTCAGCTACTCTGTGTCTCTGCCTCAGGAAACAACCTCAGTGGGCTGCTCTAGCAGGGGAGACCCTCTCTGATCTCTGTGTGAGGCTCCATTTCAAGCTGTGTGGGACAAATGCTCTTTAGGTGGTGTTTGTTAGACATGGCCATGTGCATGTGGTTGAAAAGGGTCAATGACTCATCTAGTCCATATTTAAAATACATACTCATGGCACACTTAAAATTGGCATAAATAAGAATCCTCCACTTCTCTGAGCCCAAGCAAAACCAACGAACATTTGCAGAGCAGCACGGATCAGAACAAACCAGATACAGCTGAGTAAAAATATTAACAAAGTTGTCACTTTGAAGTGACTTACTTCACCCATCAACAAATTGTAATAGTCAAAACCCCTCAGTTGCAGCATGGTCATCAGAAAATTGTAATGAAATGTATTTAGCTGTCAAATTATTTCAGTCACTGACCCAAAATGAACTCTTTGTAAATCCATTCATCTAGTGTTAGTTCATTTGAGCTTCATTTTAGCTGTTGTGCTCTGCTCAGAAATGACGTGTGAAGCACCAGTGTTTCCATAGCCACAACGACTAATCAGCTTTTCTACTTGTGATTTCCTCTGGTTTCAATGACTGTGTGATTGCCCCACCTCCACCCTCCATGGGTGCATCTCATTGCCTCAGTGAGCCAAGTGTCCTTCCCAGAGCAGCTGGGGAATGGAGGAAGAAATTATATGTAAAAAAAGAGTAGAGCAGCCTCTTCTGCAGAGAGGAAGTTGACCTCACAGCAAACACAGACATCAGCTGGACAACCAGTTCAACTTTTCCAAGCTGGTTCCCCCTTTATTCCCCATTTCCAAACACATCCCACAGCGATGGTTTGGCCTGGATGTGATCAGGGCTGTGGCCATACATCTGCCTCTGGAGCTCAGGGTGATGCAGGACCATGGCCATCATCTGCCTCTGGAGCTCAGGGTGATGCAGGACCATGGCCACCATCTGCCTCTGGAGCTCACGGAGGTGCAGGACCATGGCCACCATCTGCCTCTGGAGCTCACGGAGGTGCAGGACCATGGCCATCATCTGCTCTGGAGCTCAGGGAGGTGCAGGACCATGGCCATCATCTGCTCTGGAGCTCAGGGAGGTGCAGGACCATGGCCATCATCTGCTCTGGAGCTCAGGGAGGTGCAGGACCATGGCTATCATCTGCTCTGGAGCTCAGGGAGGTGCAGGACCATGGCTATCATCTGCCTCTGGAGCTCAGGGTGATGCAGGACCATGGCCACCATCTGCCTCTGGAGCTCAGGGTGATGCAGGACCATGACCATACACCTGTCTCTGGAGCTCAGGGAGGTGCAGGATGTGCTGACAGCAGAGCCCACCTGTGTGCTGTTGTGCAGGGAGATGATTTATCTTGATCTGCCTTGTGTCAGTAGGGACAGATGCAGCCAGTGCAATGCCATTCCAATCAAATTCAGTGGCACCCACTTGCAGAGTTGGGATGGAAGGGTGGAAGGTTTGCCAGCCTCATCCCTGCCTGCCTCGGGGTGCTGGGCTGGGAGGAGCCTCCCCAGCTCCAGTTCCTCCCAACAAACCTGCCCCATCTCACTTCCTCCTCCCAGACCTGCTGCAAAACAACAGGCAAAGCTCTCTGCAAAGCTCAACCTCTACAGGAACGCAGGGTAGCTCTTGGTATAAAAAAACCTTCCTATTTTGAGTAAAACAATTGATGTTGGATTTCTTCAGCATGTTGCCTAATAAGCTGGGGGAATAGTTTTACTGTGACTTTTATCATCTCGGCGCTCTTGTTCCACAGTTAAGACTCTCATTAGAAGTTAAATTATTTGTGAAGCTAATTACATCTTTTTTTGGCATATATAATAGACCATTGTGTGAAAAAAAAGCTACAGTAGGAGTTGACAGACTCACCTACAAAGTCAGCTTTGCACTGAACCTGAGGCTGAACATAGCCTGAAGTCAAAGCAAGAGGGACTGAGCATCTTTGTAGCAGTCCCTGTTCCTGGAGCACTTCCATGGCTCCCAGTGCTGCAGTGTGTGAGCACAACCACGGCTCCATAGGCAGGGATGTGCAAGGGAGCAGCCCACAGCAGGCCAGGGGGCAAATCGTGCCAGCTCGTGTTCAAGCCTGCTCTGTATTTGCTGGCCTGCATCTCCCCCACACTTTTAAATGTGAGCTGTGAGAATCCACAAGCCCCGAGCTCATCCCACAGCTGAGGAGGAACAAGCATTTCACACCTCAAGCATTTATTTTTAAATTCCAAGTACCTTAGGAGCCCATGACACATTTTCAGGATTGACTTGGCTGTTTGAGTTTGATTCAAAGCTGTCCAAGGGAATAGATTTGCTCCCACTCAACTCTGAGCCTGCCCCAAATCCAACCAGCTCCTTTGAAAGTTCTCCACATTCCCTGTTCCTAGGTGGGTATGGCAAAGGCAGGAACTGCTGCCAGTACCTTCCTACCTCTTGGGCAGAAATAGCTGCATTTCAGGGGTTGCAGCTGCAGTGTTGAGCAGCAGGTTGGAGGGAGACTAAATAGAAGGAAAAGGCAATGACAGGAATTGCAAAGAAAAAGCAACAATGAGTGCAAGAACACAGAATGAGACTAAGAAACACACTCAGTATTTGTGACTGAGGGGGAAAGATTTTCTTGGATACTGGTTTTGATAACAAAAAAAATTACTATTGCCCTGCCTGTGAACATAACCCTGTTAACATGGAACTCAGCTGGGATCTCACATGCACTGCCATTAACACAGGAATTTCCCTACCTTTCTCACATGATGCTAGAGAAGACAGGTAACATCTGTTAAGCTTGTCCAGCAGCCCAGCAGAATATTAATCCACCAGCAAGTTTGGCTATCAAACTTGATTTGAATTTTCATCTCACTAACATTTTCCAGAAAATATTATCAGAGGATAGAAAACTTCTGTTAAAAAGCACATTTTAGTGCAGACTTTGAGCAACTTTCCCTTAAACCATTAGAGAGTGTGTGGAGCATATAGAAATAAAAATTGGAAATAAAAAATACACAGGTTTTAGCTCAGGCCATGCTACAAAGAAAATAAAAACTGAACTAAGTGTGGAAGTTTTAGTATAGTACTATCACTGCTACATTTAATAGAAGAAAAGAGAGGATAAAACATAAACCTATTATGAGGAACAATTTGCATTTTCCTGGAAGACAGCACACTCTGCTCTTACAAAGTCTGGAGAACTTTGGAGAGGAATGAATGGTGCTCTTCCTCTGCTAGTTGAGGGAGATCTCCTGCTTTTAGGGTTTCTTTACATACTTATCATTGAGGTAGGAACTGAGGAAACCCCTGCTCATCCAAAAGTTTACTGATGGTGGAGCAGGGAGTTGTTGCTCAGGGATGCCTCACCAGGGTGAGGTACAGGATCCTCGGGCAGCAGTCAGAGATCAGGGTCCTGTATTGAACCACGGGACAGACACCTTTGGGTTTCAATGAGAAAGGCAGTTCTGTTCAATGTACACACCAAGTACAGGAGATAATTGCTCACTGAAGCAAACCACCCAAATACATTTTCCTCTCACAACAGGATGCAAAAATAATTGCTGATCTTGTGATCTGGGCAGCAAGCTGCATGCTTTGCTGTGTTGCGCAATATCCTGTAAGTTTTCACTTTTAAAAGACTTCTTATTGCATAGCTAAAGCTTCCATCCCACAACCAGATATATTCCTGGTCTCTTAATCGAGCCAGGCAATACACCATTTCCAGCCAAAACAAAAGAAATCCAAAGATGCTTTCCTTTAAATAAGGCGTTAGCTTCAAAGCTAAGCAAGGGTTTGAGTCATGGTAACGTGACTAAGCACAGGAGAGAAGTTTAGGGAAGAGCCATGAAGAACCAGCCTGGCCAGATCATCAGTTGGCATTAATCACCCTCACACTACTCTCAAAGCTTGATTTATTCTCCCTAAAGACCAAGACGTTGAAAAGTAACTCTACCAAATGTACCAGCCCTAAGTCAGGGCCTTGTTCTCCAAGGAAGCTCAGCAATGCAAGGGTGACCTCCCAGGGCAGCCCTGGCCCCAGCTGGGTCCCACCCTGAGCACTGTGCAGTCAGTCGGTGCTAAACGAGGAGAATCTCACCTAGGTGTGGTCGGGCACACTTCATTCTAACATCAGCACTGACTTTTGTATTTCCTCATTTGTATTTTTATTCTTTTTGACTGTTCAGATCTAGTATTGGAGTGGGGGTAGGGACGGCTTCCTGAAAGTGCCCGGAGGATGGTGGTTCATTGAAATGTGGTTTTGCCTCTGCCCTTCTGTTTTCTACAAAGAGAGGGTTTACCCTGAGGCGTGGGTGGAGAGAAAGAGAGCACAAGCAGAAAGAACAGCCAGGAAATGGCAGGAAGAATTCATATGCCTTCATTTCTTTCTTTAAGTCAGTCCTAGATGCTGGATAAATGATTGCCCAAACAAGAGGCAACCACACAACATCCTGTTTATTCAACTTCACAATGTCAGAATTTTGATTTTGAACTTTCATTTTTCAATTGCAAGAGAACCTTGGATTACCCCAGCAAGAGAAATGACTAAGGTCCTTTTACCTTGTGACTGCAGGGAAAGAGCTTGGAAACAGGACACCAAAAGTATTTCCAAACAAAAGTCAAGTAACGAGTATGGAGCAGATCTTCTCGTTTCAGTATTTGCTGCTTTTAGGTCAGCTGTGAGTGTTTGTGCTTAGCTGTGGAGTGTCACTGCTGGTCCCTCCTAGCCTGTGCTGCCTCACAGCTCCTGGGCACTGCTCGCCTGGGAGTGCTCCTGGCAGCAGCGCTGGAGTCTGGAGGGAGCTGAGCAGGAGCATTTTGCTCACAGCTGCTGGCTCTGCTCCTCACCAAACAGGAGAGAATTCAGCCTATAATTAGCAAGAGCTCACCTGCTCCAGGAGCCACTCCTAGAGCTGAGGACACTCACTGCAAGCAGCTTCTTAGCACTGTGACACAAATCCATGTCCCTTTCAAAAATGGTCTCTGGATCCAGCACAGGAACTGG
This sequence comes from Vireo altiloquus, assembly GCA_013396875.1. Taxonomy (NCBI): domain Eukaryota; kingdom Metazoa; phylum Chordata; class Aves; order Passeriformes; family Vireonidae; genus Vireo; species Vireo altiloquus. The sequence goes on from VZRF01011821.1 coordinate 601,545, forward strand.
CAGTGTCAGTTGTTTTATGGGGGCTGGATATATTCTTTACACTGCATCCTTCTGCCCAGGATCAAACACGCTAACAAACACTATGTTTTTGCTTGGAGACAAATTTGGATTTTTACTAAACTAAAGTTAGAACACAGAACAGCATTAAATTAGTTTTAAACTATGCACAGAACCAAGCAGTATTTTAAAAGATTTTAAAATACAAATACATTGAATATAGGAAACACATAGTAAATGCTCACTTACCCAAAAAGCATCTTTAAACTGCAGCTGGGTCATTATTACTGCTCTGTGGAGGGATAGGAATCCTTCAGCAAGTCTGTTCTGGGGCGAGAGCAAGCAGCAGGCACAGCTCTGAGCCTTGTCACTGCACCCCAGCCCATGCAGAGAGTGCAGCACATCCACAGACCTGTCCCTCCTGAAGTCAGGCTGGTGCCAATAGCAGTTCCGGGCAGCTCAGAGGAATGACCTGTGGCTGTGAAGGGAAAAAGGGCAAAAGAGCTGTTGCTCACACACAGAGACGTGTGAGTGCTCAGCACCCGCACCCCAAACCTGTTTCTCTTCTGGTAAACAGTTAATATTGAAATGAGGAAGCAAGGAGATGTCAAATGGTGTCAGGCTGCTCCTTGCCATGGGCGCAAGTAAGCAGACAGGAAAAAAAATGCACTAAGTTCAGTGATATGATTTGATCAGCTCCAGGAGCAGAGAGAACAATTAAAATGCAAAGGAAACCAGCACAATACAAAGAGACAAGCTATTCTCTAACGCTGTGGTTTTGCAAAGAAAAAGAAGCAAAAGAAAGGTAGGTGCCCCATTTCTGCAGCACCTTCTGAGGCTGGCAGAGGCCAATGCCTTTGCACATGGGAAGCTTAGCTCAAAGTTGCATTTTGCAGCTGAAAAGGCTTTTCAGGACTCAGGATAAATTAGGAACCCTGAGAAGCGTGCAGGTGTCTGCACGCATTTAGATACCTGGATGCTGATGTACAGAACACTCCTGATTTTCATGTCCTCATGTAAATGTCCATATGAATATGCAAGATATGTGAAATTTAGAAGTAAATCCAAAGTCTTGAAAAAAAAGAGAGCTAAGAGTTTGTTAGCACCAGGACCTGGGTGAAGCCTCACAGACCAGTGAAGCAGTAACACCAAGACCACACCCAGCCCCCCAGTGACAATATGTGAAATATATGACAATATGTGGGTATTTCAGGCAGCTCCCCAAATCAGCTCCTCCACTTGTTATAACACAGCTGCAAATACCTGAGCAAAGGGTAACACTTCTAAAGCTTCCCTGAAACCCTCTCCAAAGCACCTGTCCTCCAGGTGAGGTTGCCTCTGTTCACCTCCTTAGGATGTTTTAAGCACACTTAAATACCTGGTTTTGAAATACTCACTGGCATTTTTGGGGTGTAGGGAAAAAAAGAAAAGAAAAACAGTCCTGTGATGTTTGCCTATGCAAAAGCTGTCTTTCCACACCAAGAACACATCAGGACTTACTTATCTCCAACCGATTGACACTGCTGCTGGGTGTTGCTGTTTTCCTGCTGTCCCCACGGCAGCAGCCACTCGGGCAGACCATTCAGGAATGGGGAAGTCCTGCAACTTCCCTGGGCTCCAGGGGGACACAGGGCTCTGCTCAGAGAGCTCTGCAGCAGCTGGGGGCTGGAGTTATCCCTGCTCACTCCATGGGCAATTTGTAGCTGGTGTTTTGAAGAACTGGCAAGGTTCCTTCCTGATGAGTGGAGGAAGGCAGAGTATTTGCAGGGACTTTGAGAGGGAAAATGAAGTGTAAGCAGAGGAAGGCAAACGAGAGTCTGAAGCATCAAGGTGTAGCAGGAAAAAAGTATCAGTGCATGAGAGCAGAAGGAGAAATGTGAGGATTCACTTGCAGACAGTGTTGAAAAAGAAGGGGTGAAGCTTTCTTCCAGAAGAGAAAATGCCTTGAAAAAATGTATTTTGAGGGCATGGGCACTAGTCATGCTTGATCTGTATGCAAAAAAAGGATCTTTTTTAGGAGTGTTTTATCTCAGTCCTTCTAAACCTAAATGTTTCCTGTTACTATTTATATATACCTGTACAAGTTACAGCTGTGTTTTGAAACCATCTTTGCTGCTGCTGGGGTTCACAAAAAGGCATTGAGTGCATTTTGTCCCTCCAAAATGATATGCTACTTTCCTGTTATTTTTAGTTTGGCCTCCAGCCACAAAGCCAATTACTTGGCTGAAGGTCACGGTGGGCTCTGTGCCTGCACCCATCCACCCAAGAGCTCCAGTGGAGCACAGCCACCTCCCCAGCAGCTCCCAGGGAAGCTTCTCTCGAACACCATCGGCTTGGGCAGTGTGCTGAGTGCTGCAGAATAGCCCAGAGCAGGTCTCCAGCTCAGGTGTTTAGCTGTCAGGGAGTAGCTGGTGAGTGCCAGCCCTGGCTCTGATGAAGCAGAACTGCTGGGCACACCCTCGATTTGGGTCCCTGCTCACAGGTCCTGCTGGTGCTGGGTTATGTCCATAGGGTGCTGTGCCATGCAGGGGCAGCCAGGCTTTGCAGGGCTTTAGAAGAGGGAGACAATTTTCTATCCCTCTATTCTCTAAATAGGAACAGGACATCAAGGTCTCCAGTTCTGAAATGCTGGATCTCAGAACCGGGTTCATATCTTGATGTGAGTGGCCAGAGTATTATGAAGTCCGGAAAGGCTGAGCCTGGGATGGAGCTCTGTGGGGCTGAGAGCAAGGAGCAAAATCAGTGAACCTCACTAGGCTATGAATGCTGTAATGCCATCTACTGAAGCCACCTCGAGCATCCTGCAATTCCCCCCACAAAAGAGTGAGGTACCTTTGGGACCTTTGCGCCAAAAAGCAGCATTTTAGTGCAAAAAGGGTGGAGACTTGTTAGGATGTTTTGGAAACCTGCAGGGCCTTTCAGCTGCCCTTTCTTACTCTTTTTAAGGGGATTTTAACCTGACCTGACAGGCTCGCTCAAATTCAGCAGTGTCAACAAGGAGCCTTAAGTGGAACTCTTCCCTGTCAGCCACTGCGTCTCCTTCCGCCACCACTCTTAGAGGTTAAAACTCAGGTGTTCTGTTTGATAGGGCCAAGAACACACTTCCTGAGGGCTTTTTCCCCAGTAATTAAATTGTTTGGCAGAAGAATGTGCCATTTGAATCCATTCTGTAGTGAAAAGTGAGGATAAGTCTGATTTTTTAAAAAAAATTGTATCAAAACCCCTCAAATGTTCTCATTCTTTAGAATGGAAGTTTCATTTAATTTTTAACATATACTGCTTTGAGCAAAGCTTTTTATCAGGGATTTGTGTGGCAGGTTTGGACTTGACAGTAGGTAAAATATGAAAATAGCATTTACAAACATTTTTGTGCTCATCTAGAACTCCAAGCAAGACATTCTTCAGAGTATATGTTTCTGATTCTGGGGAGGTTGATAAAGTAGACAGTAAACCTTTTATTCTACATTTAAAGAGGATGAGGGAGTCTATGAAAAGTATTAAGGCAGAATAGAAAGATGCTGAATACTCAGATAATCCAGGTGTTGAGCTGGTTGCAATTTTCAGAAGTCCTCAGGTGTATTGTGGTCCCTTGGAATGGTTGGTTGGGAATGAAAACGGAGACTCGAAGGCACTTGTGCAGTCCTTCCCAGCCTCCCTAACCACTACACCTGAGATACAGCTCCCAAATGATTGCTGTGGTGCAGCCATGTCCAAATGCCAACAGCCCAGGCTCTGGTGTGTGTGTGAGCCCCACAGCCTGGGGACAGCAGCAGCAAGGACACTGCTTCCAGAGGAAAACTGTGCCTAAAACAGACACACTCCAGCTGCTGAGCTCTGCCTGCCGTTCTATTTCCATACCAATGGATCTCCCAATTTCCATGCGGGAAATGTCAGGGCCTTGAAAATTATCCACAATCATACCCATTAAAAAGGTTTAAATCACTTTGCCTTCTGCGAGGAGCCCTTGTTCCCATGGAAACAGAAACTGCAGCCTCCAAAGCGAGGTTAGCTCCAGCTCCTCTGGGCCATCCCTGGCTGCGGCTGGAAGCTGCTTCAGCAGGGCCCAGACCCCACACCAGGGCTCTGCTCAGCTCTCCAGCACACTCCCTCTGCTCCTGTTAGAAGGAACTGCTGGAACAGCCTTCCAAGAGCAGTCTCACAGTGCAAGGCAGTCCTGCTGGTGTTTTGCTTCAGTAAAATCAGTAATTAATATAAAGATTAATTGCTCAGGTTCTGTTCTTACTTCACCTAACCTTTCATAGCACTTTCTAATAGAGGCCATCTCGGAAGGGTGGACCCTGCTCTGCTGTCTTATCCAAGATCATCAGCCTTTGCCACAATCATAAAGAACATGAATCATTTCCTCTAGAATTAACATCGTGATACTTTGTATGTATTCAAATTATTGTTTGTGTCATCGAAATAATCGAAATGTGGCATCTTTTTGTACTTGGGATGTGTTTAAACTACACTTACCCCTGAAAATGTTTCAAAGACAAAAAAAGGAGAAGAGAAACTGTGGAGAAGTGCAGTGTCACCGAGGCCTTGAATAGCACTAACAGGATCTGGTTGTTCTTGGGAGAAAAGTAGGAGTACTTTGTGAAAGAGAAAATGAAATTATTTGGTTTTTTATCCCTCTCTTCTTGTCATAAATTCAGGTACCAGCTGAAAGATGTATTTTATTTCTCTGACATCTTTTGAATGCTTTATCAATGCACTGGCTTTCTCCACGCCCTAATTCAAAGGAAATCACTACTCATTTGCAAGCACTGATTCATTAGCCAAGCAGACAATGCTGGTGGTGCTGAAGAGGTTTCTGTGTCTCAGAAAGGACCCTTGGATCTTTGTCCCAAACATACCATCTCCAGCAGGTCTGCCTCTGGACCAAATGTCCCTTCTTCAGAGATACAGTGATTTGTTTAGCATCATGGGAGGAAAGCTGAGATTCCTTCAGCATATTTTAGCAAATATTCTGCATATGTGCTCATTTAGAAACATCACCAGTCTGTTTATATTTTTTGTTTGTTTGTCTGTTTTAGTATTCCTGGGCACACTGAATTTATTAGACTTTATTTACTTTTTAAAATCAGATCTCACCACCACCATGGCAAGAGCTGTACCCACATTCTCAAGGAACTGATGTAAAAAAATATGGGTAGAAAAAAATCCAACCACTAAAATTGAAGATATGTTTTGAATTTCTATTACTGTGATACCTCAAAAGAAAGTGTATGTCATTTTGCTCTGAATCAAAATTTCTAACCTTCTACTGGTAACACATCAGCACTTATCCCAAAGGGAATTCTATTTCTTCTGAGCATAATTAAGAGGTGGTATCCTAGGAAAAAACAAGGCAGAAGTAGCTGCTTTTACTCAATAGAGCTGAGAGGAAGGAAAACATTAGTCAAGGAGAACGTTGTGATAGCATTACAGGAGTTATTTATGTAGGAATTAAAAAACCCTAACACACGCCCCACAAGCTGCTCTGTGAGGCTTTGTCTGTGTTTGGAATACTCAGCTCATTTCTTTCCAGGAGATAGAAGTGAATATCTGGACTTTCCTACATTGACCCTGTAGTGCCATTAACCCTTCAGACTATTTCAAACATCACAAAAGGGGACAGCACTCATTGGTGGAGCTTTCAGCTGAGGTTAACTTTTAGAGGTTATTACTACAAATATTATTTATGTAATGCCTTGATGCTTCAGCATTCCATATACCACAAATTGAAAAGTAAACACAATTGCCTTTGCAAACTTGTCCAGAAAATGCTAAATGCACTCATTGCTTTTTCTGAATCTTCTTTAGCATCTAAATCAGATGACACATCTCTGGTTGACAAAGCCAAGAATGTTGCCACTGGATATTATGTACATTGCTCACATCTCCAGGAGCTACTATGGGTGACCCACAGTAAGAAATAAATGTAGAAAACACAGAAAGATAGAACATTTTAAGTTTTAATCCAACAAATGAAGAGGGTCTTGACACAGTAAAATACCACTGTATTGCTAATGCTCTACAACTGTACATTAAAAATAATTATAGTCATAGATGTAAAAATAGCAAGTTTTATGACAGACAGTATAGAAACCATTCAAAATCAAGTAGAAACCTCTTAAAACAACTGAGGTGTTTATGTATTTCTCCAAAGGTATTAAATAAAACACAGTTAATACTAAACATCCCCCACCTTCCCCACACTCTGCCCCAATTAAATTGATTACAAAAATAGTAGTCTCAGTTACTACATTTCGCATTCTTTCAGAACCATTGAGATTCTCCATTTTCTTCAAGTACAGTAGAGCAATTCTTCACAATACAGTACTACCCTGAAGTAATTTATTTCCCAACGCTATAGAATTTTGATAGCAACTATTTCAGATTAATTTTGAAGGCTAGAAGAGGCCCAGGAAGTGTGCAGGAGGGCAATTAAGTTTTGAATGCAAATTATTTACACAAACATTAGTGTACTGTAATTACAGCATAAAACTTGCAATGCAGCTGATGAGTGCTTTTAACAAAAGCTCCAAATGAAAGGGAAGAAAAAAAATTACAAAATAAACAATCTAAAGTTCTTCGTGGTAGAAACGTTCATCATGAAGCTGCCTACCATAATCTGTTGCTTCGCTGTTAAGAAACAAATCCTGGTTCTTAAGAATTTCTGCTTCAGAAAGGTTTTTATCATCATTCAAATCCATCTCTTCAATGAGGTGCAGAGCCTGTAAAAGAAATAGAATGCCACACGCACCAAGTTAAAACAATTCTCATTTTTACTTATTTATGTATCATAAAAAGAGGGAAGTTTAGCAATAAAATGAACCAATTGCAGAACATTTTAGGTGAAGCTCATTCACCAATATTTCACAGCTCAAAGCTCTCCTGCACCTCTTATTTCTGAGAAATAGGAATCCTGGTATTACATGGGCATTGTTTTCATTTGCTCAGCATCTACAAATACAGTGATTTAGAGAATCCTTCTGTCCCTACTTTTCCTGATTGGTTTGGCTCAGTGTAACTGAGCCAAAAATAACGGGACTAACGTCAGCCAAGTGGATTTTAAAAGCACTCTGCACAGCAAAAGCTGAAAGATTAACATGATGAACATTGTGGCAAACAGATGTCAATTCCTGAAAATGGAATAGATAGTAATTTTTCTATTTTTATGTTATTTAGCTATCGGGTTTCTCAAGTCATTTTGAAATGCTGAAATGGAAGTGTATTACTCTGATTTCAAACAGCAGTTTCTGACTGAAGTCAGTGCTACCTTCTCTTCAGGACAGGTGACTTTGCTAAGCCTTTATATTAACCGAAGAAAAATCCAGCACATCAGAGAAACAAATAAAACAACAAATTATTTGTTGCAGAACTGAGCTATTACTACAGCATGGCCTTGCTGTAAGCCAAAATTTGAATGATAGCTAAGAACAGCTAAAAAAAAATCCAAACCAAGAAAGCCAACACAGGTGTGAACAGACTCAGCAGCACACAGAGTTCATGTCAGAACAGCACTGTTGCTGTGAACTAAGAACTGACCACAAAAGGAAAGGCCACAAAGGCTCCCAGAGCCCCATTCACACAAACACTCCCAGAAGAGCTCAGCTCCCACCGAGGTCACACACGGCAGCACCCAGGGCTGTGCTGTCACCAGAGCCCAGCAGGGCAGAGGTGGGAGCTCAGCAATGAGCACATGAGCTGTGCTGGCTGACACACACAGGCTCCTCTCTTCCCCAGGAACCTGGGGCCATGGGAAGACCTGGTGTTCCTGCCCTTCTGAACACCAAAATCCTCCAGGGTGAAGCAAAGACATGGAAAATTCAGCTCAGAAGTTACTAGCAGAAAGGCAGAAATCCTCTCTACTGCAGTCAGGGACTGGAAACTGCTACAAAAAAATAAGCTAAAATGAGAATCCACTTAAAAGCTATTATGCTGTTCTACCCCTGATTAAACCATTTTAATTAGCATCATCAAAGTTTGCTTTACACCATCTTGAATCACAGAGTACTTCCATTTTCTTGTACTTAAGACAAGTTTTTAGCTCTACAAATTATGATGATTTATCCAGTTAGAAGAATTACAATCAATTTCTTATTTCAAAATTATGCAGCTTCTTTTGGTAGTGCATCTCATTAGATTTACCTGCAATAACTAAAAATTACTAATTAAAATTCTGCACCCTTGAGTCAAAGCAGATAAGATATTTAAACATGTACAAAAGCACTTTGTTAATTTACAAACATTTACACAATTAATAGGAACTTCACATTTACCTGATGCATTTAAAGGACCTGCATTCTTTGTCAAAGTGAAAAGAAGTTAAAAATACATGCAAAGATCTACTGACATTCTTGTTCAATCACTAAGACATGGTAAATCTGAATGCTTCTATCATTTTGCTGTGATACCTTCAAAATTCTCCTGCAGTAATTAATACCTAACAGCAGTCAAAGCACATACCTCCTCTTGTGCAATACCCTGATTGTTGGGCACTATCCAAGACAGCAGCTCCTGAGGGTTGAGTTTTCCATCATGATCCTTGTCATAGTCATTCACAAACCGGTCCTTCTCAACCAGTATCCATTCTGGATCTTCCCTCGCAGCTAGTAAAACACAACTGTCAAGTTTAAAGCCACTCTTCGCTTTAAAGCAGAGGTTTTCATCTTTTCTCCTAAGCAAATTCACTTATTCTCATAAAACATAACCTAAAAGTGATGTCACTGAACAAAAATAAACCTTAATGGGCAGAAGAACATAGGGAAAGCAATTTCATTCACTGTCAGTATTTATCTGCACACTTGTTCAATACTTACCCAATGTACAGGTATTGTATCCTGCAGCCTAGAGCAATCTTAGACTTGTCCTTAACTCTTCAAGGAATTGAGAGGTAATTCATCCAAGTTATAAACACTGCAGACAAGCATGAACTGGCTTTCTGAGCCTTATGATAGTCAGAAGTAGTAGGTATCACAAGCAGGTAAGTAACAGCTTAAAAATAATCACAATTCTAATACTAAAGACCAAAAAGAGTGAAGTCTCTCCTTCCTTTCTAACATTTTGTTTTGCAAGTAGATCATCCCTTTATGTCACAATTCACCATGCACTGTTGCCCCAAGCCATGAACTAATTATGAAATCAGAGCCCCCACGTAGCCCATCAGTCATTTTAAAGAGTGCTGCAGGAACACTATCTGCAGGAGGGATGGCCACTGGGAGGAAAGCTGAAGCAGTTTGTACAATCACAGCCGATTCCCAAGGCTTGCTAATAAGTTGTAATGACAAAGCTGTTATCTTCTCTATTACTGCAACAATTTCACTCCTTTCCAACAACTTTTTATAGGCTGGCTTGGAAAAGCTTTCTTTCACATTTGAGCAGGAAAAAGATAAAGAACCCTGTAGTTGCAGCAGAGATCTGTTGTTTTTACTGGCTCTGACAAACAAAGATGAATATAAAACATGAAATTCCAGGTGGCTGATTAGAGTGAAGAAAAACAGATTATTCCCCTGGTTCTCCATATCCTCATGTGGCTTACACAATTCTCCCAGCTAGGATACCATTCAGAATTAGCACTCCTTTGGGCCAAGCAGACTTTCCACAAAACTGAAGTTACTGGGCTTTTTAGAATGGGAACAGTTATTTGCCCTAGCTTTTAGCAAATCTAATTCAGTATGTGAAATATTCATTGATAAATATTGATATGCATCAGATAAGTGTCCTTCTTGTTAAAGAAGGAATAGATTAAGTTTAAGGAAGGGCAAGATTGGAAAAAAACCCCAAACAAACCAAGGAGTGAAGGCAGCTATCAGGCTTCTGATACAGTGAAGTGACTCCTCACACTTCCCCTCCATCCCTCTCACATCACACGCGGCACAGTCCTTGCAAAGCAAGGCTGGCAGCTGCCTGTAGGCTCATCAAGGCCAGGGCAGTTTACCCTCACAGTCCTGCTAGCTGCTTCTGCAGATGTGGTCAGGTGGCAAATACGGCTGCACCTTATCTGGGCTGCATCCCTTGTGATCAGGAATTTGTTTCAGTCTTTCAGAAAACAAGAAGCAACTTGCAAGGAAACTGTAATGGGCTACAAACAAACCACCACCAAACACCAATGGGGCAGACTGAAATAATGAGTCTATTATGCCCAGTTCCAGGAAACAAAATTATTCCAAGACAAAATCCTACTCAGAATCTGTAGGTGTGAACAGCTGAAAATAAAGGTGCATCCAATTCTCCCCATTCCAAAAGCTTTTGTTAGTTCCCTCTTTCATGCCCCTTCCCATTTTTCCTTACTTGGGTCTCTTCTGTAATCACCAAGGAATTCTTCCAGGCTAACAAATCCATCACCATCTTTATCATGTTCTTCTAAAGCCTCCTGAATGACAAAGTCCTTTTGTATACATACAAAGAGCAAAATTAGCAACACATAATCAAGAGAAACAGCGCTGAATCATTTTAGAGCAATGATGTAGTCCTTAAATAAGACTCCCACATTTCAAATCTCTTTTTGTGTTTTATGTGAACTAGTGCAGTAATTGCTTCCTGTGCAATAAAACAGATCTGTCCTTAGGAGTTTAGAATGTCAGATTTAATGAAAACCAAATCTGAGAGGTGTCCATAGAGCTGGAATCCTTCAACAGAATTCAAAACTGCAAAAGCAGCCAAGAAACATGAATATGTACAAAACTCTTGTCATCTCATTTCACTTTCTTTTCTCATCTGGTGGATTCACTAATTTGCATTTTTGCAACTTAATTGACTTGTTAGAAGAACTGGTTGGTCTTTTGTCCACCAGAGAGCCAAAACTGAAAGCTAAAATCTCACTGATGGATTTGCAGCCTAACAGAGCTGAGAGGTGGCTAAGTCAGTCCAGTCCCCAAAGCTCGGGAATGCAATCCTAGTTCTTGAAACAGATTTCAAATAAAAGCACTGAACTCCTGCTCCAGTCCCTGACCTCCAGCTTGGTCCACTACACATTACCTGACTTAGTTTGGGCTGTCCAAGCCATATCCTTAACTGTTCCACTTCCAGTGTTACAGTCCTTAGTGGGGCTAAGGACACACATTAAAATGATGTTGCACCTACAGCCACAGGATGATAAAGATGCTCCCCTAAATCTTACCGTCATGTACTCCACTTCTTCAGGATGTTCAAAAGCAATATATTCATCCACATTTAGAGCAGGAACATCATCTCTATTAGCTTTTTCAAAACGTTTTTTCTCCTTTAAATGAAGCTTAGAAAATAGATTTAGTTAGAGCCCTTACTGGAAAGGAAAAACAACATTATAGTAGGTGGCTGTAAGCTCATTAGAATAATAATTGTTTCATATTACCTACTCATATTATACGGATGTTAAATTCTCGCTAAAAAGAGCTCATTGAGAGCAGTAAGAACAACACTTTTAATTGAGGTGGTTTTATTCTAAAAATCGCATAAAACCCTGCTTTTTTCAATTTAAGGAACCATTTCAAAAACACAAAAGAGAGATAATGAAAAGACCAAGAATTCTCATTTTCATATGTGCATTCTCTTCTAAAAGTCAGCAATTCCCAAAACAACAAAGTGGAGTACAATGATAATTAACGGCAGCCTTGCAAATTCCAAAATTTACATCTTAAGGACATTTAACCTTCTGGATCTACATCTTATTTATGTCAAGGGCTGTCTGTAGTTTAAAGAAGGTTTTAAAAGATTGTATGCGTAGAATCTCTTTTCTGAAGCCATTTTAAGGCCAGATTCCTTTACCACAGGACTCCTGTCTGTTACACATGATCATTGCAAAGAGAAGTCACTTCTCTAACCTGTTTTAAGTATATGCATTAGCATGCCTTTAAAAAAGAAATAATATCTGATATAAGCAGGCAAGTTCTTATTCCTGAATGTCTTGCACTTCCTAATTCTGTGCAAAAATTCCAAATGTGCAAAAAATTCCTATTTTTTTCTTGTTTCATTTTGTACAGTCTATTTAGACAAAATACAGACCCACACCATTGACAACTGACCTCTGCTCAAACTGCACAGGGTGTGAACTACCCTTAGGGATGGGATTGGCAATTATTTGTGTTGTGCTATCAGCGTGAATGAGCTGGGTAAGGGAGTAGCCAGCAAATGAGTGACCATAAACACTTTACAAATAACCATTTGAAATTGTACTTCCAGTTTACATCCTACCTGTTGACATTTCTCTCTGAACTAGGCTAACCTGATGAACACAGAGCATAACATGCAACAAACAAAGTGTAAGATCTTAACTATTCTGCAAAACAGCTAAATCTCCTCTTAAAGAAAAGCTGACCTTAGCTGAGAGTTTAACCAGGAAGGCAATCCAGGACTGACTACAGAAAGTAGTCAGTTACTACACTGCAATGTAAACTTGAACCATTGAGGGAGAAAGTTTTCCAGTGATTTTTGGGAAGTGATGAACAAGGCTGCCACCTTCTGGTAAATTCCTGTGGTTACCTGATGTCAATTCTAAACTGGATCTTACTCTTCCACCTTGATGAGAGCAGGACCAGTAATTTCCAAATATAGGGAAAATGCTGAAGGTGGCTGACCTGTGTACAATGCTGCTCATTTACCATCTATGTTGGAGAAGTCAGCAAGCAGGAAAACCCAGCAAGCAGCCAAATTAGAACATAAGCAATCAGTTCTATCCCAGCTTATATATCCATAGCTCTCTATGTATCTATGATGGCAATGTCTCAAACATGGTATCAATATTTTGACTGGAAGGCTTGTGGTATTTAAAAGCTATGCAATTATTCAGTTATGTGACATTCCAGCTTTACAGTTTGTTTCTTCAGTGTGTAAAATCCTCTGTTCACTCCACTGTTTTCACTTCTGCTAACAGCCTTTATTATCTACTGCTGCTTTACTAAAAGCAGACAAGAGCAATCCTCACAGAAAAAAAAAAAAAACAAACTCTGGACAGAATAGTCTAAAACTGCATTTATTCTCTTTTTGGGAAAAATTTACATGTACTTATAAATGTGGAACTTGAAAGGAAACAAGGTTTGCTATGTGGTGGTTCTTGGTGAACCTTTTCTCCCTGCCTCTCTTGCCTCTTTCCCCACTTAACCATCTGCTTTCATAGATGAGACTCACACACAACTTCTGTGTTTAAACATCCGTTTTTAGCTATGGAAGTTGCATTTTCATTGCTTAAAACTGAATTGCTATTGCTTTCTCTGTGGGTCTCTAATGGACAGGCAATGTTACAGCAGGCAATACTGACAGCCCACACTGCATGCGTGAGCAGTAATTGAAAAAATGGCTGCAACAGTGCAACAAAAGGGTTAAAGAGCATCCTTCTGCTCCAACACCAGTGGTGCTGGCCCCTGCTGAGGGCAGGACCCTGTCAGGTTGCAGACCTCACCCAGTGGATTGCAACCTGGGTTTAAGACAGTGGCTGGAGACCAGGCTCTGCTGTAAGACTGTCAGTAGACTTATGCTCCACTCAACCAGCAAAATACACTCAGGAGATACCATTTCGTTGTGTCTTTATTTTGTTGGTAGCAGCTTTAATACTGCACCACTTTCCTTTAATTACTCCCCTATCTCAGACAGCACAAAGTGTTAAAACATATGCCAGCTGCTCTGCTTTCCCTACCCATCTTGTTCCGTCACAATAAACAAGTATTGCTGCCTTTGGCCAACAGCTCACAGAAGCTGATGCTGAAACATTTTACCTGGCGAAATGATTCTTCTTCTTGATCCTCCAGGACAGTGCTCTCATCAAAATCAATTACACGATCATACATTTGCAAGTTATACTCCTTCCAAGACACCAATCCATCACCATCTTTGTCATAGTCACTGAAGTGTTGCTTAGCTTCTTGTGTAACATAATGCTTAAAAGACTGCTGTATCCAGGAGCTTAGCTCATCTGTGAAAACATTAAAAATAAAATAAAGAAAATAAGAATCATCTGCACCATAGAAATTCTGAAGATACCACAGATCTATCTTGTCTGGAATATACTTTGCAATTCAGATGTAAGCATGTAGGCAAAAGGTTACTTAGAGCAAACCAGTCTGTTTCCTCCTTGCTGTGGCTTTTTCCAAGGTAACTGAATGAGGGAATAGATCACAGCTACAGACTTCAGGGGTTTTTTTTAATGATCATGTGGCCATGTCTTTTCAAATCTGAAACAAATCAACACTATAGCATCATTTATTTTTCTCCAGAGCTCTGTGAAAATGATGTTGAGTATGGTTTAGATGGACAACTCTAAATCTAATTTGGTACCCCAAAGAAACATCGTTCCCATCACTTTGGGGTCCCTTTCGAAAAATTCACAAACTGAAATAAAACTTAATTTAGTGCCATTGCCTTAATTACCCAAAATAAAATATTAACTATTTATGTAAAGCTATTTTCCCTTTACTTGGGGCTGACAACAAGCCTTACATAATTTGGAAATGTTCTTAAGCTGCTTGTATTTATAGAAATGTGGCTAAAAGAAATAGAACTTAATATACCAATAAATTGACAAAAATACATTAAAGTTACTTCATTTAAGGAAGATTGGGAGAACATATTCTCCCAGTATCTCTCAGATATTTTCAGGTGCCTAGAAGGGAAAAACATCTTCCTCTGCATTGCAAAAATTATACATCTTAATCAACTCAATTGACATCCTGCTCTGAAGAGTCATGATGGCTAATAAAAAGTCCTATAGAAATCACTACTCTGACACAGAAAAACCTTACAGCATTTTTAAAATACTAATGTACCTTATCCTGTCCTTCTTGGCAGAGGCATCAATTCGACTTTATTAGGTTTATTTAAATATCCTTGAAAAGCAGCAAGAGATTTTTTAAAAATACTGCATTTATATTAGCAAGGGAACCAGCTTTCTAACAGATTCTGCAAATTGCTTGAACATGCAGAGGTGTGTGTGCCACCAAGGCTTCTGCACAAACCAGCACTGCCTTAAAGAAACTGCAACATGATTTCCTAAAGATGGGCAACATTAATTAACGGTTTATTTCCCAGCATTTAAGGGGTGAGCCACAGCCATGTGATCACATAATGTCCAGTCTCATGAATCAGAAATACTTAATACTCCAACCATAGAGAAGCAGCATTAATATATTCCATCTTCTCTCACCATCAGCCTCCAAATGGAGGCACCACTAATAAAGAAAAAGTTCTCAAGAGCTTTGCAATACATTGAGGAATAACTGAGCTCAAAAAGCTTCAGTACCATAAGTTTCTTAGCGTAAAAACACGTTCCACTGTGAGTTTTACCTTCGGGAAGTGAGAGGAATGCAAGTTTTCATTAGACTGAAAATCAGATGGAATATATGCACGATGAGGACGGAGTATGAGTAGAATTCCTATACTTTATATAGGTTTCTTCCCTTAAAGTGCTGAGCTGCCTGTGGTGTATGACAGGCATTAGCCATCCCACTGAAGCTACAGACTCTCACCTCTACACAGTCCATGCAGTAACACTGAAATAAGGGTGCAGCTGATTAAATTCAGTGTATAAAGTGGAAGGCATTCAAAAGATAGTCGATCTTGTCTTTAAAACCTCATTTCGTCCTCTCACCTAGAAAGCTTCCTGCATGTTTAGTATAATTTTAATGAAACATTACTATTCTGGCACTTGACCAAGGATTCTGCTTGCTTTGTGTGTGCGCACATGAGAGACTTTTTTGTCAAAATCACGGCAGAACAAAAATAAAGGAATGTTCATATTGAGGTTTAAAATTAAATTAACATTGTCATAATGATGTACTGAAAGAAAGGCCCGAAGTTTACCTGGAGTTCCTAAGTTTGACTGACAAAAGCCTGTCTGGGAAGAGCCATTTGATACTGTATTATGATGAAATATAATGGTGACACCAGGTACTGAACCGTACCTATGTAGTAGTATGGCTGCAGTACTTTCTTTGCATCTTAAACCTGCTCTCTGATTTGCATATAACTGGATAACAAACACGGAAACCCACTTGATTCCAAGTAGTTTCAGACGTGCAAGGAGCAAGTACAAGTGCAAAGGAGGTACCTTCAACTTGATACGGCTCTGACCCACACTAATTCTTCCATCACAGAACGGGTCAGGTTGGAAGGGACCACAGTGGGTTATCTGGTCCAACCTCCCTGCTGAAGCAGGGTCATCCCAGAGCACATGGCGCAGGATTGTGTCCAGAAGGTTCTTGAGTGCCTCCAGTAAAGGAGACTCCACAACCTCTCTGGGCAATCTGTGCCAATGCGCAATCTCTGCACAGGAAAGAAGTTCTTCCTCATATTTAGGTGGAACTTCCTGGGCATAAGTTTCTGTTCATTGCCTCCTGTCCAAGTAGTTGGCACCACCGAGCAGAGCCTGGCTCCATCCTCTTGGCGCCCTTCCTTTAGGTATTTATACACATCAGTGAGGTACTCTCTCAGTGGTCACTTCTCGAGTCAAACAGCAACCTTAGGCACTGAGATAGCCTCTATATGAGCCTATCGGTGTTTCTAACTCACTGTGCAAGGGATCGTGATGCTTTCCACGGG